>LR812526.1:55215067-55690067 GCA_903798195.1 Danio kyathit
CTAGCCAGCGTCTGAGGACAATGTTATTTTGATGTCCAACAATGATGTCAAATGAATTAAAGAATTAAAAGTGACGATCAGGTGCGGATATAGATATATATGATGATATGGATTTTTTCGTCGATATCGATAACCAATAACTCTTAAGATTTGGAAGACAATAACCGATATATTCTGATAAATATAAATATTTCAAAATGTTATATTTTTATACAGTAAAAATTTATTTTATTTTAAAAACTTCATAAAAGTTTGAACTGATCTTTTGAACTAAATAGCCTACGATTTCACATAAATCAGCATGCCAAAAATAATGTATACTTTTCTTTGCCTGGCAAATTAACATGCAACTTGACTGTTGCATAAAAATAATAGGTTAAATAGCAAATTGGAATTTAATTAACAAACAACTAAAATAAATATATTTAAATAAAATAAAAGAACTAAGAACTGAAACCAGCTTAAATGTTCTTGAATAAAAACATGTTACAGTAATGTACATATGTCTGTAATAGAGATGCACGATATATCGGTGGCCATATCGTTATCGGCCGATAAATGCTATTTTTAAGATTATCGTTATCGGGCTGTCAATGTCAAAAATAGGCCGATATGTTTAAGCCGATAAATTACAGAATTGTACAGAACTGCCTGCCTCGTGCATGCGTGGGCGGAACTTGTTCAGACTTGTCCAGTGCACTATAATGGAGCTTTCCTCACATTGTTTATTCCTTCAAAATTCGTCCTTTCTTCATGTGGCATTGCTGTTACTCAGCAAGTAACCATGTTCCTTATCATTGTAGATATGTTTGATTGAGTGTCATTGTGTATTTTGGTTTAAATCGCCTCACGAAAATATTACATTTGTAAACAGATTAGCAGAGATGCACATGTGCTAAACAACTTGTTGGGTTGTTTGTAATCTAATATGATTATTTGTTATTATCAACGCGTTGCTTGACATGTGTTGTTGATGTAAGATTGCATTCAGTTTGATCGGAATATTCATATTGATTATAACGAGCGCGCGTGGGGGCTATCCAGCATAGGGATTCTCAACTCACCGCCACAATCTGTCTATATTATGCACTAGGGTTGTCAAAATTAATTGTTTCTTCAGTGCACCGCGATGCAGATGGGGAAAATTCGATATTGGTTCAGTAATAATAATAATCGGTTATTACTTAATGATTTAATTTATCTCCTATGCGCGATGTCGCAGTAGAATACTATGACGAAGGAGGTGAGGGCGAGAAAATAAAACGCTCTTACTACTTTAAAGGTAGATAAATATGCACAGTTCAACTGCTTGTGACTTTGCTGGAAAGTCTTTCATTGAAACCGAAGAAGGCACAGCTCACGAGACGCTATTTCACTGCTAGGGAGAAATGCTGTAAAAATCCATCTCTGCCTCTCTCTCTCTCTCTCTCACTCACTTTGGACATTTGACCCACTGGCATGTTTGTGAGGTAACTTTTCCTTTCCTCTTGGCTGTTCAAGTGATACTTGTGGATCCAGACACGAGCGTGCCTGAGAAGTAAGTTTTCTCCACTGTGTCTATTACGGGTTACCAGTGATAACCGGTTATTATGTGCATATAGACCAGGGCTATTCAATTGGCGGCCTGCGGGCCGAACCCGGCCCCCGAGGCAATTTGTTCCAGCCCTCCAAATAGTGTGACCAAGACATCAAAAATAAAGTTAGTTCAGTCGAAAAACGGCCGCTATAGTTATGAAGTGACGTGCGTCTTTTCAATACAGCACAAGCTGCAGTTAAACGCTGCGCAGAGCGTGAGTCACCTGACCTTAAGTAAGTGGCGCAAGCAGCCGAAAACATTTGGATATGTTTGTAGAAAAGGCCTTTTGTACAATGCTCTGATATCGTTAATAGGGATGCAATGATTAGCCGATTTCACTATTAACCCCACATTTATTCATTAAAGGCTTCTCAACGCCACAATTCTGTTGCACGGAAAAAAGCTGCTGCAACTAGTTATGCCAATACGCACGCACATTGGATTAACTACAGCAGCAAGCCGTTGACATATTGCGTCTTTTCCGCGTGCAAGTAGGCTACATTATTTCCAATTAAGACGTGCGCATATTGGAAGCGGTGCGCGCATGGCTCGCAAGCTGACTGACGCACTCACGCCCTGCAGCGTGGCACACAGTAGAAATGATCTCAGGCTGTAGCGGTGAGAGCTGTGCATGGCTTTCAGTGCAATGTAAACAAAAGATATGTTAGATGAATTATTAAAATGATTATGTATGTAAGAACGCAGATAATAACAACAGTTCATTTACATTTTTAGCTTACATATAGCTTAAATTAACATTAGACAAATACTATTTTTATTTATTCTTATTTTTATGTATTCATTGTTCTGTCATTTATTTTCATTGTAAAATTATCACTCATGTTTAAATCAAAAACTTTTTCCATTTATTTTTAAGTCCAAAGAGAGAAATGGACTATATAAATAAAAAACAAACATTTTTATTTATATTTTTTGCTGTATTTGGTTACTGAGCAGCAATAAACAACACTTTAATATATTAGCAGTTTTCTTGTGATTTTCTAAACTAGTAGTGTTTTGAATTTAATAAATGCATAATAATGGTAATAACCGTTAAACCATGATTATTCTTCAGACTATAATCGTACAACCAAAATCTATAATCGTTGCATCCCTAATTGTTACGCAGTTTAAAACATAACATATGAATGTGTCTGAATGTAGAAGCCCACTTAAGCAATACACTGATTTTGTGCCTCAAAATACATTTGGATATGCTTGTAAAAAAAGCCACACTGTACAATGCAGTGATGTTATGTAGTTTCAAAATACAACATATTAACGTTTTAATTTAGAAAAAGTCAACATGGGTGTCTTAAGGAGCAAAAATACAGCATATGGGCTCTTATATTGCTGTTGTGTCATCACTTATATTGCAAGTCATATCTCTCCGGCCCCCCCGTTTGGGATGCTTTTCAAGAACTGGCCCCCATGACAAACTAATTGAATAGCCCTGATGTAGACTGTAACCGCGGCTGTTCTTCCCGCGTCACTTATTGGTGAACAGCGCTTTAATTTCTAAAGGCAATCGCAGCCCTTTCTGTTGAGCAGGAGAAGACAATGACCAGTCATAGTCATTGGGTGTAAGACCTCGTTTGACAGCGCTCAAAAAGCAAGTGGGATAATATTTACATTAGGGCTGGACAGTAATTCGATATTAATATATATCGCGATAGATTTAGATGGGTTGCGGCTGGAAGGGCATCCGCTGCGTAAAATTGTGCTGGATAAGTTGGCGGTTCATTCCGCTGTGGCGACCCCAGATTAATAGAGGGAATAAGCCGACAAGAAAATGAATGAATGAATTTATATAAGATCTTATACATGTATCACTTGTCACTGAATGACGTTCAGTGCTCAGCCGTCAGAAAGAGCGTGATCTGATGTCACTTGCGTGATGACGAACAACACAGACACGCTGCCAGCGCTCAGCACAGCAGTTGCTTAAGCTGCGCCCCAGAAATTTTTAGCTACAAAATGAGTGCTCTGAATACAGATGCGAATGAACAAGCTTCCACAAGTAAGAATGCAGACGAAATTGTTGATAAGAAAGGAAAGACTAACGCAGTGGTGTGGAAGTTGTTAGGCTTTTTAAGTTTCGATAAACTTAGTTTCAGTGCTCTGCAAAGTGTGCCAGAGAGTGTAGCTGACTAGCGGCGGCAACACATCAAATCTGTTTCACCATTTGAAGCAGTTCCACCCGATAAAACATACTGAGAGTCAGAAGATGAGGCAACATAAAAGTTTAAGCCAACCTGTGGCCTCACCATCACCACCATCCACCTACCCGACACCGAAACCAGCGGTGTCAGAAGAGAAGGTAATGAAGCAAACACAGATAACTATGAGGCTCCGTGTAGGATTTAAATCAAACTTCGCTTATCAACACGTGCATATACACCTATAAATCACTCGCATATACACCTATACTATTGAATGTTCAAAACATGCATGAAATTTGCGCATATACATATAAACTTGATGCATGCCATACACCCACATATGCATATAAACTCGCCAATCCTTGCATATACTCCCACATTAACACACGCACATACAAACTCGATCCTTGCATAAACACCAAAATTAACACTCACATACACAAACTCGCTGCATGCTGGCATATAGCACTCGCGCACTTACAAAATAAAACTCACAAACATATTTATCAGGAATCAGGTTATTGCAGAGCTGATGAAGTAGAAAGAATGTGATCAATAGAGCTAATAAATCTGTTAAATAATGAAAATGTGTTATATAAAATATAGTCTATATAAATAGACTATATAAAATATATAAGAGATATTTATGTTAAACCTTTCAATTTAATTAGGTAATTACATACACAAATATAAATAGACAGATAAAACCCTTAAAGGACGTTCAAGATAAAAAGCAATTCGAATTATGAATATACTCAAACAACTCTTCTATTGCAAATATTAATGTAGCCTTTACTCTTTATGATTTTTTTATTATTATAAATATTATTCTTTTTCTTTTTACGATGTGGATGTCATAATTGTAAGATTTTGGTATTATTTTGATTGTTAAATATTCAGCATATACAAAAAAAACACTGATAAAAGTTTCTGTTCATCACGTTGGTCAAGCTAACCCCCACAAACTGTCTATATATTATAAGCTGAGTCTGAGAGTTTTATTTATTTGATAGTTTATTTCACATTTCTTGTTTGTATAGGCTAAATACTAGGGGTGTCAAAATTAATCGTTTCTTCGGTGCACCGCAATGCAGACGCGGACAATTCGGTATCGGTTCAGTAATAATCATAACCGGTTATTATGTACTGACATCATTTATCTCACATGCGCTATGTCGCCGTAGCTTACTATGGCGAGGGAGGCGAGCCGCGAGACGAGTATTTACAACGCTCTAACTACGAAAAACTCAGAAACTGTGCACAATTTCACTGCATGTTTGTTTGCTGGACTGTGTTTCACTGACACTTACAGCAAAAGCCCCTATTTCACGGCGATTAAGAGAATGAAAGTAAACTCCATTTCTCTCTTTATCACTGTGGTCCATGAGTGCATCTGTGTAGAGCGCCAACGTGTAAGAGCCAATCGCAGCCCTTTCTGTTGAGCGTGTGACCAATCAAAGAGGTGTAAGAAATAACTTAGTAGACAAGGCTCAGAAAGCGAGCGGGATATTTATATTTGTTTATTTGCTATAGACTATTTCATTGTGGTCATGTCATTGGCCCATGAACATTTCCTGCTTGACGTTAAACTATTTCCTAACTGTAACAAGAGGCAATTCAATCATAACTTGATTTTAAAACAGCCGTCATAACACTATTTATCAATATGTGGACCTTTTTGGATTCTCAGAAGCAATGGAAATTTAAAATGTAAAACAGGATATACGTTAGGACCATTGTTTTTGTTTACATCCCTCAAAATTGTCTATAAATGCTTGTGTTGTTTAAAGGTACAGTTTATATATATGACTGTTTGTATTAAAGGACAAAATTGTTTTACAAATAGTATATATATATATATATATATATATATATATATATATATATATATATATATATATATATATATATATATACACATTTTAAAACAAGAATTGTTGTGCTGAGAAGAAAATATAAAACTGTGTATGGAAAGCATTGTCAATGCACCGTGATGCACCGAGATATCGAATTGAACCAAATCGATGGCATGATAATCGTAACCGAACCGAACCGTGAGACCAGTGTAGGTTCACACCTCTACTAAATACAAATAAAAAGTGAACAAATGTTTTTGTACTGTTTTTATTTTATAAGAGTCTGGAGGTATTATCGACTTTGCAAATTCACTTTGCAGACATTTGTAGGTACAGACATCCATTGTATGCGTTCTTGGCAGTTTTTCCTTTCTTTTTAATATTGTCCATATAGATATCGGAATTATATCGTATCAACCGAAATAAAAAAATATATTGTGATATAAATTTTTGCCATATCGTCCAGCCCTAATTTACATTAGTTTATTTGCTATAAATGCTCATGTTGTTCTGTGCATGTATTGGAGTTTTGTTTGATACATTCAAAAAGAGTGTTTTCTTTGAGCGGGTCAAATTAAAGGTACAGTTCATATATCTTACTGCTTGTATTAAAGGACAAAATTGTATTACCTAATGTAATGTATTTTTTATGTATTGCCATGTCAGCAACCAAGGCTATTTTCATGGCAAGAACATTTAAATAATAAATAAACAATTAAGAACAACAAACAAATGAAATCACAAGTTAAATAAAATTTTTAGTATTAATACATGATAAGAATTCTAAAAAAAAATTCTGGTATCACTCTGTTAAAAATGTCCCTAAGAGAGTTCATTTCATAAAAAAAGTTTTCTGGAATCATTAAAAGCAGGACAGTCCAGTAGAATGTGTTTTACTGTAAGAGGAATTGTGCAGTACAAACATCGAGTGGGGTCTTCATCTTTAAGTAAAAAAGCGTGAGTTAATCTCGTATGTCCAATACGACATCTGGTTAAAATCACTTGATCAAATCTAGTCTTAAAATGTCTTAAAATTCTATTTGAGATTTCAGGTTACAAAATTGTATTACAATTCATATAAAAATATTAATATATTTATAGATTTTAATAAAAAAATAAAAAAAATTCTTGTGTTGTGAAGAAAAAATCTAATTATGTATGGAAAGCATCGTCAATGCACCGAGATATTGAATTGAACCGAATCGATGACATGATAATCGTAACCGAACCAAACCGTGAAACCAGTGTAGGTTCACACCCCTATTATGCTCTGTGTTTGTCATGAAGTCATCTGTGCTCAATGCTCAGGTGTTGTATCAAAATCTGACTCCGAGGGCAAATCTGCGCCTACAGTTGAGGCTATCGGCCTCCAAATCTGAAGAGTTATCGGTTATCAATATCAGCCAAAAAATCCATATCGGTGCATCCCTAGTCTGTAATGTCCGAAAAAGTGTTTTGAGAGGTGTTTTGACAGTTCAGAGCCACCGTACAAGTGAAAAGCTAAATACAGTGCTGCATAAATTCATCCTATATAGTATTTTAGATTCTTTTGAACACATGTAGGAGCTGCTTGTCAATCAGACAACGCTTCTATGTTCGTTCTTGCTGTGAATTCTGAGAAAAATGATTAATGAAAGGTTGATGATAAACCGATGTGAGTTTGAAAGTTAAACGAAAGTTAAACGAGAAGCTGAGTCAGATTTGTCCTCGAAGTCAGATTTTGATACAATGCCTGAGCATTGAGCACAGATGACTTTGACAAACACAGAGGATAATATAAAGACAGAATGCGGCGGACGGTTGAGAACACCTATGCTGGATTCACTGACTGGCACTCATCTCCCCTGCTGCTGTCTGAGGTTGTGTGGAGGCTCTGTCACCTCACTTGTGTGTGTGTGTGTGTGTGTGTGGTAATATACACATATACACATATAATGTGTGGCCATCACATGCGATCGTTATAATCATTATAAATATACCGATCAAACTGAATACAATATTACATTAACAACACATGACAAACAACGTGTTGATAATAACAGATAATCATATTAGCTTACAAACAAGACAACAAGTTGTTTAGCATGTGTGCCTTGCTGCTATTATGTTTACACATGTAATATTTTTTTCAGGGGCAATTTAAACCAAAATACACAATGATACTCTATCAAACATATCTACAATGATAAGGAATATGGTTACTTACTGAGTTATTAACGCTCAGCAATACCACACGACAGGACGGACTTTGAAGGAATAAACAATGTGAGGAAAGCTCCGTTACAGTGCACTGGACAAGTCTAAACAAGTTCAACCCACGCGTGCACGAGGCAGGCAGTTCTGATCGGCCTAATTTTGATATCGGATCAATAAAGATAACCTTAAAAATAACATTTATCGGCCAATAACGGTATGGCCGCCGATATGTCGTGCATCCCTAATCACAACCTTTCATCAGAGTTGTCTATAAACCATTGAACATGTGGTGTTTTTCAGTTAAGATAAAGCTTTTATATATTTTCCATGTAGGAGAAGGCTTTAACAATCAAACTATAAAGTATGAATTATTGTGAAACTGTCTAAAGGTTCAGCTAAGATATTATCTGCACAGAATAGAGAAGTGCTAAGTGTTGCAAGTGCAGCACATCCTGTTTTTTTGGGTGTAGGTGTCTGAATGAAGAAGATTCTAAGAAAGTGACAGGATGTACGAGCTGTCTACGTGCTCTAAAAGCATCTGCCTTAAAAGGACAATCATCAAGAAAAGACAATGAGGAAGGAGTCAAAACTGGGGTATAAAGAGTTGTGTTACGGAAACAGAAAACAGAGTCGTTCCTGAAGACTCTCCTGCGCAGAACATTTATTATGGTTTCTTCTTTGCTTCCAAATAAAACTTTGTAATTTGACCAGAGTGCCTCCATCCCATTTTTGAGCATGCTGTGGACCCCTTTGAGAGTCCAACAATTTTGGTGACCCCGAGACGTGATGGGAAAAGGAGGAATTTTAGTAGATAGAGGGATGAACTGAATTCAACACAAAGGCGCCTATCAAATAAGGTAAGCAGAAACCTTTTTAAATAAATTCTGCGATTGATTACTATAAATGAAGTGTTGAATCCAGCAAATCCTGATGTGAAGTGAAGGAGAAACCAGAAATAATATGTTAAAATTGAAATTTTGTGAAGTTTTGAGAAGTTGAGTGTGACGCGCGATAGAGTGAAGATTTAGGGTGAATTGCTAGAATTCAGAGAAAAATCCTTATCCCTATAAGGTATATGGTATAGGGGCGATTTTTCCGCGCAAGGGAACTTCGAGAAATCCTCTTCCCCTAGGAGGTAACGATTAAGAGCAATCCTATTATCGACGGAGGTAGAAGACTCTTAATACCAGGGACTTAGACATAAGCGATTGTCTTTGTAGAGGAAATCCTTCTCCCTGTGAAGGTATGGTTAGGGAAGAAAATTGGGTCACTGCATAGGGTCCCAGAGAAAAAGTAAAAAAAAAAAATAATAAAAAATAAAATAAAATAATAAGATTAGGGTTTAGCAGGAAAAAGGTTATTAGAGAAAACCAGGGTTTAGAATAGAGTAGGAAACAGAACTAAAAACATCTAACGCGCGAAGAAATCATGGAGGGTGAATTTGATAAAGAATGTGAAGAGTAAAAGTCGACAAAATGATCGAAATAGTAAAAATTCAGACTGAACCAAAAGATATGAAAACTCGCATGCAAGAATTGGAAGTGTATAAACGTGAAATGATTGAACAGTAAAATTGATTACAATCTTGAGAAACAGAGAATTTGAGTCTTACAAACAAGTTAAAGCACATGTCAAAAGTGGGCCAAAAGGATGTTGTGGTAGTAAGAAATGGAAAAGAAGTTGTAATTTGTATTGTGGCATGATTTTGGCATTTGTTGGAACAGCTATAGAAAAACACATGAGGAGCAAAATAGAGGAAGTGCTCTAGCAGAAACAAAAAGGAAGTTAGAAAAAAGGAGCCATGCCTTTTTCATGAGGAAGAAACAGTTGAAGTAGAGGCAGAAGAGAGTAAATTATATTAAAAGAGTATAGTAAAAAATATTTTATCAAATGATGATAGACTTTGACATAATAATAAGGGATATAGTATAAGTTACTAAAGAAAGATCTATTACAATGCAGTATAAAAGACAAGTGAAATGAAGAAATAATGAGAGATATGCTTAATATAGTTATATGTGTTGAAATGGAACTTGAAGGTATACAAATAAATATATGAATAAAGAAATGAATTTGCTAAATAAATGAGTATGACTAAGACATTAGATCAGTTTGTTTGTTGATTAGAAAAAGAATAAATAAATAATAATAATTATAGGGAATGATACAGAGAAAATAAAATACAACATAAAGACCAGCTACTAAAGAAACATTTGAATAGATACACTAGAAGAAAAATGAGGAAATGACTTAGCGATAGAGAAAAATAAGCTGTTAAACAGCAAAGAGATGAAATTGAGAGTCTTCGGTTGATGAAGAGAAAAAGTAGAGAAGAAAATTTGACTGTTTGAAATTGGTTAACTGAAGAATTAATAACCAAATAAGAAAAAATGTATAAGGAAAACTTAAAAGCTAAGAATTAAAGAAGTCCAAATTATGGTATAATAGAAAAAAAAATAGAAGAGAAGTTTAAAAGACATTACAATATGTTTAAAATATTTATATAGAGAGAGAAAGAGATAAGGTTATAAAAAATAATTTATTATTATATGATTATTAAACAGAAGAGATTGAAACATAAAAAATTGAAATGAACTCACATTATCAGTTAAAAGTTAATAGTTCTAAAGTTTACTAAAAGAAGAATTGAAACAAAAAAGAATACGAGAGTTTAGGAAAACTGATTTTCTTTACAGATAATCATGTGAAGAAATCAGTAAAAGGAAAATATTAATGACTAATGGTGAAGAAGTCAAAAATACAGCTAAAAGAAACTAATAAGAATATTAAGCGATTTTAGGCAGCTTATAAAAGTATATCAAAACTGTAGACTAGACTGAGAATTTCAAAGAAAATAATTAGTAGCCAGAAGGAAAATAATAAAAATGAATACAACATACGGATTAATAGATAGAGGAGAAAATGAATTATCTAAAGTAGTGTCAAATTCAAAAACTGAATGATTATTAGTAAAATATTTAGATGGAGGGTTATAAAATTAGCCAGCATAGTGAAGAGGTATTAAAATATTTTTGAGCAATAAATAGAAACACCTAGACAAGGTGGTATGCAGTCTTAGACATTTTTATTTAAGTTTGAATTGAATTGAAAATTTGAATTGATTTATCAACGTAGATGTGACTGATTTAATTTGAATTAAATTTTACAAGTGAACAACAGACAAAAGAAGCGTTTAGTTTATGATTTAGAAGCAATTAATGAGAAGAGATTTAAATCTGAGGTTAATAGGGTATGCGGAAATATGGTCATACTGATGTAAAAATTTAGAGTGATAGATTTTTGAGCTTATTCACTGAGCAAACAGGGGGAGTAATGTTAATTTTTAGCATATTATACTTGCTGAAAAATAGTGGACACCTAATTGATTGGGATTAAGCAGGTGTTATGACACTTCTGGAACTAGATTTAGAGGATGTAAATAAAATTATAGGTGAGTAGATGACAGGCCACAATATTGGGATGAGTGGTGTCTGAGATCGCCAAATAACCAATAAGCCATTCTAAATAACAGTAAACTGGTAACTGTAAAATAGATGTTAAAAAGACTAATAACGACTATAGACTTAAATTAAGTGATTAAGTGTTATGTTGATATTGAAACAAATAGATTTTTGTAGGAAAATTAGATTAGATAATGGTAAATACTGGAAGAATGAATATTTTTAATTAGTGGAGCAGGCACTGGGCCTGAAACATGATTTTAGGGATGATGTAAGACTAAGAATCACTGGGAAAGGTAGAGATAATGAATACAAATTTGAAAACATAATTGGCAAAAATCTGTGCACAGACCAAACTGAATTGGATAAGAGGCCTCATAAAAAATTCACATTAAGGGATATTAGATCATTATGGAACAAAATAATGAAATTAATGACTTTTGAATTGTTTACAGAATGGCAACTTAGGAGACCTGGAGCAGCTTGGACATGAACTGGAAGTGCATCATTTATATAGAGATTAACAAACTAACAGTTTTATTTTAGATTTTTTCTGAACAGGTTGCTGAAGGTGTGAAGCTGGCTGGATTAACCTGACAGACAACATAAGGGTGTAAAAACAGCCTGAAGCTATAGGTCCAGGCCGAAAGGGGAGATTAATTAACAGATGATTAATTGGGGATATTTGACTAATTGGAGTGTGTAAGCATGTATTTGTGTAGGAGCTGAAGACGCACCAACACCAATGCATGGGCGCAACTGTATATTAGATACAGGCCAACACAAAAAGGGGACACTTGGTACCACCTGAGCCAGTGCTGTGCCACTGACCCTCCCAAACTAACTGGAGGAGACGAGAGTGGACCTAGCTTCGCAGGTCCAAGAGAGGGAGACTGGGGGAGAAGATGTAGAAGGTGTAGTATCGATACAACTACACTCAGGAGACACACAACAAGAAGACCAACATCTCACCAATCACCCAACAATACCAACACAAGCATTACAGATAATCCACAAAGAAGGGGATCTATTTACAACCCCAGAAGGGGAAGCAGTAGCCCATTGTGTAAGTGCAGATTGTGCAGTCGGAGCAGGCATAGCAAAAAAATTCAGGGAAAGATATGGGGTGGATAAAGTTAGAGCTCAGGAAAAAACTAAAGGGGATTGTGCAGTAACACACGAGACAGACAGAATAGTTTTTCATCTGATTACAAAAACAGCAGCTAGAGACAAGTCAACATATGAGGACTTTGAAAGCAGTTTGAGACGCATGAGAGAGTGGTGTGACACATTGAACATCACCAGACTATCAATACCCCGGCTGGGGTGTGGCTTGGATAAATTGGAATTCTCAAACGTGCTTGAACTAATTGAGAAAACCTTTGAAGGACAAGAAATAACAATTTCAATTTATACCCTACCCTAAAAACTGTACAAACTTATTATTGTTAAAATCTTTGTATAAACCTATCATTGTTTGATTTTTTCGTTCATTTAGTCGAGTATCATAATATTTGTGGCATGAGATAGATGTCGCGGATAGAACAGAGATTGGGAAAACGTGCCAACATTAAAATTCCTTGGGAAACATAGACACCAACTGAGACCAAATATGAGGATCAAATTGTGGAAAAATTAGAAAGTGATGGGAGTGATAGGAGTAATAGCACTGATAATAGTGGGAATAATCCTGGGGCGAGAAAAACAGGAGAAGAAAAATGCCACAGTAAAGATAACTAGACCAAAGAGGGCAACGGGGAATGGTGAGAAATGCTTCAGCTATTACAAAGGAAAAATTCAATTAGACTATGTTAAAGGGTCTATCACATCATATACATTTGATTTGTGTAGTGCATTTGACTGTAGAGGACAAAACTCATCCTGGAGAGGCTATGACGTATATCTCTGTGCACCCAATCTAGAAGTGAGTAAGTGTGAAAAAGAGGATAGCCCGAATAAATTTGAACCCTATTGGCCATGTACTGGGGGGTGGCAGACAGTTACAAAATGGACAGGAGTATGGACCCCACAGCCAACATTAGATAACCCCTTTGATGATTGGCTGACTAGTGTGTTTGGTAAATATAAAACTATGTTCACATCCATCCTAATCTCTATTGCCATTTTTATGGCTATAATAGTAACCTGTGGATGCTGCTGCATCCCTTGCATCAGGTCATTGTGTAACGGGGTGATAGTAACTGCAATTGAAAAGAAGGATGGAGTCCCACCCCCTTACACAATGCCTCTGTTGATATCCCCTGAAATCGATGAGGAAGAGGAGGAGTGTCACCTATGAATGTTGTTTCTCTCTATTAATTGTGCTTCCTTGCAGATGCTGATTCATCATATATTGTGTGTTATAAGAAATGTTAAGTAGATATTTGAAGTCTAAAAGGAGTCTATTGAAATGTTTAGCTTAGATATTTTCAGTGTGATTGACTCAGCTGACATGTTGTGGTTGCCCAAAATGCCAATTAGGGGACCGACTGGGTGCCTTTCCCCACAGGGGTTTTCGGCCCAGTCCTGTCTGAGCACATTGGTTTATAGGGCATTTATAGGGATTTTATTTCTGAATGTTATAGTGTGAAATGTTGATGTACAATAACAGCCCGGTATGATGTTCCAGAATGAACACGTTGTGGCTGCCCATACGTCAACTAGGGGGTCGCCTGGGTGTCTTTCCTCACTGAGGTTTTCGACCCAGGCTCATCTGGACATATCGGGCTGAGGGAAAAAAAAAAAAAAAACCTTTCTACATGAAACATAATTGTGTTAGTTTAAGGATTAATTGAATAGAATAATGTGTGGCCTCTTTCAGAGGCCAAGAGAGGGATTTGTGGTGTTTTTCAGTTAAGATAAAGCTTTTATATATTTTCCATGTAGGAGAAGGCTTTAACAATCAAACTATAAAGTATGAATTATTGTGAAACTGTCTAAAGGTTCAGCTAAGATATTATCTGCACAGAATAGAGAAGTGCTAAGTGTTGCAAGTGCAGCACATCCTGTTTTTTTGGGTGTAGGTGTCTGAATGAAGAAGATTCTAAGAAAGTGACAGGATGTACGAGCTGTCTACGTGCTCTAAAAGCATCTGCCTTAAAAGGACAATCATCAAGAAAAGACAATGAGGAAGGAGTCAAAACTGGGGTATAAAGAGTTGTGTTACGGAAACAGAAAACAGAGTCGTTCCTGAAGACTCTCCTGCGCAGAACATTTTATTATGGTTTCTTCTTTGCTTCCAAATAAAACTTTGTAATTTGACCAGAGTGCCTCCATCCCATTTTTGAGCATGCTGTGGACCCCTTTGAGAGTCCAACAAACAACACCCATTTTTGACTTAGGATTTTGAAAAAACTTTTTTCATCCACTTAAATCCACTGTAAATACTATGTAACATGCACACACATATAAAACACATAAACACACACATGTACACACATACATATATAGCTATCATGTGTGTGTGTGTGTATGTATGTATGTATGCATGTATAGACACACATACATACATAGTACGTACTTATGTACATGTGTGTGTGCGTGTATGTTAGTTGCATCTAAGTACAACACCTGTGTTCTGTTCCTGTCAAGGCCAGATCATGTTCTCTTCTGCTTTGTTGGACAGTTTGTCCACAGGGTCACCATTAGGTTGTCAGTTGTATCTCTGGATCTCTCCAAGCAAGCGTTTGTTTTGATGGGCAGTCTTTTGACAAATCATCTGACTCCTTTTGTTCCAATCTGTAATATGAGAAAAAAAAAACAAAGTTATTACAAAAGTGTTGAATGGAATTTAATAAGAGGAACTAGTGTAACATCAATCTTCATCATTTACTAATACACACCATTCTGCCTATAAAGGTTGTGCTTTTTCTGACAAATGCTCACAAAGAGTGCTTCAATGGACAGCTGCAAGCCACGAGCAGCAACAGGACTGGATGCAGCATTTCCTAAAGTAAAGTAAAGATTAAAAAAACTCTCAAGTTCTGTTTATTGCACACAGTGCAACAGCAACAGACAAACCTCAGGACAATCTTTAACATTCACTTCAAGACAATAAAGGACCAAACAACAAAAGACATACTAATATGCATTTATTCTGTGTGAACTTCATGATCAATTTTTCTGGAGCAGGCTTTCTTTATAAAGAATTCATTGCCCCATAAGCCTTACTGTTGCTGCACCAATAGGCCAAACTTTCAGTGATGAAGTAAATTACCCTATAAACTGACATAAGTAACACATGGTGTGCTTGCAGATACAAAAAAGAGACAGAGAAATCTTAAGGGGCGTAGCTGCTCATTGAAAAAACAGTAGATGTGTATAAAACAACTGAGATAATTGCACCAAGAATGAGAACCAAAAGTTGAAGATTTGGAGCCAGAAAAGAGGGCCCTGATTCGGGGTCTAATGTGCACATTTTTGTTGTCCTGTTAGTAGTCGCATTTGCACTGTCAGGCCAGTGCGAGTCGGGGCTTTTATCGAGCAGGTCCGTGCCAATAGCCCGAGAGCATGAGCAGTGAGGCCGAAATCATGTCGCGTTCCCACTGTTGGGCTAGTAGCTCGCAAAAAACATATAAATTTTTCCCTAGGCTACATGACACTTAAAATGTAATTCCCCTTTATTTAAGAGAATAATTTAAAGGGTCACGAAACACCAAAACACATTTTTGAGCTGTTGACAGTCATATATGTGTCCCACGCTGCTATAAACACTATTAGGACACATATATTTCACTAAAAAGTGAAAATTGGTTGTTTTTGCATTATTTTGAGCAAATTCGTTCTTCCGGTTTGAAACAAATTTTTGAAGCTGCGTCACGGCCATGAGATACTTGCGTGTATATCCAGCGTGGAGAATGGCTGTCTGAACCTGCGAGAACATTGTGATGTCTCTGAGGGTGCGGCATTTATTCATGAGAAAGACTTTGTTAAAACCAATCAGCACGCTCTATTGTGTATGCGGCGCAACTTCAGTAATATGCATGATAGCTTCGGAGACTGTTTACCTGTTACAGTGTTCAGACGACAGAGAGACGCCACGTTGTGTTGCCAAAACAAGTGAAAGAACAAGAATTTGGAGACACGGGTCATCAATGTTGCATTTATTATTGTGCTGCGTTTATTAATGTGCTGCAATGAAGGTTTTGTTTTCATTTTTCCGCTGTGAGAGCGCTGCTGGACTCATGTGGATTACAGTGCACGCGACACGCGTCAGAAATGCGTTTCTAAGGAACATTTTTTACCCAAGCGGCAACCTCCCGCTCTCCCTCGGGAAGCCAATACGGAAGTAACTAAAACTGCAATTCATCGACTCGCCTTGGGGGGCTGGCTCCATGAAGTCCAAGGGCTTTCTTTCTGCATTGGTAAATTGGCCATTTTTACAGCTGATAAAAACATGTTTACAGCCTGGTACAAACGATGGCTTTGATGCATATAGCTATGATTACCCTTCATGACAACTCTGAGGGGGGTGAATTTTTTTATAACTCATCCGTTTCGTTTTTATTAGGTTATATTAAGTTTGCATAATTAAGGGCGTGGCCACTTGAGTGACAGCTAGCCCTCGCTGCTCGCTGTCTCGTCACCTCAGCTGATTCTGGCTAATTAGCCGCTGAGCTCGGCAAATAAATCGTGTATTTGTTTGGTTTAATGTTTCTTTACACCTTCATTTGCCTTTTGGAATTATTTCCTGCAATTATCAGATGATATGGCATGATGTGTGGATTTAATTGTGCTTACAAACCGTTCAAGTTGCCTTCATTTCACAGGTGAGTGAAATGATATACTTCTATACCATCTCTATAAATGTATTTGTTTTATTTAAGATCATTTATCATTTAAATGTTCTTTAGACCAGTATTGCACTCCAGAATCTGACAGATTGATTAGCTGTAGGCTATAAAACAGTCATCTGAAGCATTGTCATACAGTGTTAGTGCTGGATTTTATAAACAGCCTTGCATTTACTAACACAGACTATATCTGAAGTGTTTGATAGTAATTCGCGTTTTCCTCCTGTCGAAAAACGTCATAAGAGCAATGTTTAGTGGCTCAATGTGTTACAACAGTGTTTTTAAAAGTCTAAACACTTTATTGATATGGTGTACAACCAAGCACATGTGGTCAGAACACAAACGAGTCACAGGTAATGAAGTATTAAACGTTCTCCCAAAGTAATAAATCTGTTTTAATCCAGGTCCAAGCAAAATGCTGAGAATCAAGCATGTGTCTGTAGCTCCGCTCACTCTCCGCCTCTTTGCCCTTATTTGGTATGCCGCGTTCGGTGCGATGACGCGCTAACAAAATGGCGACGGTTGGCCGCGCCTACTTGTGGCTTCTTTTGCAGTGTTCAGAAACCTATGGGTGACGTCACGGATACTACGTCCATATCTTTTACAGTCTATGTTTTTACCCGATGCTTTTCGCATCTGGAAATGATGAAATCCGGATTTGCCGCTCGTCTCCTTTTAAAAAAACACAGTTTCAGTGTGATTGTCCTGTCGCTACAGATTTGGTAAGTGTGTGCGATCAGTGCCCTTTGTTTGTTCGTTCAGATGGTAAAGTTAGTTGCTATAGTTAGCAGTGCTCTTTTATTTTTTAAAGACATACCTGAGTCAAAATGATTTAGTTACTAAGTTTACAGTATGTTAATATCACTGCAATACTATAGTACAATATTATAGACTGAAAGATCCACTGTAAATGCTGCCAAACTGCAGTTAAAGTCAACAAATTAATAATTTGGCAAGTAATTCGATTACTGATGTCCATGTAAACACAGTCATTAGGTGCGTTCGACTTCATGCAGCGCTGCGCAGATCGATCCAAATCTGTCTTAAAGCGGTGCATGCTGGTTAGAAATTTTGTCCGGATTGATGCTGCACCAACGCCATGTGACTGTCACATGTGACATTAAAGTACCGCGACAGCGCTCCGAGATCAGACGACTGACTCAGCCCATGCAGCATATGAAAAGCATCTGCACGAGCTCTGATGACGACAACGATATTACACGATTGGCCAAGTTCACCGCATGACAACAACCACGTGTGTTTCGGGTTAATAATTAGTTTATTTATTAACAATTAACTTTTCATACCATCTCTATCTTGTACACATGATGCTTATTAAAAGACTACAATAATTTTACTGCAGTATCATCTTTAGTTAAATAATCTGGTTATAAAGGCTAGATTGTTTGCACAGGTTTATTTTCAACCTTTTTTTATACAGTACAGACTATTTACTGTATTCAGCTCCATAAACGATTTAAATCATATATTTTAGTAAATAACCTAAATATTAACTCAAAAGAGTCTTACAGACTTGTAATAAAATAATTATCATCATTGATCCTGACACCCTAAAGGTTTCTTAACAAATAAAGAACTATTTTATTAAATAATTATAAATAATTTTTAGGATTATAAAATATATATTTTATTTCCTGTCTAGCTGTTTATTCAGTTTTAAAAGCGACACTGATGTACCTGCTCTTTCTTACTTCTACTTAAAGTGTAGCTCACTTATTTTAGGAATGTTCTTTTGTTCAATCTTTTTGGATAAAAATGCTTCTTTGAAAATGCTTTTATTATCCAAAATAATCTTAATCATTGTATAAATTAATCAAATCACCTTGTTTTGGGTTTTACACAATTATCTTTTGGAAAGTTTTATATCTATAAATGTAAATAAATGTAAACCCCTTTTTAGCATATTAAACAAGAACTATTAGCCTAGAGTGATGTTTAAACTCCCAGAATTTGTGCTTATTGCTTTGTATTTAATAGGCCTGTTCGTTTTTGTGTTTATATTACCCTCTCGTTTCCCCTTATTTCTCTCATGCGTTTGTAATATATTTAATTCATAAATCACTTATTGTTTAAAAAGTAACTATAGTTTGTAGAGAATGTATTGTGTTTTATTTGTAAATATTTTGTTGTTATAAATAAAAAATAAAAAATGATGATGACGCCATGTGATCGGTCATCATGACTGCCGCAACTTTGAACCCCGAAGTGTCTGGCTTGACGGCTCCGTTTTCAACTCCGTCCCCGCCTGCGCTCGGCTAATCTCGTTGATCACCGGCTGCAGCTGTGCTTCATGTCGAACGCACCTACTGTCTTTCTCCCCTGCGTCTGCGTGCCCAAATGGAAACTCCCATATTTGCAAATCCTTCCTTGTTTCCCAGCAAACATTTGGACGTCCGATTACCGTTGAAAAGACGTCCCTCCGTCACGTTGCGTCATGGTTGAAAAGTAGTGCCAAAATGAAAATCCAACCGACGTCTTTTACGTCTTCTGGCCGTGAATCGCACGTCTTTTCTACACGGTTTCTGCACGTCGAAATATGTCATCTTCTGGACGTGTGTGCCTGATTCAGGCCATTTATAAAACGTGTTGCTGCATAATTTAAATGTTTTATTAGCCCAATTATACATATATAATAACTGAACTTATCATTTAAAGCTGTGAATGTTATATCCAGTTATACCTGAACGTCTTTATGACGTTGTAATCACGTGTATATCATAACTAATACATTATTTGAGGATGCAATAGTGTTTCAATTAAGCAAATTATTTATTGTGCATATAGCAACATGGTAACAGATTTACATCACTGTTAAACAGACACACCTAATAATAAATAAAACAACAAAACAGAAATATGGACAACACAAGTGAAATGTTATTTTAAAGTCTTTTATTTCTAATATCCTCCAGCTCTTTCTGGAAGGTGCTCGCTGTGTCCCTCCATTGCTGCATCTGTAACATCTGGACTCACTTTACAGCATCTGAGGGAGAAGAATATGACTTTGTATGATAATACAACTAAAAACTTCAAGCAAATCAAGCATTATTGTCATGTTTCATCAATGAACAGCAATGTGCAGAGCAGTATATAGTGTCAATACATACACATGCCCTACCACTCATCATTTTACAAGTGCCCATATCCACATATTTACCCATATCCACAGGTTTGTGACAAGCAAAGACTGTTAATCATGGCTTACACTGATATTATAATTTAATATTTTCAGTCTGGCTGACAGCTTGAATCTATACAAACATTTTAAAACATCTGAAGATTAAAACAGGCACGTCTATAAGGAAATACACAATGCTGAATGACAGATTAAATCCAGAATTTAAATAGCATCAGGACTGGGTTAATTGTTGGGGTGGTAAAATATATTTTCCTGAAATATTATGCAGAAATAAAGACAAACAATGCAAGATAAATATGTACCTGTTCATGACATTTTTACTCCAGCTCGGACTGAACATCCACCAACTCTAGACAGTTGCTGAACCTAAATGTGACACCAAAATCACAGTCAGAGCGATCCCTCTAGACAAACAGACAGAGACACACATTCTGTCACATTTCAAACTTACACAGATCCAGTTCTTCTCTTCAGCTTTTGATGGACACTTCACAAGATCTCGCTCTCAGAATCCAGTCTCTTAACAGAACATGTAGACCTGCTGGAGACAGGGCAGTAGCTAACATCAGGCTTATGATGACATTAACTCTTTTATTTGCAATTATTTACTAAAGCTTTTATCAGGACATGCAGTAATAAGATCACAATATTCACCACAGGTATAAAAAGTACTTTGTGTATTGATATATTTTATACAAATGTAATAAAATTGAATTTAGTTATTGTTAAAATTAACAGTGAGAAACAGACATTTATTGCAGTTACTATATTAATGTTAGTTAGAAGACAACTAAACTGTATTGGTTATTAACTTATAATGTATAATAAGACTATAAATAAGATAATTTTCAAGTAATATCTGATGCATGTCAGGCCAGATTAACATGAAATTATGAATGTGTTAAAAATAAACAGCAGGCTAAGTGTTCCAGCATGGGGTGAAATTGTGTTTGAGCACCGCTTGACACTACAGGCTCTGGGTTTACAAAGATGAACTCAGAAATTCTGAAATACACTTAAACATTCAACAAGTTTCTCAATAGATGTAAAGTTAAGTCTCTATATTGTTTACCATGTTACTTTAAATATTCGATCGGAATAAGCATGCAATTATGACTTCAAAACAACATTAGCACTGTCTAATTGACTGTAAACAATATTGTACTTTGATAGTCATTGGCTGCTTATATGATTTCCCTATTTAGAATTTGCAAAGACTATTTTTCTAAAAGTATATTATTAAGAAGAACGTCTGAATATCTGAATATAAAACCATCTTTACCTCTATAGATTCTCACCTACACTGGCGTGTCCTCAGGAAGTGGGATGACAAAGGATTATTTGCACAGGAGACAATTCTACATAGACAAACAAAACAACAGTGAGAAAGGTAATAATGAAATTATTTAAGGTACAACAGATAAATGAATGCAATGCCTTATATGGTTCTTACAGTTGGCCAGGAGAAAGAGTCTTGAATTCTGTCTGACAGATGACTGACTGTTAATGATCCTGCAAAACAAAATTGAACCTTAATACAGTTTAATGAATTATAGTACAAAAACTATTTTTCAGGAGCAGCTTAAAGAAAAGTGGTTAGACTTTAACTGTTAAATCTACCCATGAGCTAACAACACCTGCATACATATATTTAACATGTATTTAATTTATGCTAACTGTAAAAATATTCAGTAAATAACTTTTCTTTGATACAGATTCATAAGTATAGCTCTCATTGTTAATGACAGCCTATTAGGCTAAACAGATTCATTAATAACTGGTATTGTAGTAAATGCTGGAAGATATATCTACAATAGAATGATATTGTATAGCTTTTTGTTAGGATTTCTAACAAATTCGTGCATTATTATTATTAAAGTGTTTTATTTTTACACAATTTCACTCCAAACTCACCTGAAATTGTCATTTGCAGCTCTGACTGAACACACAGCAGGTGGATGATGGGGAGAGATGCTGGAACCTCTGATAAATTGCACATATTCCTGCAATAACATCAAATATTGCTCAAACTCGACTTACGTTTAGCATAACGGCTAATTTTAGCCTAATCGAAACAACTCCACACTGCTGTTGACAATGTGCATCATTTATTTCAGTTCCTTCGTGTAAAACTCAATAATATTAATAAACTGATATAAACTGTACTTACACGCTAGCAGATTTGTAATAATTGTCCGACTTTTCGCCGCGTCTTCATATTCTCGTGATGCTGGACAAAACCGGTTACCGGAAGCAATTCAAAACACGCACCAGGTAGGATCCCACGAGATTACGTTAAGTCATCTCGCGAGATTTGTTAGAATGGTTCAAAAATGTTATTAGAGATAATAAAATTGCATTACGGTTTTAGAAACAGTGACTTTACAATCACTTAACCACACAGGGCACTTTATGAATGCAATAGTCATTTGACAAGATGAAAATATGAATTTCATAAAGACAAATCTTAATGGGTCTTGAGATGCATAAAGTCTGTCCACAACCTCTTCACACTCACTTGGGGCACGCATATAAATTCAGTGCTGCAGTAAATACCCAGATGTAAGTGCAATACTTTTGCATATTTCATAATTTCAGCGAGGGTATATGATGGACTCTAAATCGTATAAAGGACGTCACTTTTGGACCTAATCAAGACGGGGTATATATTATGACTACATGTACATAAAACTGTAAATACACGCAACCCCAGTAGAATATAGACAGGTACAAATGCATACAAACGTATATTAATGCATTTTAGGACATGTTGTGAATTTGTGCCGTCCAGCCGCGACCAATTTTGGCTGTGGAGCGCACGTTGCGCTCAGACCCACAGAATACCATTTATGCCGTCCGGCGGCGACCCCTTTTGGCCGGGGAGAGCACGTTGTCGTCCGACCAATGTTTGCTGGGTTCCCTCCCTCGACACTCCCACCTAAACAGAGCTGGACATGCCCACTTTCCTTACTTTTTTCAAACTAGAGGTGTGAAAACACCCTGCTGAGACAGGGGGGTTTCATGGCCCTTTAAGGATGTTGCATATTATTATCTTAGGCCCCGTTTACACAAATACGTTTTAGTTTTAAAACGCATAAGTTCTGCTAGGGTTACGCCATCCATCCACACTACGGCGGAGTTTTCGAGCCCCGAAAACGGAGCGTTTTGGAAACGCTGGAGAGGCCGTTTTCATTCTAAAACGCTGCTGCTCATACCTGCCAACATTTGGTTCGTAAATTCCGGGAGACCCCCCCCCGGGTAATTACGTCATACGCTAATTTGCATATTACTGACGTCATCGCGTTCTACCATTTCTGTTTGCTTAACAGCCTATGGTAAATAAATGGGGTATTTTATATTTGCACTATGCTTTATGTAAGCTTGTCAATTCAACTAAATTTATTGCTGTTTGAATACAGTATATCATTATAGATGAGTAGGGAATTTGCAGTAATCTCTCAGACGTAATATACTCAGACAAGTTCTGAAACTCACACTTAAAACATCTCTGATTGTGCAACAAGAATAAACGGTCAAATTAAATTGTTAAAATAAAGGAGAAGCAGATCAGGTTGACTGTACAAGGGAAATACCTTCAAACTGCCACCTGTTCTAAATCATTTGCCGTCGGTACGCAGAGAGGTGCTCTGCTCTCAGGCTGCAGGGGAGGCTCATTGAGAAGAGTAGGGACGGCACAGTAATGGACAAACGACAGTCTATAAAAATCGCCAGTAACACACAAAAAAGTCGGCAACTAAGTTGGCAACACTGGCGCAAACTGAAGAGCGGGGAGCGGGAGGTTTGGGGAGATGGGGGCGCGCGAACTGTAGCGCGCGACCGGAAGAGCACAAGCGCCAAGTAAGTTTCAGCCCGGACTGTACCAAAATGTTGAGGAGCGGGGGGCGGGGGAATTCCGGGAGTTTACCGGGAGACAGAACAATACGGGAGACGGGTCTGAAATACGGGAGACTCCCGGGAAAAACGGGAGTGTTGGCAGGTATGCTGCTGCTCCATCTCAGTGCAGATGGGGAAAAACTGAGACATCTGAAAATGGAGGCGGGGCTGCAGACATTCGCCTATCAGATTGGGGCTTTTTCCTCAATATTAAGTAGCCTTCAGTCCTGCATGCTCTCCGTGTAAGTTCAGACCTCGCAAGTTTGATATGGAAAACAAACTCCCGAGTGTGTACTTTGTAAAGTCATTCACATCACCCTGGCTATGCTGTTTCACTATCTTGACAATAAAATGAAAACATGATGTGAGGAACTGCCTGTTTTCATTTTGATATTAGCAACTTAACAGACATCAAAAATGTTGAGGCGTCATGTAGCTGCATAATATGACCGTCATCTTCATGCATATTTATAACAAAACGGAGCCTATAACATTACTGCCTCCTATCATTTTCATTGAAAATACGAAACATACCCTCTCTCTTTCACTGAATATCCGTTTTAATGATCAATTAATGGACATTATAAAAGTATAACGTGCAATAAGTTTATACAATAGAGAAAATAAAGGCAAACAATCAGTCAGATGTGCAGAATCTGTGTCCGCGGTTACATTAATTAGGATATTAACCTAACTTATCTTTTCGCTTAGCCAAAGCACATTACCTGAGAACAAGAAATAGATTCAAAAGACCAAAGTCGGGAATAGGTAGTTAGATATAGACGACAAGATGAATGAAATATCACATTTAACAAATATAGTGAGATTAGATCCAGCGGTAGATCCGTGATGAACAGTCCGACGTGCACAGCTCTCTTTTGGGTGTGTGCTCAAAGCACAATGCAGTGCATGCCAGAGTGTGTGTGTGTGGTCATGTGATGTGCGTTTTCACCATTTTAATGTAGACGGGGAGCTGTTCAAAAACGCTGGGTGAAACGCTAGTGTGGACGTGGATTGTTTTCTTTCCTAAACGCCGTTTTAAAACTAAAACGTACTAGTGTAAACGGGGCCTTAAGTAAAGGAAAACATTTAACCCCTGGTTTCACAAACAAGGTTTAAGGCTAGTCATGGATTAAATTGCATGTTTGAGCTGTCTCAACTGAAAATAACTTGCAGTGAGATGTCTTAAAATATGTCAGTGTCATTTTTTGTCTACAGGTGCAAACCAGTAATGTATTTTTCTAAGGCTGTTTTTATAAATGTGGCTTAAATAGCCTAATTTAACTAAGGTCTAGTTCTGGCTTAAGCTAAGCCCTGTTTGTGAAACTGGGCCAAAGCGTGTCAGGACATCAAGAGCAAGTAATAAAATATATATAGGCTATATATATATATATATATATATATATATATATATATATATATATATATATATATATATATATATATCTCGTTGTGCTTAGCAGCTATCCACTAATCAAAATCTACACTTAAAATTTAATTTTTAAATTTTACCACGTCATATAAAAACAAAGACTTGTTTGAGGACATAGAACACATTTTTTACATGCAGTTTTTCCCAATCCGTTTGTAAAGCAGCACTGCGCAGGATCGGATGAGAGAAAAGAAAGGACATTTTTGATGGTTTCACCCAAATAATGCTTTGTTTGCACGATTTGATTAACATCATCTTATCCAAATACTTAATAAATAATATTTCAAAACTCCTCCGTTGTTTATTGTTTTAAGAAAATATCTAAAAAAAATAAATTTTTAGATAGGCCTTGGCAAAATGGAAGTTTAAAATGGCTTAAAATGCTTTCATTTATTTGTATTGTATATACCTAAATTGTTATAGTTTTGTTTGTTTTATATTGGTTTATTTATTTAATGTGATTTTTTATATCCAATATTTGTAATTCTTTTAATTAATTCAATATAGCTGAGGCTATTTTATCTAGATATGACACCATTGTGTTGAGCCTACAAAAGTGGACACAAAATTTGTAAAGTTTTATGTTTTTCTGTTGTATTCATATATTGTATTATCTCCAAAATAAAGAAAGAAAGACAGAAATGAAGCCGCTCTTGGCATAAAGAGCTATGAAGTGATTGCACTGTTACATGGTCTCTCTTACACATACAGGCATCTAAACGCATACGTTTCATGCACAAACACACCTTTTAAACTTGACAAAAACTCTGAACAACTGAAAGTTATTGGCTGCTGTGTCTTTAATATAGTGTAAAGATTATTATGCATTATTAAAACATCAAGGAGGACGCAGCAAAGAAATATCACTTATATATTAAAACTACTTTATTATTTTATGCAACAGCCTTACATTTAAAAGGGAAACATAAGGGCGATCATAAGCAAAAAGACCCCTAGCCTATAAGGTGTTTTATGGAATAGCCCATCTTAAACTGACCAGCTATATGTTTTTCTTTCCCTTATTTATTTATTTTTTGGCGCATGTATTCGTGTGCGATCGGAAAACTAATGTAATGGCAGCACATCATCTTTACCAGACTCGGGCCAACTCCTTCTCTCCTTTCACTCTGCCCCGAAGCCACAGCTGGCCCTTTTTGGCCCAAGGTATTCGGCAGGCCGAAAAAGGCCGCCTGCTAGCCCCGAGTAAGCCCCACTTTTGCTCGATCAGGCCTTGGAAGCGACAGTGGAAACACGACTGATCCTGGCTCACCCTGGCACGCTCACTTTAGGTGCGATAGTGGAAACGTAGCTATTGACTACCTCAAACTATATAGTTTGGTTTTGATCTGATTTGCATGGCTAAATCATTCTGTTTTCTCCATTTAAAAATAAAACATATTCCTCTTTAAGTCAAAATACAAATTGAACTTGTAAACAGTGTCCATCACCACACCATAATTTAGCTACTGCTAGTTGCATTACGCATTGAATAGTCCAACAGTGTTTATTTATAAAACATTTTACTTACCACTACTTGCCTACTGCTTGACATTAATAACCCACTGTTTTACTGTGATCACTGCAGTGCAAATGGTCCTGCATTATCATTTGTTGTAGCCAAGGTCTTTTGTACTGTCTGCAAAACAGCAATACAAAATGTAATTGAATAAAATACTCATTTAAAAAATGAAAATGTATATGTTTTTGCATGATAATAATACAAAAACGCATTTAATAGTATATATATATACATATATATATATACATATATATATATATATATATATATATATATATATATATATATATATATATTAGTGATGCCACAATTCTCAATATAATATTGAACCGTTCGGTACGACATCCACGGTTCAATACGCGCTTGTGAATTGCGGTTTTCTCTGTTTTACGTTTAAATAATTTATGTGCGTTTTATTTCGCCGAATTGACTGTGTGTGCCTGTAAGTCCACCAGCTGAGTTGAGGAAACTCCTCCCCACGAGTATATATTTAATAACTATGCTCTAAAGTTAGGGGGTACTTAACTATCATTCCTTGGCCATGGTGAGTGGCGGTGAAGAAGCAACACTACGAGGAAGCACAGGTGTCTTTCAAATCTCTGGTGTGGAGACATTTTGGTTTTGCCGTTGAGTATAATGCCGAGGAAGAAAAAACAGTAAGCTAAAAATGACTGTGTGCACATTGTTTTACACGTATAGCCAGGGCTTAATTTGTGCCTGAACTAGGCTTGCCACGATAGACGGTGTTTGCGGTGTTACCGGTTTTAAGACGCAACACCGGTGACATCACTTTTCCACCGTGACACAGTGCCCTCATTTTTTTAAGTATTCCTTTTTTTAATTCAATATTTATTTAAATTAAATGGAAAATATAATTCCAAATAATTTACTTAAGACGATAGCATGCAGTAGGCTGTAGTTAAAATCTGAACATAGCTACAATGCTTCATATTGCATTTATCATGTGTTGAGAACGAGATGAGTCGAATTTACAGAAAAAGAATGGCGGACGATTTAGTGTCAAAACGCAAAGCAAAAGCACCTCATTTAAAAATCCTGCGACCATCATCTCACAGTGTTTAGTAATAAATAATCTTATTTTTTATTAAACTAAAAGTGATTGCCGCGCCACTGACAAGCCAACTCTAGAGAAACAAAGCAACCTCGCGGCAACCGCAGTGATCACTTTTTCCGAAGTTCATCTGTTCTTTTGCGCACATGATTATTATGAGTTTAATGTTAAAAAAATCAATAATGAAAAGGCCGACAAGAGTGTATCCTGTGTGTGTGCGTCTTCATTGAAGTCTCCCTCTTCCAAAACCGAAAGTTGCTTTGTCTGTCTGGCAATATTTCGGCTTTTAATCGAATGAAAAGTTTATTTAGATGAGCCTATATTAAAAACTTGCAGTAAAGTAAATGTGACGTGCGGCCACACATCGAAACTGAGGTGTGATCTCATTTCTCTCTCGCTGTCATCCATCGATAGACGCCACACAAGTCAAGTCGCCTAATAATTATATTAATTATAATAAAATGTAAACCAAAATAAACAATTCATTGCATTTTTCGTTTGATAAAAAATATACGAAAACAAAAAAAATCAAAGAATGGCTAGTTTGTATTCATGTGTTTTAATATTAATGAAAATATGCTTAGCCTATTTAACCGTAACGGTTATATACACTGCCAACAGGCAAGCCATTCAAAAATTTATATTTTACAATAAAAACTAAATGTAGCATGTGTCGCTGTCATATAAAACACGCAATTTATAACACACCAGAGCTATCTATAGTCTATCTGTAAACTTACAGGGAGGCTTTGGCCAAAAGTCATAGCTACTGAGCACCACGTTATTGAACTCCAATATTTCTGAGGGAGATTATGTTACCCGATAGCCAATATTGACTTGAGAGATTTTAAAAATAAAAGGCATTTTAAAAAAGGAATAACACGGAAATCAAAAAAATAAAACTGGTCCCGTACGCACTTGTCATCTTGCCACTGTCTGCTGTGTAGTGTGTGGGCCCGTCAACTGCGGCTGGTAAGAGAGAGAGAGCGCGCGCGCGTGAGAGCTTAAAGCTGGCATCAATATAACGAAAAGCAAGATCATGTTGTTATAAATATTCCATTAACAAAACTTATCGAAATATTTATACATTTACATGGTGTTTATTGGTATTTATTGGTATTGTGTGATCTGTATAGGCTGTCTGATCTTTACAGAAGATGTAAACTGACACGCGCTCGGTGACCGCACAGTGATGTTCAGCTCTGATGAGGCGCTTTTATTTAGCCTGTAGTAGATTTTTTACATATTGTTCATTACTTAAAATTTCTTTCATTTTTTTATTTATAGTTTATTTATAAATTGAGTGCTAGCTTGTTTAGCTGTGATCATTATGCAAGGATCATATTTCATATTCGGTTAATTCTTCAGTAGCCTATAGATTTGTTAATAATGTATTTTATAAACGGATTGTTTATAAGGACTAAGCTATTAATATACAATACATTAGGCTAATTAATACATTAAGACATTGAAGTCAGCTAGGACAACAAAAGACAACCAAAGTAGGTTCCCCCTGTTGGCAAAGGTAACCAAAAATATCTTTGCGTGTGCGCAACAAGCTGCGCATCCGAGAGAGTGTTCAGCACGATGGGGAACATAGTGAGCCCCAAGATCCCATCAGAGATGGTCAACATGTTGGGTTTCCTGGCAAAGACCAAGTAGACTGCACTGTTAATAAAAAAAAATGCAGTGTTTTTGTTTATTTTATTTTTTTAAAGACTGCCGACCTGTCATTTTTGTAGCCTAATGTCATTTGGAAGTTTTTTATATTTGTTTCTTGTTCATTAGTTTAATCTTATTTAAACTTTGTGCTATTTAATTATTTATCTTTCTATTTTATTTTCTTATTCGTTTTAAAAACATTCTAACATAAGTAATAAACGTTCTATGGTGGTTATTTGTTTGGTTCCAATTTCCACAGTTTTTTTTAGCCTGTAGCATTGTTGTTGTTTTTTCATTATGTTAATAAAAGTTCTGTGTTTATTAACAGTGATTTTTTGTAGTTTGACGCCGAATTGCCAATTCCCGAAAACTGAAAGTGTAATACGCACGCATTTATAAGCTATTTAAAAAGCAGGAAAAAGAGGAAAAGAAAAAACGCCCACCCCCACGGTGATACCGGTATTACCGGTGTTGTCACATGTCGATTAACCGGTAATTAACTGGAAATTTCCTCATCGTCACAACCCTAGCCTGAACACGGCGCCTCATTTTACCGATGCCCTCCTCCCCGTCCGCTGTTCACTTTCATTTTCTTCCGCGATTCCCCAACCCTCTTCACGTTCGTCCGCAACACCCCCACGCTCTTCACTTTCGTCCTTAGTCCGCGACACCCCTCCGCCATCCAACGCCCTCTCCCGCTCTCCACTTTCGTGCGCGACACCTCTTCATCCGTAGGTAACATGCCGAATCTGTTACCCCGATCTGTTCCGGGACCTCGCAATTCACAAATTAAGCACTGCGTATAGCCTACTCAAACGGAAACTCTTTCAACATGACTGCACATCTCCGGTGCCATCACCCTGCAATATCCCACTCTGAAGGCAGGATAGCAGAGAAGGCAATAAAGTCCTCCAATCCCTCGCTGAATCTTCCCAGCAAACATACCCAACTGTTTCCGAGAGACACATACAAATGTTTATTTGAAACGGTCAATTTATGTTTATTAACTTCACATGCATGTTTATTTTCAAAATGCAAGAATTTATGTGTTCCCCAGTTTGTACATGGGCTACCAGCAGCTGTGAGATTTCAGTATTCATATTTTTATTATACAATACACTAGCAACTAGTGTACCTTTCTTGGCTTTTAAGTAAAATAAAGGAGTATTGCAATAAATCGTTTTTATTTTTTCTCTCCTATTGCATTAAGCATAAAAAAAAAAAAAGGCTTCACAGTACATGGTGCAATTAGGGAGAAACCATAGACTGTAAAAGATATGGACATAGTATCCGTGACGTCACCCATAGGTTTCTGAACGCTGCAAAAGAAGCTACAAGTAGGCGTGGCCAACTGTCGCTATTTTGTTAGCGCGTCATCGCACCAAATGCGGGATGCCAAATAAGGGCAAAGAGGCGGAGAGTGAGTGGAGCTACAGACGCATGCTGGATTCTCGCCATTTTACTTAGACCTGGCTTAAACAGACTTTTTACTTCGGGAGAACGTTTAATACTTCATTACCTGCGACTCGTTTGTGTTCTGACCACACGTGCTTGGTTGTACACTATATCAATAAAGTGTTTAGACTTTTAAAAACACTGTTGTAACACATGGAGCCACTAAACATTGTTATGACGTTTTTTGACAGGAGGAAAATGCAAATTACTATCAAACACTTCAGATATAGTCTGTGTTAGTAAATGCAAGGCTATTTATAAAATCCAGCACTAACACTGTATGACAACGCTTCAGATGACTGTTTTATAGCCTACAGCTAATCAACCTGTCAGATTCTGGAGTGCAATACTGGTCTAAAGAACATTTAAATGATAAATGATCTTAAATTAAACAAATACATTTATAGAGATGGTATTAGGGGTGTAACGATACACCAAAGGCACGGTTCGGTTCGGTTCATGGTTTTGGAGCCACGGTTCGGTTCGGTTCGGTTTCTGTTTGCTGTGGGGTTAGGGTTGATGTCATCTTAACAGTAATGCTAAGGAACAATAGATTCACTTAATAACAAGAACAACTAAACTTTTTTTTTATTAATTTTGCCATCACATTTTAGTACAGTCAGGATACCAGAGTAAACAACAAAAATGAAATAAATACCTCCAATATAGAGTAGTCAGAAAAAACAATTCTCTTTAGTGCAGCCATCTTAAGAAAGTAAACTAAAATTAGTTAAATAACAGCAGTGTAGACTATAGTGAAAGATAAACAGGCTTGTCCTTTCTAAGGACATTTGGAATATTCAATTAAGTTTTAAGTTCTTCTTTAAAAACACCATAATGTCCACATTCTCAGGTGAGGGGCTTGATTTCTGTGCAGACACAGACAAAGTGATGCTCATTTTAGTTATCATTTAGATAGGTTTCCGTTTAAATGAAATGAAAAAATAATATACATATAATGTGCTTGTAAAGTGTTTTTTACATGACCTATTCACCAGTAAAATACATTGCAGTTTTGTCTGAAACTAATGTTAGGGTTGTAGTCATATAATATTAGTTGTATTTTTGCCTCTCTCTCTCTCTCTCTCTCTCTCTCTCTCTCTCCATGCCTGTCATTTCTGTATGTCCGCCTTCACGACAGCTAATTGGTCAGGAGAACGATCTATCATTACTGGGCGACTTGGCACGGGAATATAAATATGACGTCAGGAAAAGCAGAGGAGAGCGCATCTTCCTTTGATCTCGTTTTTCGTGTATTTTGCTAACATGATTATGAATTTCGTTGTTTTTGCTTAACTTTCGTTTGGGCAAAATTATTTTGCATTAGTTTTGCCCACTTTGAGAAATTTTGTGATTTTTGTACACTTTTATTTCGATTGATTTGTTTGTTGCTTTTTTGTTCAGCTCTTTCTCGTCATATTGAGCTATACCTCCTCAAGTTCACTCTTTTCTCAGAGTAAGGTGGATAGGGAAGATGTCTTACGACTTCCATTTTGCAAACACGTAGAAAATGTATTGTTAAAGACATCAGGTAAAAGGTGAACATCATCTTTGTATTTATTTTATTCTACAGTTCAGTATAGGGAAGAATAAGGCGCACAGCGCTGAAAACCTTTTTTCTTTTCATCAGTTTCTAGTGAGGTAAGGGGTTAAATCCCTTTTGTTGGCAGTTCTGTTGTCAGTGTCTTTTGCGTACACCCTCACATTGTGAAATTTACCACATTTTTTAAATGTTATTCCTTATTAAGTTTTGTGAAACAGTTAGTTACGACAGATAGTGTGCGCTTTGTCTACGACACGAATTCCATTCCTGTACTCCACTGGAAAACCAAAATGTTCCCAAACAGGAGACTTAAATGTATTTGGGGGATCTGCAATCTCAATATATGTGAAGCAGCTGTCCTGCATTTACAGTAGTAATCGAGTGTGATCGCTCACTCAAGTCACATGACATGACATGCACTTGGAAAATACTATTCTAAATTCTAAAACATTAGAATATAATATTTAGAACAAAAGCTCATCATTACTAATACAATTTAATCAAATGTGATAAAATAAAGATGTTTTGGTTCAATTAGAGACAAGTGACGTCAACCTTAACAGTGGGCAGCAGGGGGCGTGACAGTATCGCGGTCCACCACGAGAGTTTCGCGATACGTATCGTGGTTGGTGTATCGCGATATTTCGGTTCGGTTTGTAGTATCGTTACACCCCTAGATGGTATGCAAGTATATAATTTCACTCACCTGGAAAATGGAGGCAACTTGAACGGTTTGTAAGCAAAATTAAGTCCACACAGCATGCCATAACATCTGATAATTGCAGGAAATAATTCCAAAAAGCAAATGACTGTAAAGAAACATTAACCAAAACAAAAATACGATGAATATGCCGAGCTCAGCGGCTAATTAGCCAGAATAAGCTGAGACAGCGACCAGCGAGGGCTAGCTGTCACTCAAGTGGCCATGGCCTTAATTATGCAGACGTAATATAACTTAATAAAAACGAAACAGTTATAAGATAAGTTATAAAATTTTTTTACCCCCCTCACAGTTGTCATGAAGGGTAATCATGGCTATATGCACCAAAGCCATCGTTTGTACCCGGCTGTAAACATGTTTTTATCAGCTGTAAAAATGGCCAATTTACCAATGCAGAAAGAAAGCACTTGGACTTCCTGGAGCCAGCCCCCCAAGGCGAGCCAATAAATTGCAGTTTTAGTTACTTTCGTATTGGCTTCCCGAGGGAGAGCGGGAGGTTGCCGCTTGGGAGAAACTAGCCCATGGAGAACAAACTGTTTGGAAAACAATAAGCCACATTAGAACATTTTTTTAAAAACTGCTTGCCAGATATACAAAAAAATTAATAAATAAACAACGTAACTTTTGACAAACTTGCAAGATGGAAAATATTAAACCTATATGTATTTGTCATTACAATGTAATTTACATTACCTATTTGCATTAAGACTACTGAGTACCAAGAGCACTATTATTAGTTCAGGTTTATCAGGTTTATTATGTTAAATGTTTAAACCACACTTTTGTGGCCAATAAATAATTAATAAAGTGCAGATACTGCTTGTCATGGTGTGATTTATAATCATTTCTTTTACTGTAATCTCTTTCAGAAAAGACAAGGCTAGTAGGACATTTCAACAGTTGAGACCCTGTTCTCTTACTCCGAGACTTCAGGCGACTCCTGGAGAAGTGTCCAAACTCCAGCCAACACCACCACCACCCAGAAGGCAGCAGAAAACAATGGGAGCAAGTGAAGAAACATCTGCAGCCTCCTGCAGCTCCAGCAAACGTAACTACTTTTACATCACTACATTCCTGTATATTGTGTGGCTTTATTGTATATTTGAATGTTGTTAGGTTTATGACTTGTAAAATGTTTAAGCAATCCGCTTGTTAAGTCGTGACGTATGGAAAACTGGTTCCTGGTCCAAGTCGCTACTTATTTGATTTGAGAAAATATTTGTTTATGACCACTTTTTAGTCATATCACACATTAAAGTGAATTTTGTATCAAATCATGGTGTACACAACAGTCTCTAGACTTGTTGCATCACAGACACCAAGATTTTAACAATTTATTAAAAATGTATCACTTTCTGGCAATCGGATATTAGGCATGGATATATATATTGTGATCGTGATTTTCATAAGTATTACATCGCTTTGTAAACGTTTATTACCATTTGTTTAGTCTCCCCATACAGTTTGATACAGCGTTTGGACCAGGAAGCTGCTTCACGTGACATCACACTTAACAAGCGGATACTTTTCTTACCATTTAATAGCCCAGTTTCATTTAATATAGCTCTGATTGCCAGACACTGATTTCAATCAATGTTTTTCTGTTTCTGCACATCCTAAAAGTGAAGATGCTGCTTGTCATAGTGTGATTTAAATTAATCATGTTACTGTAATCTCTTTCAGAAAAGACGAGTATAGGACATTTCAAAAGTCGAAGCCCTGTTCTCTCAGTCTGAGAGGTCAGATGGTAAGTACTTTTACATCTCTACATTCATGTATTACATTTCTCACTCTTGTTTATTTAAATGTTCTGTTTCTTATTAATTCTTATTGTATTATTTGTTTATACTATATAATGGGATCAAGAGTGTTTCATTCTTATATAGCTTAGCCAGACACTGATTTCAAGATAATTTAGGAGTGTCATTCATGCATATGTGCACAATTGATCTTTTTCTGTGTCTGCACATACTAAAAGTGCAGATGCTGCTGGTCATAGTGTGATTTATAATCATCTTGGTTACTCTAATCTCTTTCAGAAAAGAAAAGGATTGGATATTTCGACAGTTGAGACCCTTGACTTTCCCTCCGAAAGGTCAGGCGACTCCTGGAGATTTGACCAAACTCCAGCCAGTACCACCACCACCTAGAAGGCAACAGCAGGATCAAAAAACAATGGGAGCGAGTGAAAACATCGCTACAGTCTCCAGCCAGCCACCGGTCCAGCAAACATAAGTACTTTTACATCACTGTAGATTACATTACTACATTCCTGCATTACATATCATACTTTTGTATAGTTGAGTGTTTTTATTAATTAACAGTATTGAGAGTTAAATCTAAATAGAACTTTTATTGTACAGGAAATATGCATATAATAATAATGGCTTTGGACTTATGACTTTAAATGGTTAAACCACATTTTTCTCGCCATTAAATAGTCCAGTTTCAATTATTATAGCTCTGATTGCCAGACACTGATTTCAATATAATGTAATGCTGTCAAGCCTGTGCAGAATTGCTGTTTTATCTATTTCTGCACATACTAAAATTGCAGATGATGCTTCTCATAATGTGCTTTATAATCATCTTTGTTTCTGTAATCTCTTTCAGGAGAATCTCTCTTAAAGAAAGAATAGAAGGTGAACCAAAGGCCCAGAGAGATGAAAACAAGAGAAGAGCAGAGAAAATAATTGAAGACATCATAGAAGAAAAGGAGAAGGCCACTGCAGAGAAAGAATTGAAATGGAGGTCAATGATGAAGGAACATATTGAGCGATATGACACCCTCGCAAACCTCTTGGGCCAAGATGGAAATTTGTGAGTTTCTTGTCAGATTTCTTCTCCGTCTTTGGGAACAGAAGACGAAGTAACAGTGTTTGACTCTCTGTGTTTTGTCTTGTGTGTTTTTGTGTAGTGATAAGAAGATAGACCTCCTGCAGAAGATGGTCGACACCAGTTATATCTGCCTCAAAGACGCCAAGAAGAAGAACAAGGAGCTGTTGGAATTAAAATATGGCACTCCCTTGAAAATCTTAGTAAGTGAAGAATGTGTCTTAAGTAAAGCAGTTAAACCCTCACACTCATCCAAATATAATACTAGACTGTACAATTGAGCTCCAACACAACTTCTTTTCTCTCCAGAATGAGCGGATGACAGAGATGATCTCCGAGATCAGCAGCAGCAGGGAGGGTGTTGAAGGCATCGTCTACCATCCAGCCCTTCATTTAAAGGAGGAAGCAGTGGTGGACTCCTGTTTGGATGCCTGTGAGTTTATTAAAAGCCACAACCTCCAAACAACAGTGAAGCAGCGCTTGATGGATCTCCAGTTCCAGTAAGATATAAAAATGCTTTTCTTTATGAACCTAATGATGATCAGAAGTGGTTATAATTCTATTCAAATGTGGCCAACTGGAGGATTTAGTGGCCCATTGAAACCTCTTGATAATCTTACTATTGCTTTCTATTGTTCACAGACAAAGACAACAGGAGATAACCATGAAGGAATGTAAGATTGACGAGTGGAGAAAACATCGAGGACAGACTGGCAAATGTCTGCAAATGGCACTCGCGCCTTCTGTGATTGTTGTAAGTGTCTTGATCATCAAATACTGGATCATTGATCAAAAATGTGTGACTAAGTTTTATCATGTCTTTATTGCAGACTGGAAGAAAGCTGAAGCCACTCAGCACACCTCCAAGAGCTGTACAGAAAGAGGAACTGGTTAAACTGCCTTCTCAAGAAAAAATAAATTCACAAAAAAACAATAAAATATGAGTGAAAACTTGCTTTTGCATCCTTTTGTGCAAGTATATTTTTAACTGAATGTCAGACGTTGTCTTATATGTTGTGTTGGAAATCACAACATCCAAATTGGAAACATTTTGCAAGACATCAGAACTCTGGAAAGAGAAAAAACAGAAGATCAGTTTCTATGTATAAAAGATATTTAATTGATGTGAAGTTCCTATTGAAAAATTAATACACAAAATCATTTAGAAATCCGTAACTGTCATATATTTGTAGCGCCACCTAGGTGTATTAAGTTTAAGATAGCGCTCCAGGTTCAATACACTATGCCTACAGAAATGTTGATGTAGGCCCCTCTGATATATTTCAATGATGTAATGTACATAAGGCAGATTAGAATATAAATGTTGGCTGAGTTTTAATAAATTACCAGAACTAAACTCTGTGAATAATAAAACTCTTAGATAAATCAGAAAATATAATGAATTTAATTAGAATAGAAATGTAAATATTGGGGAAAAAAAAACCCCAGGTGTAAACAAGATACAAAAATAGGGAATGTATGTACAGTCAAATGTAAAAGGACCCAAATATAAGTCAACACAAAGGATTTACGAATGAAGAATATTTCAACAAATATAGAAAAATACCACCTCTAAACACTCGAACAATTAAAATTATAAATCAACAAGTGACTAAAGGGTGACAGACTAGGTTTCTCTTTGAAAGTACCTACAGTTGTCCTAAATTACACACTGAATTACACCTGTATAAACTATTTACCGTATAAAACTGTATTGTAAAACACGCAGGAGTATTTTATGCTTACTGCATAACCCTCAATAAATCCAAACTCAGTGGGCCCACACACTCACACATTCATACCCCACCCTGTTGCAGGCCTGTATCGTTGCTAGTGTACGTTGTGGCCGGAAAAATGAAATTGGCCTCTTCACTCTCCTGAGCACAAATAAAATTAAACAAAATACCTTAGATCAAGATGACCACGATCCAGATGACTGCGATCCAGTTGACAACCATCCAGTTGACAGCCCTCCAGTTGACAGTGATCCAGCCGACAGCACTCCAGTTGACAGCGACCCACACGACAGCGATCCAGCCGACAGCGATCCCGTGGACAGCGACCCAACAAGCAGCGATCGATCGGCGATCCCCCGCCGCAGGTCTCCTTCAAATCCTCGCTTTCACTTTAGATCATCAGCTGACGAAATGCAACTCCCACGTAGTCAGAGGAACCACCAAATATCCCGACTATTAGGTGTGCTATCTGGTCCTCTCAAACTCTTGAGGCGTCGTCCGATCCTAAGCTGACAGTCCTCTTTTTTCCTGATTTTCCGTTTAACTGTCTCTCTCCGCAGTTCAGTTTAAATCCGCCGCACTGTCAGTTAACGCTCTAGGCATTTAAAAATGCCTACTCACTCTGAGCTAACTAATAACTGCCACTGGTAATCTTATCTGATAAAAACACATAGCGAACTCACAACAAACACAAAACAACCTCAAAGTAATCAGAACTGTGTTAATCACACGCGATCTACATTATGGTGTCGTGTTTTTACACTCCGGGTATATTTCTCACTCATTACAGCCGCGCAGCGCGTCTCTGCTTCAGTTTCCAAAACTCCCGGCTGTCAATCATCCCCTCCGTCTCTCTTGCAAACAACCAATCACATTTCACACTCCATACCGGAAGGCGGGACTAAACGCATATAAACCAATCATGAAGGAACACCTAACAAACTTGTTAGTCCCTTGTATTTTTGTGAAGAGTGATCAAACTTGCTATCTGATCATGTTCTTAAAGACATAGACGCATATTATAACACATCAACATAAGGATGTATAAATATTCACAAATGAATGCCAAACACGTTTTAGAGTCAGTTCTGTTGTTGAACCAACATGAATAAATAAATAAATAACCTTAAGATTATATCAAAACTTAAAACTTGTAAAATTTCATTCTACTGGGTTACACGCTCCCCCTTCTAAACATCTCATGTCCTCATGAGATTACCTCTTTAAACTTTAACAGTGATCTCAGGCTCAGCACAATGGCTTACTTGAACACAACGAGTACACTGTGCCATAGGGTGGCACCACACTGTATTACAAAACTTTGGTGATCTGTCCCCACCTTGTACTTTTACAACCATTCCTCTGTGAACTAAGGTTAAAGACTTGTTAGTGGGTCTCCCCAGACAATCATAGCTCAATCTGTCTATAGGTCTTTTGCTTCTCTTAGGTCGCACATGAACAGGCTCCACTACCTCTCTAGTAGTATTGGCTGTTCCAGGATCTCCCCCTTCTAGAGCAGGATTTTCAAGCTCCTCAGGAGTCTGCTCCAATAGTGCTTCGTGGCCCTGGTCAGTGAATGCTGTGTCATTCATATCTGCAGCGGGTCTATCCAATTCATCCTGATGGTAAACTGTTCCCTCATCTATTGCAGATTCCTCCTGTGTTACATACTTTTGAATTTCATCGACCCTATCCGGGTAGTAATACCACAGGTCATCCTCTTCACTGTCCGAGTCATTTCTCAATCCACTTCCTGTCATGTTCTGATTTTTTTCTTTTAATCCTCTTCCATGTTTTCTCCCCACAGATTCTGTTCTAATCTCTGTTGGAGCAGCTGTATTTTGGAATTTTCCTGAATCAGCCAATCTCACATCATCCCCCACAGGTAAGAGGTGGTCTCTGTGAAGAGTCCTCACATTTCCCATTCCAGATTCAGGTTTTAAGCGATATACAGGTAAGTTCTTCAACTTTTCAATTATCAGGTAAGGAACAGAATTCCACTTGTCACCAAGTTTGTTTCTTCCTGTCAAACCCAGATTTCTTGTCAGCACACGATCTCCTACAGCCAGTGTCTGGTGTTTTATGTGCTTGTCATACAATCGTTTGTTTCTCTGCTGACTTTTCTGTGCAGTTTCAGTTGCCAACTGATATGCTTGTTGTAACTCTGATTTAATTCTTTCCACATATTGTCGATGGCTACCAGCTCCTTTTCCATCAGGTGAAGTTCCAAAACACACATCCACTGGCAGACGAGCCTCTCTTCCGAATAGAAGATAGTACGGGGAATATCCAGTTGCATCATTCTTAGTACAGTTGTAAGCGTGTACTAATCGGTTGATGTGCTGACTCCATCTGTGTTTCTCCATAGGATTTAGAGTACCGAGCATGGACAGCAGTGTTCGGTTGAATCTTTCTGGCTGAGGGTCTCCTTGTGGATGATATGGTGACGTTCTGGATTTTCTTATACCCAGCATGCTAAGCATTTCTTTTATGAGACCACTCTCAAAGTCTCTTCCCTGATCTGAGTGGATACGGCTGGGTAAGCCATAGTGAACAAAGAATTTGTCGCACAGTATCTTGGCCACAGTTAGCGCTTTCTGATCTTTGGTTACAAATGCTTGTGCGTAGCGAGTGAAGTGGTCTGTTACTACCAGAACATTGCTGAGACCTCTGGAGTCAGGCTCAATAGATAAGAAGTCAATACATACTAAGTCAAATGGCCCATTGCTGGTTAGGTGGTTCAGTGGGGCTGCCTTCTTAGGTAATGTTTTTCTCGTTACACATCGCCCACAATTCTTAATATACTGCTCCACGTAGCTAGACATTCGGGGCCAATAGAATCGATCTCTCAGTAGGTCAGTTGTTCTCTCTACCCCTAAATGACCAGAGTCATCATGCAAGGAGCGCAGTACTTGGGACCAATACCTTGAGGGTAAGACAAGCTGTATATTTTCCTTTCTGCAGGAACTGTTGGTGACTCTATACAGAAGTCCACTCTCAATCTTCAGCTTGGGTCCCTGCCGTCGCAACAGAGCAATCGAATCATCTGAACTCCTGCCACCAGTAAGTATTTGTCCAGACTCCAATTCTCGCTTCACTATACCAATTACAGGATCTTCATCTTGAGCCCTTCTTAACTCCTCATTGGTCAGCTGTTCCAGAGGACTGAAACTCAATGCAGTGGGACAAGCAAATGCTTCTGGGATACTGTGAGGAGGGACACATAAATGATCCACCAGCCTGGAGGATGACTCATCACTTTCATTAATTCTTGCCAGCTGGCAAATAGCTTTTACTCCTGACTTTGGAATTTCCTTCCATTCTGTTGAGATAGCTGATTCAAAGGGGTAGCGTGACAATACATCAGCATCAATGTTGTGACTCCCAGGCTTGTATTGTAAACTAAAGTTGTATGTGGCTAAAGCAGCTAACCATCGGTGACCTGTTGCACTCAACTTTGCACTGGACAGCACATAGGTAAGTGGATTGTTGTCCGTTTTCACCACAAACTGAGCACCATAAAGATAATCATGGAACTTGTCCACAACTGCCCATTTAAGTGCTAAGAACTCCAACTGATGAATGGGGTAACGCTGCTCAGATGCACTCAGCTTTCTGCTTGCGTAGGCTACTGGCCTAAGTCCACCAGGATGCTCCTGATTCAAAACAGCTCCCAGACCATTAAGGCTAGCGTCCACATGAAGAACATAGGATTTGTTAGGGTCGGTGAAAGCAAGGACTGGGGCATGTGTGAGACAATAAATGATCTTACAAAACGCTGCTGTACAGTTGTCATCCCAACGCTCTCCAAAGGGCTCAGAAGTTTTGTAATATTTCCTGCCATCTACAGTCTTTCTGTTTTGGCCAGATGTTGGTGGGTACCCTTTAGTGAGCTCTGTTAATGGCCTTACAATGGCTGAGTAGTCTTTTATAAATCGTCGGTAAAATCCACAAAACCCGAGAAAGGATCTCAGTGACTTCAGATCAGTGGGCATTTTCCAACGGGTTACCGCCTCAACTTTGGCTGGGTCAGGTGATACTCCAGCTGCTGACACAATGTGCCCCACGTAACGTACTTGGGACTGACAAAACTGGCATTTATCAATTGAAACTTTGAGGCCACACTCTCTGAGACGATCTAAAACTTTTAATAGTCTCTCTTCATGTTCTTCCAAAGTGCGCCCAAACACAATGATGTCATCTAGGTAGACTATTACTTGAAGGAGATGCATGTCACCAACAGCTTTTTCCATTAGCCGTTGAAATGTGGCTGGAGCTCCTGTAATCCCCTGAGGCATCCGTTCAAACTGGAAAAATCCTAAAGGACAGATAAATGCTGTCTTCTCTTTGTCCTCCTCCGCCATAGCTATTTGATAATATCCACTGCGAAGATCGAGCACAGAAAACCACTTACTGCCAGCCAAACAGTCCAGAGCATCATCGATCCTTGGAGTAGTGTACTGATCAGGGACGGTGCGAGCATTTAGAGTTCTGTAGTCAATGCACATCCTAACTGCTCCACTCTTTTTCCGTGCAATTACAATGGGTGATGCATACTGGCTTCTTGATTCTGTAATGATTCCAGCCTCTAAAAGTTCTTTAATATGGCGTCGCACATCCTCGATGTCCGCAGGAGCAATGCGTCTGGAGCGCTCTCTGAAAGGTTTGGTGTCTGTCAGTCTAATGTTATGTTCAACTCCTTGGGCTAATCCCACATCCCACTCATTGGTAGAAAAGACATCACTTCTGATTGCCAACTTCTGACGGAGTCGCATTTCCCATGACTCAGGGATGGATGACTCTTCAAATTTAAACAGGCTTGGGTCAATTACTTGAGAGCTCTTTTCCCCAGAACCAACAGTAAGTGTATCAGTAAGGTATACATTGGCCATTACGGTACCCGATGGAATGGAAATGTCCTTTGAGGTCTCATTATGGACTAAGACTTGCACACTGTTATCTTGAACGGTGGAAGAGGGAAGCACAAATGGAGTTATGAAGGTACCAGCCGGAAGATTGTCCTCTTCAGGTGAGTCTACCACAAAAATTTCTTTTCTCCAGGGCTTTTCAGTCTCCATTTTACAGACAGCCAATACTTCTCCTCTAGATGGAACTACACACTTCCCAGGTCCCATCCACCGTACTGTCCCCTCAGGCTGGTCGATTAAGGTATTTTTACATGTCTGCTGATTCAGATGGATTTCAGGGAGGTTAGTATGGATTCTCAAAGCTTGTGCAGTGCTGGATGCTTTTACATCATGACTGAGAGTAGCAAGGCGTTGGAAGAAACTGGCGTTTGTTCCAATAATGACTGGCAACTGCGAGGGCCCTTGAGGTTCAGGACATACGAGAGCCAGGATGGACAGCGGCTCCTTCACTCCACCGACTGAAGAAGGGAAAGTGACATCCACTACTATATATCCCTTATAAGGGTAACTGGACGAACTGAGGCCCCATATGGATAATCCAGTCAAGGGGTGGATCGGTACATAATTTAAATTCTTAGAGTACCAACTCTCAAACACTATTGTCACCTGCGATCCACTGTCTAACAGTGCTTGACATAAATGTCCATTAATTGTCACATCTACTGTTGATGCTGGTCCAACTAGGCCTTGTGGAATACGGCTGGCTTTGTATATGTCGGTCTGACTCTTTTTGGAGAAACAAACTTGGTTCTGTGTTTTTCTGCTTTCATTAGCCTCGGACTTTAAACTCTTAGCTTGCCGCAAAGAACGAATTAGCTTCTGGATTACTTGGTCTGAATTTTGTGGGGCTTGACACTTTGTTGCAATATGACCATCTTGCCCACATTTGTAACAGAAATAATCATCTTTTGTTCTGGCTGACTTGCGGTTAAATGATGCTGAAGTGGACTGTGATGGTTTTGGCCAGTGTTCTGTAACCTCTAGTGAGCCCTGAGAAGGACTGACACTCATAACTGCCAACTGTTGTTGTAAGTACTGAACTTGTTTCTTTAACCATTGAACTTCTACATCTTCTGTTTTTTCCATCAGGTTAGGTTGCTCTCTGGGTTTAACCACCAAAGAGGAAGTAGAAACAGTTTTGGGCATGACTCCACATAAGTGTGCGCGCAGTTCTTGAATCTCTCCCTTGAGTTCTTGAATGACAGATGTGTTTGTGTTCTCATCACAATACTGTATGGATTTGGCTTTAGCTGACATTCTGTGGCGAGAGGCTTCACTCTCTTCTGCCTCACGTATCTCCTTCAGCAGACTCAGGAAAGAAGGTGGGCATGCTGTACGTTCTCGAAGCCTTAACTGTAGTAACATGAGATCAGAATTCACTGCCCCTCGAATGAGTTGTTCTACTCGCACTTTATCGACCATTCTGAAAGACAGGCCGTCTCTTTCCACCACTTTTTTTAGAGCCTTGTCAATCCTCCTCAAGAACTCGGACAATGCTTCGCCTGCATTTTGACGCATAAGTCTAAACTTAAAATATAAATCTTCACCAGACTCTGAAGATCCAAAGGAACTCTCTAATGCTTCCACATACTCTAAAGCACCTGCTTCTGGATTTGAGAAACGAACAGCTCTCACTATTTCCATGGCTGGTCCTTTAAGGCTTTCCATGATTCTGCGCCGTTTTTCTTTTTCAGAACAGTCACAATCAGTTATCATGAGTCTTGCTTGATCAACCCAGTTATCCATGTTTTCCTCTCCAACTGGGGTCGGAACAACAGCTGAAAATGTGCGAAGTCGTCTGTATGCATTGCCATCACTCGTTGGCTTAACTGTCTTTTCCAGTACTTCACCCATTGCACGTATAATTGATTCAGGAGAACTATCACCAGCACTGTGGGGTGTAAATAAAGCTTTTACATCACAAAAAGTTTTCCCTTCCTCCATCAGGAACTTTGTCAGCTTTTCAGAGAATCCTTCAGCATCTGTATTAGAGGCAATTTCTCTTGGTTGGATCACGATAACTGACCAGGGCTCACTCTTTTCTCCCCTTGTCACTTCAGGAGGAATACGTGTTGAGTCGGTGGCTTGTCGGCACTCACACAACACCATCATAGACTGGGCAGTGGGTCCTTCTCTTGTGTCTCTCACTCGAACCCTTCCAAAGCTTTCACAGTTTCCATTACCATCTTCAATCTCCGCCACTTCTGTGTACACAGGTACATTTAACAGGATTAAAGCATGAGTAGCATCAATACTGGCTGCTTCACACCATTTCGTTAACTCTGCTTGAAGACTGGGGTCCTTTCTCAAAGCCATCGCAACAGTTTATGCACTTCTAAATAGAATACGGTAGGTGCTTGGATTCAGATAATTTAACTTGTCTCTTCTTTCTTTAGGAACTTATCATTGATGCATCAGAGGGAGATCCCGGACGAGCCCCCACTTTATGTAGCGCCACCTAGGTGTATTAAGTTTAAGATAGCGCTCCAGGTTCAATACACTATGCCTACAGAAATGTTGATGTAGGCCCCTCTGATATATTTCAATGATGTAATGTACATAAGGCAGATTAGAATATAAATGTTGGCTGAGTTTTAATAAATTACCAGAACTAAACTCTGTGAATAATAAAACTCTTAGATAAATCAGAAAATATAATGAATTTAATTAGAATAGAAATGTAAATATTGGGGAAAAAAAAACCCCAGGTGTAAACAAGATACAAAAATAGGGAATTTATGTACAGTCAAATGTAAAAGGACCCAAATATAAGTCAACACAAAGGATTTACGAATGAAGAATATTTCAACAAATATAGAAAAATACCACCTCTAAACACTCGAACAATTAAAATTATAAATCAACAAGTGACTAAAGGGTGACAGACTAGGTTTCTCTTTGAAAGTACCTACAGTTGTCCTAAATTACACACTGAATTACACCTGTATAAACTATTTACCGTATAAAACTGTATTGTAAAAGACGCAGGAGTATTTTATGCTTACTGCATAACCCTCAATAAATCCAAACTCAGTGGGCCCCACACACTCACACATTCATACCCCACCCTGTTGCAGGCCTGTATCGTTGCTAGTGTACGTTGTGGCCGGAAAAAATGAAATTGGCCTCTTCACTCTCCTGAGCACAAATAAAATTAAACAAAATACCTTAGATCAAGATGACCACGATCCAGATGACTGCGATCCAGTTGACAACCATCCAGTTGACAGCCCTCCAGTTGACAGTGATCCAGCCGACAGCACTCCAGTTGACAGCGACCCACACGACAGCGATCCAGCCGACAGCGATCCCGTGGACAGCGACCCAACAAGCAGCGATCGATCGGCGATCCCCCCGCCGCAGGTCTCCTTCAAATCCTCGCTTTCACTTTAGATCATCAGCTGACGAAATGCAACTCCCACGTAGTCAGAGGAACCACCAAATATCCCGACTATTAGGTGTGCTATCTGGTCCTCTCAAACTCTTGAGGCGTCGTCCGATCCTAAGCTGACAGTCCTCTTTTTTCCTGATTTTCCGTTTAACTGTCTCTCTCCGCAGTTCAGTTTAAATCCGCCCGCACTGTCAGTTAACGCTCTAGGCATTTAAAAATGCCTACTCACTCTGAGCTAACTAATAACTGCCACTGGTAATCTTATCTGATAAAAACACATAGCGAACTCACAACAAACACAAAACAACCTCAAAGTAATCAGAACTGTGTTAATCACACGCGATCTACATTATGGTGTCGTGTTTTTACACTCCGGGTATATTTCTCACTCATTACAGCCGCGCAGCGCGTCTCTGCTTCAGTTTCCAAAACTCCCGGCTGTCAATCATCCCCTCCGTCTCTCTTGCAAACAACCAATCACATTTCACACTCCATACCGGAAGGCGGGACTAAACGCATATAAACCAATCATGAAGGAACACCTAACAAACTTGTTAGTCCCTTGTATTTTTGTGAAGAGTGATCAAACTTGCTATCTGATCATGTTCTTAAAGACATAGACGCATATTATAACACATCAACATAAGGATGTATAAATATTCACAAATGAATGCCAAACACGTTTTAGAGTCAGTTCTGTTGTTGAACCAACATGAATAAATAAATAAATAACCTTAAGATTATATCAAAACTTAAAACTTGTAAAATTTCATTCTACTGGGTTACATATTTATAGTGTGCTGTGCATATTTAATTTGTGTGTGTATTTATATATATATATATATATATATATATATATATATATATATATATATATATATATATATATATATAAACATACATACATATATACATACATACACACACACACACACTGTATAGCTGGAAAGAGTGAAGATGCAGACACAAGTTGCAGGTGAACAAACCCCAGAGGTAATTTATCAACATTTAGTGATAACGTGCCGTAGAGAAGGTAAGAGTAATGTCTTCTAAATGTGCCATGCAATCCAAAGTGTAGAAGTGCTTCAGTGATATGCCGATCGCCTTTCAGCTTCCTCGATTCAGTCTGTCTGTTGAGAGAGAGATTGCTGGCTATTGAGAGAGGTCAACACAAAAAGACATGGCAGCCTATAGAGAAGTGAGTGTAAATCAGTAGCAGTGGAGACTGAAGAACATTTCCTGCTCCACTGTGATAAATTTACAGCATTACGAGACTCTCTGTACAAACAAATAATGCTGAATATTTCTCACTTCCAGTCATTATGACACTGAAAAATTACAAATTTTACTAGGTGAAGGACCCACTGTATATCTAGCGTCCCATAATTTTTTTATATATAGGCTGTATATGTTCCTTTCTATTTTAACATAAAGTTGAAGTCAGAATTATTAGCCCCCCTGTTTATTTTTTCCCCAATTTCTGTTTAACGAAGAGAAGATTTTTTCAACACATTTCTAAACATAATACTTTTAATAACTCATCTCTAATAACTGATTTATTGTATCTCTGCCATAATGACTAAATAATATTTGACTAGATATTTTTCAAGACACTTCTATACAGCTTAAAGTGACATTTAAAGGCTTAACTAGGTTAACTAGGCAGGTTAGGTTAATTAGGCAAGTTATTGTATAACGATGGTTTGTTTTGTAGACCATCGAAAAAAATATAGCTTAAAGGGGCTAATAATTTTGACCTTAAAATGCTGTTTATAAAATTAAAAACTACTTTTATTCTAGCCGAAATAAAACAAATAAGACTTTCTCCAGAAGAAAGAATATTATCAGACATACTGTGAAAATGTCCTTGCTCTGTTAAACATCATTTGGGAAATATTAAAAAAAGAAAAATAATTCAAAGGGGGGCTAATAATTCTGACTTCAACTGTATATTATTGTTGTTGATTGTTGTTCCTATTTTTTTTCATCAATAAAAAATTACTACTACTGTTATTTATATTGACTCCACCCAATTCCTTACATTCCTGATTTAAAAATCACACCTCAGGTACATTTAAACAAGATTTAAATAAAAAAATGTAAAATTTACAACCAAAAGATCATCATGTCGCCTCACAGCAAGAAGGTCGCTGGTGTGAGCCTTGGCTGGGTCAGTTGGCATTTCTGTATGGAGTTTGCATATTCTACCAGTGCTTGCTTGACATGCTGTATAGGTGAATTGGGTAAGCTAAATTGTCCATAGTGTATGTGCATGCCCGTAGCCAGTGGGGGTTCGGATGGTTCGAACGAACCACCCCCCACAGCCAAAAGGTCCAGAATTTGTTCTTTCAATTATTTTATGTAATTTAATATTATATAATATATTTATTGTATAATTAATATAATATATTTATATTTAATATATATTTTAATGAAGTGTAATTTTAAATAACTATGGCCAGTAATTCGAATGCCATGGAGCCTCAAAGCCACAATAATGTGACGTGAGTCACGTGACATAACCCACTGAGTGGTAACATTTGAGGGGGATTCGTAAGATCCACCGCCCTTACTGACAAAGGTCCAGAATTTGTCCCATACATGAGCTTGTTTGTCGTATTTTGACTGCTATGCCATCATAAATAGTGAAAATAATCCATTGAAAAAGGGTTTAAGACCAAACGAAATCCTCTGTCGGCTGTTGCTTCGGTGGGACTTTAGCTAATCAGTTTCGGCCAATGCTAACAAATATTTAAATTTTATAATCTGATGTAAGAGAAGTCTTCTTTCACTTCTGTATTGTTTTTAAACAGAGAAAACATTTTACAGGTAACTTTTATTCTAAATCTTGGACCTTATTCCTAAAATAAAAACGAGCAATAAAAAGGTGTGAAGCACCATAAGCGGACCATATTAAATTAATTTGAATATATTTTGGCTATTGTTAATATCCAGGAATTTTCAAATGTACTTTTTTTACCAAAAAAAATTCTGAAGAATTCATTATTATTATTATTATTAATAATAATTTATTATTATTATTATTATGTTTTAATGATTATTTTTTATTAAAATGGCCAAATTGTGACTGAGGACAGTTGAATGTGCTGACCAGTTTGTTTTTTGTCTAATAAATTACAGTAGGCTACAGTTTTTTTTACTTTAAAACTTTAACAGATTCCTCTTTTTTCCTAATGACATATGATGTAATAAATTTGTATTTTTAAAAATTCGTCTTGTTTTAATTTTTCTTTATTGCAAATTTTTAGGAAATATTTTTAGTACATTAAAAAGTGTGGTTATGATGACATCCGACTAGCTAATCCAGCAAAAAAAAAAAATACTGCTTAAAATGTCACTAAATGCAGTATTTAAATCTCATATTTAAATAAAAACTGAGGCGTATAACTGCAAAAAGGTCCACTTTTGGAGAAAAAAAGAACCACCCCTTTCACCAGGCTGGCTACGGGCCTGATGTGTGTGAATGAATGAGTGTGTGTGAATGTTTCCCAGTGATGGGTTGCAGCTGGAAGGGCATCCACTGCGTAAAACATGTTCTGGATAAGTTAGCGGTTCATTCCGCTGTGGCGAAAAGAAAATGAATGAATGAGATCATCATGTACAACACACAGATGCTGTAATATGTTAAGCTGTAATATGCAAATTCAGTTTTTATTCTCGCTGCCACCAAACACAAAACATACAGACCCGAGTCTGCTTGAAAACAGTGGTCAGTGCGCGGTTAACGCGAGCTTCACAGTTCACTTATGTGATCTCATTCGCACCAGATCGCAGAAATACCGCACATATGAATTGGTAAAGCACTGTATGCATTTAATCACTCGCTTTCTGACACACATAGACCTTTACTGTAAATGCAGCAGATCTAATTTCTAATTTAAGTAATTCCAAATCATATATTTAAAATACAAGTTTAGATTTCAAAGATATACAAATATGTCATCTGTACATGCAACTTCAAAATTGCAACTTGCAAAACTTTCCAAATGTATAAAATATTAAAATTATACAATATATATATATAAATATATGATATAGCCTATATTTATCAGGTCCAAACAACATTTCCAGGTTTTGATGAAAAGCTATACATTAATACTTTACAAGTACGGCAGTTTTCTTTTTACTTTTTAAGAACAGTGCCATTTTAATGAACTTTTAAAAGCACATTCTAATTTAAATGAAGTTTTTTTTGTTTTGTTTTTGTCTGCAAGCACAGTTAATGTTCAAACTATTTATAATGTTTAAAGTGGCTGACAATAATACATATTCTTAATAATAGGAATTAATCTGCCTCGTTTTTTAACTGTGCAGTGCTGCAGCTGCTTAATTGGGCATACTACGCTACTGTGTTTCAATACTGCTCATTATGGTGGTACTTGGAGAGACAATTTTTGTCTGAGTTGGTACTTGGTGAAAAAAGTTTGAGAACCACTGGACTAGTCTATTACATTTTAAAAACAAGTGCTCTATATCTTCTCCCTCATTACTAAACCAACACTGCCCACCCACTGCTGGATTAAGGTCTGTTAAATCCACACGTCTGTTCGTAGATGTGGCCTCATGAATAATCATCCACTGTATACCAACAGTTAATTTCTCAGTTCCTCCAGCATTTCGTGGGACTTTTTTCTGATTTTGCAAATCACAGATTTTTTTTTTGCAGCTTTTCTTACAATTTGCGGCCTTATTTTGTGTTGATTTGCTGTAAAAAATAAATACCACCGACAGTACCACCATACCTGACAACACTCCCGTTTTTCCCGGGAGTCTCCCGTATTTCAGACCCGTCTCCCGTATTGTTCTGTCTCCCGGTAAACTCCCAGAATCCCCCCCATCTGCCCCCCGCTCCTCAGCATTTTGGTACAGTCTGGGCTGAAACCTGGTGCTTGTGCGCGTGCTCTTCCGGTCGCGCGCATCCTTCTCCCCAAATCTCTCACCCCTCCCGGCCCGCTCCCCGCTCTTCAGTTCGCGCCAGTGTTGCCAACTTAGCGACTTTTCAGACCCCCCTAGCGACAAATCTAGCGACTTTTTTGTGTGTTACTGGAGATTTTTATAGACTGTCGTTTGTCCATTACTGTACCGTCCCTACTCTTCTTAACGAGCTGCTGGTGATGCCGCGGCTCCTCCCCCGCTTCAGAACACTGACAGGCGGCCCAGTCCTTGTACAGCAGCCTCTCCCACCTGCAGCCTGACAGCAGATCACCCCTCTGCGTACCGACGGCAAATGATTTAGCACCGGGAGTGTGAAGGTATTTCCCTTATACAGTCAAACTGATCAGCTTCTTCTTTATTTTAACAATTTAATTTGACCGTTTATTTTACACAATCAGAGATGTTTTGAGTGAGAGTTTCAGAACTTGTCTGAGTATATTACGTCTGAGAGATTACTATAATGATATACTGCAATAAATTTAGCTAAATTGACAAGCTTACATAAAGCGTAGTGCAAATATAATACCCCATTTATTTACCATAGGCTGTTAAACAGAAAAGGTAGAACGTGATGACGTCAGTAATATGCAAATTAGCGTATGACGTAACCCCCCCCCCCCCCCCCCCCCCCAATCTCCCGGAATTTATGAACGAAATGTTGGCAGGTATGAGTACCACAGTCACAGTTATTAAATAAAAAAAGTGTAACATAAAAGTAAACAGTAGTAAATAAAAGTGCATAAAATAAAAATTTCAATGTTTCATATGTAAACAAATAATTAAACTCATTAACATATTAATAATTAAACAAACAAAAATTAATAAAGTAAATTTAAAGTGCCCACAAGTTTTTTCTTTTGCATAGCTTATAGCTATTTGCCAACAATGCATAAACTTAAGAATGCAAACAATGCATTAAATTAACAGGATGCCAACAGTACATCACAAAGAAATGCATTTATTCTGAAAACGTAGCCTTATATATGTTTCTGGAGATTGCGGATTATGTATCCAGAAGTACGGATGGCTGCATTTCATTTTTAAAACAAACGATACGGGGCGGTATGACGCTGTTCCTTTTTGCGCTTACCAGCTGACCCCTTACCTCCGTATGGACGGCTTTCCCGCTGCTACCAGTTTGTCAAATCAAATCAAATCACTTTTATTGTTACATCATCAGCAGCACGTGTGCTATGATGAGTGAAAAGCTTAGGTGCTGGCTCCAGACAGTGCAAAATACAGACAGTGTAAATACAACGACAGTGCAAAATACAGACAGTGCGAAATACAGACAGTGCGAAATACAGACAGTGCAAAATACAGACAGTGCAATATGCAACAACATACTCACAAAAAAACAAGACAATGTAAAATTGGCAATGTTGACATCGATACGTACGATGGATAGGTGTACACATAGTTGTAGGCAGTATTGTTTTAAGTATGGATTTGTTAAAGTGCAGTGCATGCTACATCTTGATGGTGTGCAGTGCGGGGTATGGAAGAGTTTGTGTGGGGTGTGTTAAGTGTTCATCAGCCTGATAGTCTGAGGGAAAAAACTTTCCTTCAGTTGGCTGGTGCGTGACCGGATGCTGCGGAACCGTCTGCCTGAGGGTAGCAGAGAGAAAAGTCTATGGCTTGGGTGGCTGGAGTCGCTGATGATTCTCTTGGCTTTCCTCATGCACCTCCTGGTATAGGTGTCCTGGAGGGAGGGAAGCTCACCTCCTAATACGCGTCCAGCAGTTCGCACAATCCTATGTAGACCTTTGCGATTGCTGCTGGTGCTGTTTCCGTACCAGGTGGTGATGCAGCCAGTCAGGATGCTCTCCACAGTGCAGGTGTAGAACGAGCGGAGGATGTGGGAGCTCATTCCAAACCTCCTGAGACGCCTGAGGAAGAAGAGGCATTGTTGTGCCTTCCTCAGCACTGCGTCTGTGTGGGCAGTCCATGTCAGATCCTCAACGATGTGTACTCCAAGAAACTTGAAAGTGCTGACACCCGTTAGCTCGCCATGTACGTTGGCAGACTTGAGCCGCACGACGACGGGGTTCAAGTCTGGTGAAGAACGGTTCCAGAAAGCAGGTAAGACAAAAACAACAAGCCAAAAAAATAAAAAATAAACAAGTAATTAACAGGGTGAGAATGTGGTAAAAATCAGGCAAGGGCTTTTCTTTTTCTGGATTGCTTTTGAAAATTGTTAGTTGGGTTTAGGGAAGTGAGTGGGCGGATCAATCAATACAATTGGTTGGGTTTAGGGAGTCAATCGATCGGTCAGTCAGTCAGTCGACAGCGGCCAAAAGATCCTCGAGCCTGGGGCTCCCTCCCAATAGAAGGGTGGGAGGGGAGTTTAAGCTCGGGCTTAAGCTGCATTTACACTGCCGATCTTGATGGTCAATTCAGATTTTGTGACTGTATGTGATTTTTTTGATGACCGGCTTACATCATCTTTTAAAAGTGACTTGTATCCAACTGTCTGTATTTACACGGCAAAGGCGCAATGACCAGGAAAAAAAGACCGGGTGCTGACTCACAGCTAATACAAAAAAAGCGTCCTTTTTTTGTTCCTGTATTTAATCTGTTTGCAGGGTTTCCTTTTGTTAAATTTTAGTTGACACATTGTTTTACTATAGTTTATGACAGAAAGGTACTCATTTGGCCATCTTCTTTTAATCTAGGCCTTTTTAAACCAGTAGGCATCTTTATATCCATGTCCATAGCGTGATCTATGCACGTGATATAACAATTTTATATTAGTTTATATTGGTTACGTGGCAGATATTGCGCTCTCTCTCTCTTTCTCTCTTTAACATGCTTAAATACTTGTGCTACATGACATTATAAAAGCTTTCTTAGTCCTCATGTATGAGATTTATGGTTTGCGACTGCTGAAGTCTGTTCTGAAATAAAAGCGTCAGACTTGATGTCATTCGCTATGGTTTTTATTGATGAGTCACTTAAACCATGCAGTGTAAATGTAGCCTTAGGCTCAATCCCAATTCTATTTTTGTACCCCTACTCCTTCCCCTTGGCCCTTTAAACAGAGTGTGAAGGGGAAGGGCTTCAAAATTTACCCCTAAGAAATGGGACAGGACTACAGCACCTGCACACCAATGGCGGTTCTAGACCAGAGTAACTGGGGGGGCCAGGCAGGGGCCACTTGTGCTTTTAGGGAGCACACTTTAACATTACATGACTTAAACAATTATTCAAAGTCATTTTTTTCATACATCACTCTGCAGTCTTCATAAACAAGATAATTATATAACTTAAACTCAAAATAGTCTTCCTTGTTATTTTTTGACAAGTAACTTTGTATTGTATGATTGCATTTCTAACATTCAAGTACATCAAGACACATTTTTACACCTGTAAACTTTAACAGATACAGTTGAAGTCAGTTTTTTTTTGCCCTCCCATTATTTAAAATAATGTTTTCCAAGTGATCTTTAACAAACCAAGGAAATTTTCACAGTATTTCCTGTAAAACAAAAATAATTATTCTAGAGTCATAATAAGTCTTATTTCTTAAATAAAAGCAGTTTTTAATTTTTAGAAATACAATTTCAAGGTCAGTGTTATTAGCCTTCTTAAGAAATATTTACTGTATATTTATTTGATTGTCTACACAACAAATCAGTTATACAATAACTTGACTAATTATTCTAACTTTCCTAACATAACCTAGTGAAGTCTTTAAATTAGACTTTAATCTGAATACAACTATCCTGAAAAATAACTAGTAAAACATTATGCACTGACTGTCACCATGGGAAAGATAAAAAAGTAGTTATTAGAAATTAGTTAAACTGTTATGTTTAAAAAAAAAAGTGTTTGTCATGACTGGAATCAAAAACGAATGAAGGCAAAACTAAATGAGTTGAATATTACTTTCAACGTGACTGAAAACTAAATTTGATCAATGCGTTACATCTGTTCTCCGGTACTTGCCAACTGTTTGTAAACTCAAGACTGCATTTCCTAATGTAAAACTATCTACACTCAATTTCTTATTAATAATAGCCCCTGCATAGCTGAGGACTTCGTGATTATGACAAAAAATACTAATTTGTGCATCTACTGACTTCCGTGTGCAGCCATGCTGCCGTTGTAGATGGTGTATTCAGGGAAATTTTCTTACCCCTTGGTTTCGAAAAGTTTGGGAACCCCTGATTTAAAAGGATTTGTTATACTTCTGCTCCCTCTTGTGGACAACTTTAGTATTACAGCCTTCATCTCTGAACCTGATTAAAATAAATGGCTGGTGTTTTAAAAACTGATGACAAAAGTTCATGAAGCTTGACATGTTTACTACACATTGAAAAGGTTCTCATTCACAGACCACTTCATTAGTGCCACCTTGCTGCAAGCAGACAGGTTTGAGCAGTACACAATTGCATTTCCTGAAGATGCACTATGCAGGACTCTCAAGGCGCTCTATGCTCGACAGAAGTAAGCTGAAGACAGAGCTTAGTCTCATCTACTGCAAGGAAGAATTCAGAGCCTGTTGTGGTGGCGCTTTTGTAATTTATTTATAATCCTTCTGTCAAAATTGCTATAATTGATCACACTTGATTAATTTTCCACAAAATAAAGAGTTGTTTTTGAAGAAAATCTTTTTTTTCTTTAATGTACTTTAACCCAAAAAATTAAAAGTAAAGTTAATTATAACTGATGCATGTCCAAAAAAAAGGTCACTCACTGGAGAAATACAAAAGAAGGCATCTCATTCACAATGGATTTTCTTTTCTTCGCATGCAAGTACTAAAAAAGGTATGGCATAACAATGACAACAATTAAATCAAGTTTTTTTTATCCAAACCAACTGGTATGACAGGATACAAACACACAAAGTAATTTTATCCAAACCAACTGGTATGACAGAATACAAACACACAAAGTAAGAAAACAATTGACTACTACATTAACCATTTGTATGTGAAAGTGATCATTAAGAAAGTTGCATTATTAATCATTTCAAGAGTTCACACTTAGCTGATGATTGATAATAGGCATGTCAGTCCCGGGGAGAAGATCCTCGATCCCGGGGCTCTCTCCGGTTTCATAGGGCGAGAGGGGAGTCTGAGCTCAGGTAGGTCTCGAGAGCTCAGTGGCGCCCCCAGAATATTTTCTTAGGGGTGGCCAGAAGAGGCCACACCAAATCTTGGGGTGGCACACACAAAAAAATAATAAATACAATGTAATGTTATATTTTTGTTTTTGGTAAATGAAATAATGTGGTTTTAATTCATTTTAATTAATTATTCTTGAAATAATAATTCAGCAAGTACATGTGCAAACCAAATAAAAGTCAATATTTAGATTAAAAACTATTTTCATTTATATAAAAATAACTTCAGTTATTTTCACATATTTTTATTGTACAGCATACAGTATATGCCATGTCTAAAATTAATGAAAATTAGTGAATTAATGAATTAATAAAACAAATGAACAAACTGAACAAAAGACATTACTATATACACACACACACACTCACTATACAGACCCTAATAATATCATTTATCCATATTCCTTTTTGAGCCACAATATTATTAATACAGCTTCTTCTATTGATGTACCTTAAGGTAAATATTAAATTGCCATTGCTGTCTATTAAAGGTGTGTGCGGGCTGTCAACGAAGATTAGAGAGGGGGAGGGGCAGTGAATCAGCTATGCCAGTGGCACCAATCAATCCACAATAATTTAGTGGCTGCTATTTATTTATTTATTGAAATATTGTGAATTTATGCAAGTACATTTAAATGAATAATATCAACAGCAAAATCATATTGGGGTAGCCAAGTTAGTTCTTTGGTCCTATTATAGATTGTTGGAAGTTGCCCCGGTGTAATAGACCGCAAACTGAACGGCATATGTTTGTGTGTTGGAAGCATAGAACTAAAAGCCTTACAGGTATGTGGCAAAAAAAATTTAATATTGATGGAAAGTCCATTTATTTACATAGTTTGTTTCAAAAAGTGAAAATTGTGTGTTATAATAGTTCACTACACACAAAGTGAAATATTTCAAGCCTTCATTTGATTCAATTTAAATGATTATGGATTAAAGATGAAAAAAAAACAAATCCAGTATTTCACAAAATTACAATATTTCATGTGACCAGTAAAAAAAGGATCTTAAACACACGTTGGGGTTTTGAAAAGTGTGTTAATGTACTGAATTATGTCCTCAGTTCTTTGTTAGGCCTCCTTTTGCACTAATTACTGCATTAAGGCGGCGTGGCAGGGAGGCAATCAGCCTTTGATACAGTTGAGGTGTTATGGTAGCCCAAGTTGCTTTAATATTAGCCTTCCGTTCATCTGCATTTTGGGGTCTCATTTGTTGCAATTTAAATGATTATGGATTAAAAATTACAAATTCAAATCCAGTATTTCACAAAATTAGAATATCATGACAAGGTTCAACAATGAAACCTCCTTGTGTCTCAATCTAGTCTGCTGATTATGCAAAGCCTTGAAATTGTCTCAGTCTGATTTAGTAGGTTTCAGAATCATGGGGAATACTGCTGACTTGACAGTTGTGCAGAAGACCATCATTGGAACCCTTCATAAGGGGGAAAAGTCTTAAAAGTCAATTACAAAAGAAACTGGATGCTCACAGAATGCAGAATCTAAGTATATTATTAGAGTGTTAAGAGGAAGGGGAAAATGTGGCTGGAAAAGGTGCAAAAGAATGACAGCAGCCTTGGGAGGATTGTCAAGCAAGGGCGACTGTTTAGCGAACCAGACAGTACACCAGAGGTGCGGCCAAAATAAGGACAATTTATTAGGCACAAAAGTCAAACATAGGCAGGCTGCCACACGCTGGTCCTTGGTGAGTGCGCTGCGCTTGTATGGCTTACAACGGCTCTGGATGAGCCCAAAGGGAACCCGCTGAGCTGGATGGTGTGGAGGCTGAAGAGGAGAGCTGGTGAGAGCTGACAACCCCAGCTGGGGATGAAGTCCATTTTAGACGCTAGGAAGTTGGAGGTCGTTGGGCAAAGCAGAGTGCAGGTAAGGGTTGAGAACACAAACGAGTACACGCAAGACAGGACTAAAATGGACAGGACAAACCACAGAAAGAGAGTAACATAAGTGGATTATCCACAGATAACGTTACGTACTACAAGAAGGGTAATAATCTGACACTGAAACAGAGAACACAGAGGTAGAAAGAGATGCTAATCAGCTACGAGTGAAGGCAGGTGCAAAAGCAATTATTGCAAATAGAGAGGATCTACAGCTGAGAGGGGAGACCAAAACCGAAAATGAGGGAATTCATGAGATCAGACTTGGCTCAGGACAGATTAAAGCCACGATCACACTGGACTTTACTCCCCATAGACTTCCATTCATATGCACGTGAATGCGTCAGACCGGAAACGCAGGGTCATGCGTCCGAGTTTCGCAGGTTGCTGCGGTGCAAAGTTCAAGCTTGGTGAACTCTGACCTGCAAAATCGCATCACTTGACTGCGTGAGACCAATGCAGAATCAAAACATGACCTCTCTGAACTGAAATTTAAAACATGGAGCAATCGCTCGCTTTTTAAATGCCTATTCATCTTGTTTAATCCCGCCCCTTTTCGCAGCACCGTATGACAGAATATCGCAAGCTCAAACTCTAGTGTGACTTCGGCTTGAGGCTGTTGTCAGAGCATCAAGAACCACCACATACAGACCTCTGCATGACATGGGCTACAGCTGTACAATTCCATGTGTCAAGCCACTCCTGAACCAAAAACAACGTTAGAAGTGTTTGTGCTGGACTAAAGAGAAAAAGTACGGCTCTTTTGCCCAGAGGTCCCAAGTCCTCTTTTCAGATAAATGCAAATTTTGTATTTCATTTGGAAATCAAGATCCCAGAGTCTGGAGGAAGAGCGGAGAGACATAAAAGTCAAGCTGCTTAAAGTCCAGTGTGAAGTTTCCACAGTCAGTGATGGTTTGGAGAGCCACGTCATATGCTGATGTGGGTCCATTGTCTTTTATCAAGTCCATAGTCAACCCAGCTCTATACCAGGATGTTATAGAGCACTTCATGCTTTCATGCTGCCAACAAGCGTTTTGGAAATGATGATTTTATTTTGCAGCAGGACTTTGGACCTGCACACAGTCCCAAAGCTACCAGTACCTGGTTTAAGGATCATGGTATCCCTGTTGGCCAGGAAACTCACCTGACCCTGACCCCATTAAATATCTATGGGCTATTGTCAAGAGGAAGATGAGGGAACAGAGACCCCAAAATGCAGATGAGCTGAAATCAAAGCAACTTGGGCTACCATAACACCTCAACTGTATCAAAGGCTGATTGCCTCCATGCCATGCCGCCTTGATGCTGTAATTAGTGCAAAAGGAGGCCCAACAAAGTACTGAGGACATAATACAGTACATTAACACACTTTTCAGAAGACCAACATGTGTTTAAGATCCATTTTATTGGTCACATGAAATATTCTAATTTTGTGAAATACTGGATTTGGGTTTTTCATCTTTAATCCATAATCACTCAAATTGAAACAAATGAAGGCTTGAAATATTTCACTTTGTGTGTAGTGAACTAACAAGTTTCACTTTTTAAAACAAACTATGGAAATAAATGGACTTTCCTTTGATATTCATATTTTTTGGCACATACCTGTATACTGTGCTAATTTGGTTTAATCAATTATCTTATGCCATGTGTCTTTTGACTGTGGGAGGAAACCGGGAAACCCATGCAAGCATGGGGAGAACATGTAAACTCCGCACAGAATAGCCAACTGGCCCGGCCGGGACTCGAACCAGTGATCTTCTTGCTGTGAGGCTGCAGTGCTAACCATTGAGCTACCGTGCCGCCTTGTGCTGGATTAATATAGGAAAGAGGGAAAGAAGTAATGGTGAATGGGGGATTCTTCAAGACCATGATAACTAAGATAAGAAATGTGGTTATTTGGATTCATATGATTGGTAGATCAAGACGGGACCAGCCATGGTCAATCATAAGCATGTGATCCTCTTGATATTAGTTTATAAATAAACTTCACTTAAAACCGTTGAGAGCAGTTGGGGATTGATGATCCATATATTCTTTATGACTATGTACACATGACTTCTCAGTGTCCTCCTCACTGTCATCATCACTCAGAGGGAAATCTCTGTACCCACTTGTATTGTAGCTCTTCATGTGCAATGGACACTCCTGATTTATAATTGCCTTGAAGAAAGAAACATGTCAGAAAATTTGCTAATATACTGATAAAATGTAATGCTAAAATAAAGACTTGCAGGGACAATCGCATATGTGAGTCTTACCATCTTCTCCTCCCAATTTGCAGGATTTTTGAGAAAGAAGCAAAGGGGTGCATACAAGATATTGATTATGCCGATGATCACCATGAGATTTGGGAAGCCAATAGTTCTTACTAATGCCCCGCCAGTAGATGGACCTGCAACAGGAAGCAAGAGTAAGTTTAATGCCTGTGCCTATATTGCTACAAATTTATACAAGTACTTGATTCAGTTATTAAAGTAATGACAATAATTGCATTTACCAACAGCAAATCCAACACAGAGGGCCACATCAGCAATAGCATACACACTTCCATAAACAGAGATATGTCGGATATCTACTAGGTAACCCATTATAGCAAACATAGAAGTATCCACCATTCCTACAAGGACAAATTGTTAAAAAAAAGATTTAGAGCTATAGAGCATTCAAAAATATCTGTGAATCTTTCATCTGAATAACACAAAATAAGATATTTCAAAAAGTGTTTTGTTTATATGATGACAACTATGCAGAGTAAGTCATAATAATATTCACCAACTGCAAATCCCAAACCACCATTGGGACCAATGAGGCCATAGAGGTTTTTGGCAAAAGGAACCTACAACAAATTTACAAATTGTGATAATCAGCACCATTATTTTATATGCACTACTACTTTATATATGATATACTCACACAAAGTAGACTGATGCCAACTATAATCATTCCCACCATGGAACACAACCACCTAAATCAGACATGATGCAGATCTTGTGTGCTTTTCAATTTTATATGGCTTTTCAAATGATGTATGTTCTCAGGAATAGAACCGGAACTAAAATAAATATATTACCTTCCCATTTTATTGGCCAGTATCCCAAAAAGATTGGTTCCAATGAGGTATGAAACACTGGCTGGTAGGAAAGCCACACCTGCAATATCAGTGGCCAATATCACATAAAAAAATCAATAAAAATAAACATGCAAAATACAGGTCAGAACCATCAAGAACCTCTCAGCTGGTTTCATAAAACACAGGTGATCTCAACTAGTGGTGCTCAGTAGCTATGTTTCCATCCAAAAATGCAAATTAACTTTATGAGCAAAACTGGATTATCGTATAAAAGATGTGCGAATAAAGCAGCGTTTCCATTCACTGAGTCAAAGCGAACAAAATCTTCACTTCCTGATTATCTGGCGCTAAATATCAACAGTAAAATTGGAATTTGCTACGGTAGGAGAAGCTGCGTGAATCTTTTCTTCATTTAATGAATGACTTGCGCCTCAGAAGGCAATCCTAACTTGAAGTGAACACGCGGTGGCGTTAGAAGGCGTGAGACGCGGAGCACAGACGCTCTTGATTCTGGAGGTCATTAATAATATATTAACACCAATACTAAAATGGTTAAGGCATTTTAGAATGACCAAAACAATATTTCAGATGTTTTACAATGTGTTCAGCCTGCTGGTTTATCCATTTGCATATATTTTTATCATCACATGATCTCTTATAACAAAATCACATGACTTTTTTAATGCACATACTGGAATTTGTTTGGTAAAAGTGTTTCCATCGCAGTTTAAGCGAATTTTTTGTTATCGAATAAAAATAAAATCTTGCCGTTTGCATTAACCATTTTTTTATGCGCATATCCAAAATGCGCATGCAAATAGGTGGATGGAAACGTAGCTACTGATCCTCCAGGTATGTCATGAGATAAAATATTTAAATGTTAAAAATATTTAAATGTTATCCTATAACAGTTTACTTTCGTTAATAATGTATTAAATAAAATTGTCAAAGAGTGGCCTTTCTTGTATTCTTTGATTGATTGCTTTGGACTAGTTCCAAAAAGCCTCTTTCCACTGTAAAATGTAGACTTAACAGCAACTCAAAACTCTTAACTGCTGAACACCACCTTGGCCTATCTCTCGGATGGATAAAGCAAACCATGCCATGCTAGTGTAATGCCAAATCACACATATACAATGCAGGACACCTGTCAGAGTCCTACATTAGTCTGTTATTGATTCACAAACTTTGTGTATTTTTGCATGAACAATTCATTATATTTGCATAGCTGTACAAATTACTGTCCTGTGAGTCATTTATATAGGACTCTCACCAGTGCTTAATTTGTAAATGAATAATTCTCGTAACAAAACCAGGAAATTAAAGTTACCGTGACCGACGTCCACCAAAAAAAAAAGAGCATCACATTTCTAAACGCTCTTTTATTATTTTGTGCCATAAAACGTTATAGGTCAGTCATGGATAATAAAAACATGTAGCTACAAACATACATCATATGTGTCAAGTGAAAAAAACTAATCAAATGACTCACTCTGTCTAATCTGTACAGTTATCTCTTCTGTCATGTTTTCTGGCTGACTTGAGATCGCTTTGCTTCTGTCTCCTGCTATCCTGATCCATTCTCTCTCTTTTCCTATCCATCCATCTCTTTTAATCAGGCTCATTATCAGATTTACATAGAAAATATTGTTGAGGGCCAATAGTTAAATGTGACTTTTGCTTTAACTTGCACTACCATCTTGTGACTACTGTCATGTGCCTTCATGTGTCATCCACACACATCTCTCACACTCACACACACATCAGGGTTCTTACACCTTTTCCAACTTCAAATTCCAGCACTTTTCAAGCACTTTCAAGGTGCATTTTTATGCTTTTCCAGCACCTAACAACCGCGGTAAATTGCATTTATATATGCTGTATGTACTTTTTCCACATTTAAATACATTGTGCTATTTTAATAAAACACAATATGGCATTTCAACTTAATGAATACTTTGGAGAATAGAGCATAGATAGAAAAAAAGTTCAGTTATTGGATGAAGCATTTTTTTTTTAAAGTTTGGTCTCTTTCTTTCTTAAGTTGATATCTCAAAAATGAGCTTACAGTCAGATTTTGTTTTGGTGTAGAACCAAACTTTAAAGACCAGTCGTTCATAATATTTCATGTGCACTGCTATTCAATATTCATGTAACAAATTAAATCCTTATGAGTCTGAGAATAATCTTACTGCAAATTAATGAACTTGCTCTATGTCAACTGTTTTGAAAATCAGTCACCAAATATGGAAACCATAGTTTGTAAGCTTTCATCAATTAATTAATTCATTCATTCGTTCATTTTCTTTTCGGCTTAATCACTTTGTTAATCAGGAGTAGCCACAGCGGAATGAACCGCCAACTTATCCAGCATATGTTTTACACAGCGGATGGCCTTCCAGCTGCAACTCGACACTGGGGAAACACCCATACACTCCTGCATTCACACACATACACTACGGCCAATTTAGCGTATTCAATTCATGTCTTTGGACTGTGGGGGAAACCAGAACACCCAGAGGAAACCCACGCAAACACGGAGAGAACATGTAAACTCCACACAGAAATGCCAACTGACCCAGCCGAGGCTCGAACAGCGACCTTTTTGCTGTGAGGCGATCGTGCTACCCACTGCGTCACTGTGACGCCGAGCTTTCATCATTTTTACTTTTTATTATTGTCAATTTTACTTTAGGTAAGGACTAAGGTACTGTTGTACCTGTATGCAAATGTGATGTCCCACCTGTCAAATGGTGACAGTTAAGGGGTTAAAGGAAACCATGTTTAATGGTTCAAAATGTATCACCTCTCTGGAAGTGTTTGGGAAATTTATATAACCTATATATAATTGACAAATAATCACCAGAGAGATAAATACAATTTTAATAAACACTTTAACGTTAATTGTGTAAAATTTGAATATTTTAGCCTTCTGCTTATCTTGAGCAACCCCCACATAGCATGGCGTGAATAACACGATCAATAATTTAAATTTAGACTGTTGAGTTTAGGAAAAAATCTGCAATGAAAATAGTGCAAAAATGAAACTGCACTGAACACAATATAGTGCAAAAATAATAACTAGGTTATCCAGGAGTTGGCCAAACAGGGTAGGTAGGTAGATATTGACATATAACTTATTATTTGCATATGTCATCTTAACAGCAATAACGGTCTTTTCATGAGTTGCATTATTAGTTTAATCTTAGTGAATGCAGGCCCTTTTGCGATGGTGTACGCGCTGCAGTTTCATGACTGACAACATCGTGACGAATAAATTAAGGATTAAACAAAACATCTCGTGCTTAAAATGTGTGGGACATGCTGTTAAGTTACCTGCAAACTCCGTCCCAAACACTTTCATAGCGGACTTAACCCACCGGAAGTCTTTTATCCACTCTTCGAAAAGTGAAAATGCTGGTTTAACATTCACCACATGATCACTGATCAGATGTGCCATTATTTGTAACTCTAAAACAAAATCTGACAGTGTTATCTGACAGTGTTATTTTCATTCTCTCGCATCCAGACCTTTACATTCGCGGCTCGCGGCTGTAGCTCTCTGTCGTCTGAAGTGAGTGATTGACAGCTGATATTAACCAATCCATTCGCGTTCAGTTCAAGAGCAGTGGGCCAATCAGAAGAGCTTTAAGGCGGGACAGGCATTGTTTACTGCAGCAAGTTGACATGACGACTGTTTTAAACTATACCTGAGCGCTGCGTTTGGCGTTAAGTGCATTCTGCGTGAAGCTTCGGCCGCATATGCGACCAAAGTGGTGGCAATTTCAAGTCCTGCAATTTCAAATTCAAGCAGGTTCAAGCACTTTGTCCAAAATCCAAGCACTTTTCTAACCTTGAAAACACTATATTAAAAATCAAGCATTTTCCAGGATTTCCAGCACCCGTACGAACCCTGACACATGTCTATTCACCACGCACAAGTTAATGTCGGATCCATTAAAATAAATACCTGAACGCAAATATCTGACATTTTCTGGAACAGGATCTGGCAAGATCCGGCTCAAATTAAGCACCGACTCTCACCCATAGAGAATGTGCCCAGTGTGCTTATGCACATAAGCATCAAAATCTGAGTGAGGAACCTTGACTTCAGATCAATGAGATTTGACGATTTGACTGAATATCTACTATTAGTAAAGTACTGTAGATATTCACTCAGTCCAGTTAAAAGCAGCAGATTCTGTGGTCTTTTGGCATGTCCACGTTGTCCTGTTTGGTATGGCAGGTTCACTTATTTAAGAATGAGTACTTCAAAAATATCTGAAGTTAAGAATTCAGAAGGTTTAAATCTATCTGAATGCCATTTGTTTCACTTAGCTCTCACTGAGAATGTTCCTAATTACAAAATGTACTGTTTTTCTTTAATTGAACTACTGTACAATTATGTTATTATAATGAGGAAACAAGCAGTATTTAAATAAAATGACCTATAAAAGGCAGGAAATGAAGTTGTCCCAGTCAAATTTTATTGACTTAGAAGAGTTTCTTACCAAGCTGCCACTTTGGTGCGCACATCGTTTGCATCATCCAGATAGGAAGAGTGGGCTCTAAAATGGCAACCCCCATGTTTGCAAAGCACAGTGACCCTGTAATTATATACAGGAACCATAATCTTACTCATTTAATCAACAAGTTCCTCGTCCTTCATTTACAAATTGTTTTTGCTGTTCACCTCAAAACATATGGTCACAATTTCATGGAGGCATACATGTAATTACAAAAACCGCTACCACCACCGTAACACCTCCATGACAATCTTTTAAATGGGTTTAACTGGGGTCTGTATATAAATATGTAATTAATTTAGTTTAAACACACACCTGCACTAATAAGTATGTAGGGATCTTTCAACAGGATAAATAATGGCGTTCCTTCCATGCTCTGAACAGAAAACACAGAATAAATGTATTAACATTTCTGCTCTATAAAATTTAATAAGATTAGATTTTAATAAAAGAACGTTACTCACCGTTGGCGATATTTTGAGGGCTGAAGTATGCAGAGCTGAAGGGCTTGGGTTTTGGGTATTGAAAACATCTTAAACAAATGTAACAAGCCAAAAGGGCGTATTCAATATTAGTTTTATTAATATCTTACCTCCATCAAACATAGCCAGGAAGGCAAGGACAAGGAATGGAGAACTCTTACTAACAAATTCATACATAATGCTGCCAAATGGAGCTCCAACTGAAAAAAAATATTTTTTTTAATTGTCAAAAAGCCTCTTGCTGGCATTTTTTTTCCCACAGAGAAACAAATACTATGTAAGTACTATAATAACTTACTGAGCACTCCCATGGCAAGTCCTCCCAGTGCAATTCCCAATGCAATTCCTCTTTCACTGTCATCTGTGTAAACACTTGCTAACATTCCCAGACCTAAAGAGATACACATTCATTTTTTTACATTGATAATAATAGGATATATTTTAAGCACTAAATTAGCATATTTGAAATAAAATTATTGTTAAAGTCTGTGTAAAATCAAAATGTACAATGTTTATATTGCTAGCTCACGTATATTTTAGGTGAAAAATACTCCATGTAAATTTATTCACTAAAAGAAAAAATGTTTGTTTTGGTAATCTTCAATCAAAGTCTGGCCATTTGCTTCTGCATTTTGAGTAGCAGGCCTACTCTGTTGAAACAAAGGCTACAGATATACAAAGATGATTCACTACCATTAAAATGAATGGGGAAAAGTGCAATGCTCAGTATGGCTGACACAGAAAGGAAGTCCCACTTTCCAGTTGAAATAGCCAATCATGAGTAGTTGAAATAGCCAATCATGAGTCTTTTTTTCTGTAAAGTCTGTAAAGATTAGCTTGTGTATTACGGCAAGCCCTGTTGTTTGATGAAAACTGTGTGTCTGCTTTGATTTAAACATATCATCTCATATTGTGGACAATCGTGGACACAAACTGGAACTGCATCTTTTTTTTTTTAAAGGAGACGAGTGGCAAATCTGAATTTTACCATTTCCAGATTCGAAAAGCTCTCGGGTAAAAAACTTTTTTTAAACTACATTTTAAGTAGAGTAACTAATGGCTTAGCTCATGTGGGGACTCGATGCAGACACCAATAACTGAGTCGACACCTGTGATCAGAATCACCTTGATCGAGAGCCGTTTTTGGTCTCTGACCAAAATCAGAAGGTCAGGCCACATTTTTGCAGTAGAGCAGGAAGCGGATGCCTTGAGGCTATCGGACTCGTGAAGTGTCATCTGACCCACAATCCTGACCAAGTTAACTCAAGACGAACGGGTAACTGATCACGAGAACACAATTTCTTAACAAAGAGCTCGTGTTTGACCTCAGGAAATGGGGTTTTCCAGCCCCATGCAAGACAGAGAATTGACTGACTTTGGTCCAAAACAGAGAATCAAAATCCTCTCTGAAATTTAAAACTATAACCAAACATTAAAGTTCATCAGATCATCCTCAAAACGATGATAGCTGACTTTTAATGAAATGTAATATTATTGCTCTTGTATAACACCCGAATCCTGTATATGTTCAGAATGCAATAATCATGGATAACCCATTATGCTTTGAGTTATTACAAACGTACCATTACGTGTATGTTATTTGAGATGAATGAGTGAAATCCTTTCCCTTTCATTCCTTTTTAATTATAGATATGTAAAATGTATCATGTTCATATTAAAATTGTATGGTTAATGCTATATGTCTGAGCACCATGGCTCATGTGAGTAAGTCACGCCAAAGTGCATGTGACGACATGGGATTGTCACGCAGGTCCACGGACAATGCCTTACTGATCCAGCTCTACGAGGGGCCGGAAACATTGGGTGATAAAACCCATCTCCCAAGACATTCTTTTGGCTAGGCGAGGGAGAGGCGAGAGCAGAACGGCAGAAAGGCAGCGAAGCAGCAGCAGCTGTTGAGAAGTGGAGATGCTCCACTTCCAACTCTTCTCCGGGTCCAGTCCAGCTGGACTTGGACATTAAGATGGGTTGAGACCAGCCTCAAACTTCCCCATCTCCCGTTTACTCTTCTTTCTTTTCTTTCCGTCGAGAGTCTAGTTAAGTTGCGTCGCGAAACCCGTCAACACGACAACAGTTTGGCCGCCTCCAACTTAAACTACTGGACTTCACTTCAGCCTCAGGGACGTCACTTCAACGACCAAACCAACCACCAGCGAACAGGGAAACCAGCTCCACAGAAGGACTTTCCCACATCACTAAGGAACGCAAGTACATCTCCAGATCCATTGCTGAACTGGTGTATGATCTGCTAATCATGTTAAATGATAGATAACACTGTCTAAGAAACAGTAAAGGTTGAATTGATTATTTGGTTCGCTTGGTTAGGTTTTAAATCTTGAGGTTTTACATCACATCTCTCCTAAACTCTTCTTTCCTTCTATTCCTTATCTGCAACCAGTATGAATGCGTGTGTGTATGTGTGTTTTTGGTAGTTTTGTTTGTAGTCAATAAAGTCTCTTTTGTATTGAAAGAAAGTGACCGGTGTATACTTTTAAGCTAATGTCTTATACCTAGGTCTTGTTACCCTGCTTAAATATTAAAGTGTTTTACTTTAGTTCGAATAGTAATATTCATTTTTGAGTCAACAGCCCTGTCTCTTCAAACGAGCGGTGGACGAGTCGTTTGTTCAGTTCAAGAGAGTCGATTCTTTTGGAGCCGCTTTAAATTCTGTTATATTCCCTTTGAGCTAATTTAAAGTTAACGCACTACATAATTGTGTATTACGTGTGCGAGGCCCTACAGCTCACTACTTTTTCCATGTAGCTTGCCCAATACTGAAACTATTGTTTCAAAGCTGTCTAAATGTGACTCTTTATATGCATTATCATGTTGTCCGCAGGGTCTTAAAAAGTACTAAAAGTTGATAAATCAATTATGAGAAAATTAAGGCCCTTAAAAGATATTAAAAAGTCTTAATCCCGTATTTATGAGGTCTTACATTTTTTTCAAGCGTTGTACAAAGTGTTTGACTCCAAAAAAGCATAAATATATTTATTTTTCTTGATTTTTCCGGGCCGGGTACGTCCGGCCAAGCTCCTCTGTCCGGGTGATGTCACGTAATTTGCGACAAACGCAGGAAGGTGATGTGACGCTCACAACATGTAGCAAAACCATAGAGCAGGGCTATTCAATTGGCAGCCAGCAGGCCGAACTTGGCCCATGAGGCAATTTGTTCCAGCCATCCAAATAGTGTGACCAAGACATCAAAAATAAATTTAGTTCAGTCAAAAAACGGTCACTATAGTTATGAATTGACATGCGTCTGTTACTGTTGCTGCAGTCACCTGACATTAAGTGAGTGGCGCGAGCAGCCCAAAACGTTTGGATACTTAAAGGGTTCTCAACGCCGCATTTCTGTTGCACAGAACGAAACTGCTGCAACTAAACAAAGTTATGCCACCTGTGCGCTAGTTTAAAGTTCCGAGGTTATGGTGAGACCTGGTGCGTGATCCAAAATGGCGGCGTCCATCTGCTAGATAGCAAACAACTTCGGAGACTTTTTTTTTTTTTTCCACTTTTCTTTTCCGCGTTTCACCCATCTAAAATTGGACTACATCATTGCAACTAGACTATACATTTCAATTTTTCATCCTGGATCAACTTGAAGAATACATCAACGCACATTACAACACACACTGCTGCAACATGGACACATCAGATCACAACAAAAAAGGTAATCCCGCTCCAAACTCCAAGAGGCCTCGTTCCGATTCACCGTTAAATATGAATTTAACACCACCCTCACCATCTTGTTGCACAGAGGTAAGCAATATATTACGCTCAATCGAAAATAAACTTTCCGGACTCGACACAAGAATCGCACTAATAGAAGTAATTCACAAGGAATTCCAAGAACTCCGTCACAGTTTAGAATTCAGTCAAGAACTGATAGACACTCTCACTAAAGAAAATAACTTCTTAAAGGACTCAGTTCACGCACTTTCCACTCAGCTCACCTCCGTTGTCACAGAAAACAAATGAATGAAAGAAAACATTTTGGATTTACTAGCACGCAGTATGAGAGACAATCTAGTTTTCACAGGCATCCCGAATCAAACTCCAGACGACCCCGAAACATTAATCAAGCACTTTATGACAAAACAACTCAAACTGCCAGCTGAAACCATACAAAACATCACTTTCCATCGTATTCACCGCATCTGTTCTCAACAAAACAACAATCAACCGCGTCCTATCAAACACAAAGAACTGGTTCAAAAACAAGACAGACAACTTCAACGTGGAGTTTACGGTCTCAACGAACAATATCCTACAGGGAGGAGATACAGCATCTGGCCACTTAGTGCACCGACAATAATCTGCTCCTTAACACCGACAAGACCAAGGAGCTTATTGTGGACTTCAGGAAGAGACGAACAGGCTCACATGATCCCATCAACATATGGGATGTCCGTTGAGCCTTTCTCATCCTTCAAGTTCCTGGGGACCCACATCTCAAAGGACCTTTCCTGGACCACCAACACCTCCAGCCTGGTCAAGAAGGCTCAACAGTGCCTATTTTTCTTAAGGCAACTTAAGAAGACCCAGCTGTCATCAGCCGTCTTGGTGAACTTCTACCGCTGCACAATAGAAAGCATCCTGACCAACTGCGTCACAGTCTGGTATGGAAGCTGCTCTGTTACTCTGTGTAAGGCACTGCAGCAGGTGGTGAAAACTGCCCAACACATCACAGGGACCACACTTCCAGCCATAGAGGACATCCAGAAGAAACACTGTCTGCGCCGAGCACGCAGTTATCTTAAAGGTGCTGTATGTAAGTTTTTGACTCTTTTAAAGCACAAAAATACCATAATATGTGTGCAGATATTTAGGAAACATCCCAAGTGAACATACTTGTTTAACTGAATAACAATGCTGAAGTCAGATATTCTGCTTTGAAAATGGTTTTTCCGTGCCGGAACGCTGTCTGTGTTTAGGTAAATTTAACCTGCACAATGCCAGTTTAGCCAATCATATTTCAGCACTCCGGGTTGCCTTGTTGGAGAACAGCGTATTTCATTCATTCATTCATTCAGAAAGGCTCTGAAAGCATGCGTCTGTGACCGAAACAGACAGTATCAGATGTGGAAATGAGACAGATTCAGTTCCACATGAGGTTATTAATTAGCAAATAATATAAATATTCTGAGCGTAAACATTAGGTGAGCAGGTGACATTGTGTCCTAACAACACGCTTCATGACGAGATACGCAGTAATGAGCAGTTTGGCTGTTTGCACCAGACGAAACACGACAGAAATGTAAATACAGCCATTCAGAAGCACAGAAGATGCACTCACTCATGAAACGGTAAGGTTAGAATCTATTCAACTCACATTGTTAGCATTTAGCACTGAATAAAGCACACGAGGTTTACCTGAAGTGATCACTGTCATAGGTTTCACATGTTGAGCTGTGAGAAATACAAGCCGTTTCTAATATATCAATTCCAGGTGTTGGTAAGAACCAAAAGTCCTTCTAATATGGAGAATATTCCCTCTATCGCGTGTCGTTGCTTTTATTTAGAACACCGTTTTAAATCACTCGCTCCTGTACTCAATCTGGCATCCCGCGTTTGCGTCTATTTTGCTCCAGGAGTGCAATACCTAGTTCAACCACTGGGTGTCAAACTTACATACTGCACCTTTAAGGATTCCTCTCACCCTGCTCACAGACTGTTTTCTCTCCTGCCTTCCGGCAGGCGCTTCAAGCTCCCCCGGACAAAAACCAGTAGACTAAGAAACTTTCCCCAGAGCTGTCTCCCTTTTGAACTCTGCCCCCCACTCAGTCTTTTGCCCCCTTATACACCCAACCACTCTCCTCATAACTCATACTCCTCATAATCACTGCACTATTTAACATTTCCAATCTAAAAATTGCACGTATTCATTGCACTACATTGCACTGATTCATTTATTTGAACTGTACATACCCACTGCACATGTACATTTGTAATTATGTACACACCCACTGTACATATCCATTTTTAATTATGTTTATCTATCTGCACACTTCTGATTATTAATAGCAACCTGTACATATATCCATCTATTTTAAATCTCTGTTCATAGCTAATACAACCTGTATATAATGTTCATAGTAAATCCATTTGTAAATATCACCATAGTTTTTCTATAACTGCACTTTATAACTTATACCTGTATCCTGCACTTGCTGCTATTGCACTCCTGGTTAGACCTAAACTGCATTTCGTTTCCTTGTCCTTGTACATGTGTAATGACAATAAAGTTGAATCTAATCTAATGTTACCCCATCTCTCTATCCATCTCACTAATCCCTTATATCACTGAGTTATGGTTTTGTTATCGCACCTAGGTCTCATCCCCCTCCCACCTTAAACTTTATGTTGGTATTTAAAGTAAATTTTGTTTGGTCATTGTTCTATTGTGTACATTTTGTCAACTCCATGTCTGAATTTTATGTCTATCAGTCTATCATTAACATTGCATTGCCATACACACACACACAGGTACAATACCACACCCTTTTTAATACATACAGTAACATTTATGCATATGCAGTAACAACAGACCCACATACTGTTATACATTGCTACTGGTTACTTAATTATTTTGTATTTCTTTAAACTATGTCATCAATCACATTTCTATCTTGGAACGTCCGTGGACTCGGCTCCCATGCAAAGAGGATCAAAGTTTTTAATCATTTAAGTAAATTACAAGCAGACATATGCCTCCTCCAAGAAACCCACCTATCAGAGTCCGATCAAAACCAAATCAAATCATCACAGTATCATTTATATACTGCCCACTACATCACAAAACAGACAGGAGTGTGTATCCTAATAAATTTTAAAAATCTAATTTATTCATAATACCACAGTTACGGACCCAGAGGGACTTTCGCCATCATTAACATTTCAATTAACTCATTCACCATAGGCAACTTGTATGGCACAAACACAGATGACCCATCTTTTCAGAATATTTTTTCCTCCATTTAAAATCTTTCTAATTGCCCCGTCATAATAGCAGGTGATTTCAACACAGTTTTAGACCCAACTACAAACAGATCTAACAACATCAGCAATAAACGCATCTGGAAATCTGCAGATACTATAAAACAGTTCATGAATAATCTTGGTCTTGGAGATAGTTGGTGACCCCCAGCATCCGGACATTAAAGCATTCTCATTTTTTTCACTAGTTCATCATTCATATTCCTGCATTGTCTTCTTTCTCACCAGTAATTCTATTATGTCCAATATTTCAAGATCCACCCAATAATCATTAGTGACCAAAGTTCCGAGCTTATAGCTACACCAAGGCTAATATGCACGCACACTGGATTAACTACAGCAGCAGGCCATTCACATGTCGCGTCTTTTCCGCATGCAAGTTCGTTATTTCCAATATTAAAATATATGCCAATATGCGTGCGTAAGCGGAGCGATTCGCTCACGCCTTCCAGACACACCAAGTAGAAAACATCTCACACCTTAGCGGTCAGAGTTGTGCGTGGCTTTCAGGTCAATGTAAATAAAAGATATGTTAGACGAATTATTAAAATGATTATGTATGTATGAACAGATGATAACAAAGGTTCATTTAAATACTTACCTAATATGAAGCTTAAATTTACATTAGATGTGATAACCGTGAAACCATGATTATTCTTCAACCTATATAATCGTACAACCAAAATCTACAGTTGTTGCATCCATAATTGTTATGCAGTTCAAAACAACATATGAATGTGTCTGAATGTAGAAACAGCCTACTTAAGCAATGCACTGCTTTTGTTGTGCTTTGAAATTCCACATTTGAATGTTTGTAAAAAAAAAAAAAAAAAAAAAAAAGCCACATTGCACAATGAAGTGATGTTATGTAGTTTCAAAATACATAATATTATAATTTTAATGTAGAAAAATACAACGTGGGTGTCTTGAGGAGCAAAAATACAGCATATGGGCTCTTATATGCTGTTGTTTCATCACTTATATTGCAAGTCATATCTCTCCGGCCCTTCATTTGGGATGCTTTTCATAAACTGGTCCCCATGACAAACTAATTGAATAGTCCTGCCATAGAGCAAAACAGACAGCAAAATGAGATAATGCAAGTTTGCATACTCCTGGTTGGAGAAAGACGAGTTTAAACAGTGGCTGAAACCTGTCACTGAAAACAACCACGTAATTTATTCTTTCAAGGTTTGTTTCTTCTGAGCTTATCTAAGATCTGTTGCACGGTTGTGCTCCATTCATTTAACTACAACTGTTTATTAGCAACTTTTTGTTAAGTTAAATGTTTGATACTGATTAAAACTTGAAGTAGCAACGAGGTCTTAAAATATTCTGAGAAGGTCTTTAAAAAGTCCTAAAAAGGTATTAAAATTCCTTTAGGATTCCTTCATATACCCTGATTATACACGCAAAGCATAATGGGTAATTTTGCTATCTATGAAAAAGGTCTATAAAGGAGACTGGTGTGCCAACCTCAGCAGATGTCCAGTACCTGAAACAAACTGAAAATGATGTGTTTTAAATGTAATTAGGCCTTAAGCAACAACAATAATGGGGCAGGTCAGTTCCAAATTTGTTGTTGATTTGAAATATGTAATTGAGCAGTTTTTGAGATTTCAGGATTCCGTTGGTATTAAACATACTTCCTGAGGGTGTTGAATTATGGCCACCAAGTGAACTGACTTTCCATGAAAGGAACTTTAATTGAAATCAGTTTGACGTCTTAACCACGTCCTTCGTACCATTAGTTTGCTACGTATGAGGGAATGATGCACAAAAACAATGATGCCCTTCCCCCTACTTAATATTGCTTTTCAGTTGTAAATACATCATGTGTAGTTCAAAGTTACACATTCCATACATTAAATCAAGCATGCCCGAATAACACATATAAAAGGCCTACTTTTATACCTGCCACAGTGGAAAAAGATGATCCAATTCCCTGCAATGAGCGGGCAAAAAACAGCAATGTGTATGTCCCAGAGAAAGCAAACACTGAGGAAGTAATCAAAATCAGAATCTCATTTTATTTAAGGTTCACACTAACCATATTCAGTTAACAAAAATAAATGAAACATCTTTGGGAGCAATTATTTCCATATTGTTTTACACAGACATCACCAATATACTATATAACTGCAGGTTAACTATGTTTATATATAATAACTTTAACTGTTAAAAGCTGTTAGTTACTTGTTAATTAGTTAAAGTTATTAGTAACATCTAAAGTTATGGTAGCTAATAACCTTAACTTTTCTGAATTTGATTGTAATGCAACAATGTGCACCTTGTGTAAAGCTGCTTTGAAACAATAATTATTGTGAAACTTAACTATACAATTAAACTTGAACTGTTGTTCCTTAGTTTACAATAATGTAATTAAAATGAACTGTGGAGTAAATATTATTACAAATGTGAAGTGTTTATTTTTTACTTGTAATTTCAAATATTATACACTTTGTGTTACCACTATATGAAATCCTTATCTTCAAGAAAAACTAGCTGAGAAGCACCCTGTCCATGAATTATATCTGCCTGAAGGCCACGGGTGCAGTTAAACTCCAAGTTCTCAAACACCCACACACTACGGCTAATTTAGCTTACCCAATTCACTTATAACGCATGTCTTTGGACTGTGGGGGAAACTGGAGCACCGGGAGGAAACCCACACCAACATGGGGAGTACATGCAAACTCCACACTGAAATGCCAACTGGCCCAGTCGGGACACGAACCAGCGACCTTCTTGCTGTGAGGCGACAGTGCAAACCACTGAGCCACCATGCCAATTGTATACATATATACTGTATATATTTTTGTTATTCATATATTTTGCATAATAACCAAATTTTGAACATGCACAGAGTCTTAGATTTGTCCAACAATTGCAAATGCCTAAGAAACAATGAAATAAAACATGTGTCAATATACTGTATATTATATATGAAATATGCTGTCATTACTTTGAAACGTTTTGAAGTTTTTTAAAGTGCACCTATGTTGAAAATCATCTTTTGTAAGCTATTTGGACAGAACTGTGTGTAGGTATAGTGTGTCCACAGTCATATTGGGGTGATATAAATATGATGTCTCTTTTTTTAAACTTCCTGACGTTAAAATAGGATCCAAATCCCTCCCATTTTGAGGCCCACACGCAACGTGACGTAGGATTGTGGTTTTCCCGCCCACCAAATTGATTGACAGCCATGTATTAACATGTCGCCGTAGAAATGCGTTTAATCATTTCAACATGACAGGACGTGCACAAAGCAACTGGGATTAAAAGATCTGTTCAGCTCGCTGTGATCATCAATCATCAAGTGTGATCAAGAATGAGTTTTACAAGTTTAAAATGTTTTTAAAACAGTGCATGTTTGTAATGAATTACAGCGATTTTACCATCTTTATCACCACAGCCGCATGTCAGAACAATTTAAAAAAGAAGATGCTTCAATCCCGGTTTGTGGACGTTAAATCAGGTTTATTTTGTACATTAACATAACCGATATTCATACAGCAGTGGATATTAAAGTGTATCCTGTCACATTTGCGTGCAAAAACAGTGCAAAGTTAAACGCACACGCTGTGTGTGTGTGTGTGTGTGTGTGCGTGAAGCCGTGAACTTTGTAATGACATTTTGTGTGACTCATCGAAAGGCTTGAATTAACTCCACATCAAATAATCATTGGTAAAGTTCTTAGTGATGTATTACTAATAGTACAAACGTTATGTGAGATCTGTTTCTTTCACACCTGTCACTGTGCTGTTTATCTGATGCAGTAGAGTTGGGGATTGAGACACACTCTGACAGGCATGTTAGAACGGTGGGCAGGGAGAACTAGCATTAAAGGCACAGGCAACAAAAACAGCTACAAGATGCTCAGAGTTGAAATTTCCAATATTCTGAAAGGTATTATAAATAATCTGATGGGTGTTCTGAGCTGAAACGTTACAGACACATTCTGGAGAAGTTAAAGTTAAACTTTTAAATTAAAGTTTGATTTCTACTGTCTATGGAGATTTATGGATTTTAAGTAGTGTTAAGTCCAAGTAATTAAATTACTTATTAAGACAAAGTATTTTTAAATGCCATTTTAATGATGTAATTAGTAATTAATTAAATTTTTGAAGTAAGTTATCCAACACTGGTAGGATTTGATATAAACAAGGTTATGGAATACTTTGCCCCTTGAGATTAGAATGGCTCCATCAATATGTCATGTAATTTTCATCCGCTTATCCGGAGCCGGGTCATGGGGGCAGCAGTCTTAGGAGAGAACTCCAGACTTCTGTCTTCCCAGAATCCCAAGGTGTTCCCAGGCAAGCCAAGAGACATAGGGCGTACTCACACTATACTATCCGAACCGTGCCCAGGCCTGTTTCCCAGTTTGTTTGAGAAGTGTGATTGCTCTGAATCGGGCTCAGGCACAGTTCAGTTGGCCGGCCCTGGCGCGGTTGGAAGAGGTGTGCCTCGAGACGTGACTTTTAAGGGACTGTTTCATGTGTTTATTAATGATTCTTTCTGTTCAATGAACGCAAACTGTCGTAGATTATTAGAGACGCAAACCCCTCACTGCATGACAGCTGCACCTTTAGCAAACCCCATAATACCTGCAGCACGAGGACTTTATGATTGTTTATGAACATCAAAAGTGGCTGATCTGTTCGGCGAAATATTTGACTGCATGTCACTGCATCTCAAACGACTACTGCTTCGGCCCGGTTCAAGGCAACTGTACATAGTCCCTCCAGCGTGTCCTGGGTCTTCCCCGAGGCCTCCTCCCGGTGGGACATGCCTGGAACACCTCCCTAGTTAGGTGTACAGGGGGCATTCGAAACAGATGCCCGAGCCACCTCAGCTGACTTCTCTCGATGTGGAGGAGCAGCGGCTCTACTCCAAGCTCCTCTCAGGTGACAGAGCTCCTCAAATCACTCCTAAAACCTTACCTATTCAGCTTGGCCTTCTAATATAATTTTAGTAGTCTTTTCTATTGCTTTATTTTTAAATTTAAAGTCGTTTCTCTTGGCTCATTTTTATGCTTTTATAATCTGTCTTTAATTTTACTTTGCCTTATGTACAGCACTTTGGTCATTCTTGTGGCTGTTTTTAAATGTGCTTTATAAATAAAAGAACTTGAACTAAATAGAATAGCAACTAAAAATTTTTGGCAGCCAGTGGAATCACTTAAGCGAATGAACCTTTCATGATCTTGGCCTGAACAACCACTGCAGTTCCTATTACTTGCAACATATACGGCAATAAAACTTACTTATTGTGGAGACAAACATAATGATGAACCCAGCAAACATTGGTATGTGATATCCAATCCTTTAAAAGAGGCAGGAGTCAGACAGTTCAGTCCTCTGTTATTATTCTATACTAACTAAATAGCAATATATTTCGACTGATCAAAGCATGACAGTTTGTACAGTACCTGTTAGTCAGCGGGCCCACAAATGGGTTGACCAAGAGCTGCACCAGGGCTTTGGAGGCAAACAAAAGTCCAATCTTCACATTTTCCCCTTCCAAAAAATTACTGTCCTCTTTACACCCATAGTCAGCAAAACTACTATTGGCTCCTAAACTTTCATTAGTGCTAGGTGCACTGGAGGAGGTTGTGAAGTTGACAGTGGCACTGGTGGCGTTGTAGAGAGAAAGTAGGGAAGTGTTTGTGGGGTGAGCTTCAATGGGGGTGGTAGGTGGGTGTTCTTGTGCCTGGTGCTCTGTGGCATAAAGGAAGGCTGGGATGATAGGAACTGGGAAAATAAAAATCAGAAGAGATTGAACCAGTCATGGTAAAAATCATGGCATCAATTACTATACAAAGTGGTACACAGGTAAATAAGCTAAGGCCCAATCCCAATTCTATTTTTGTACCCCCACCCCTTCTACTTCCCCTTGGCCCTTAAACCAAGTGTGAAGGGGAAGGGCTTCAAAATTTACTCCTAAGAATTGGGACAGCACTACAGCACCTGCACACGTCATCATATGTCATTGTGATTTTTTACTTCATATGAGATCAGACGATCGCGACTGCTGTAGTTATTCCAGTTGCTTTATTTTTTGGTATTTATCTTCAAGAAATCACTGAAGGCATATATTATGCTATCATAACGACCTAATGTGACAATAAGCTCGTAACTATACTGCGCATTTACACAGTGGCCATATTCATCTATGTAAACACACGAAAACGACACTAACATTATAGCAGACACTGTAAAAAGCTCATTACCAGCCACTAGACTTTTCTGACAGGGTATTCGAGTGTCATCGAGTGTCAGAATGTTGTGGGACTGCTATACAGGAGTTATTATAATGGATTATAGATCGCGAAATTAAGCGGTTTTTATTTTAGCGTTTTTTTTTAAAAGCATGGCGATAAAACATGAATGCAGTTATGAATATATTAAAACATGTGCTTGTTTGTTGTAAAAACTTGTAATATTGACAAAAAATACTAATTTGTGGATCTCCTTACTTCCGGGTTCAGCAATACTGCCGTTGTGGTTGGTGTATTCTGGGAAATTTTCTTACCCCTTGGTTTCGAGTGTGGTCCTGAAAAATCTTCGTTCAAAGGGCTATTCACCCCTTCCCCTTAGCCCTACGCCTTCAAGCTAAAGAGAATTGGGACACCCCCACCCCTCGTTTTGTGTGTTCACGTGAAGGGGTAGGGGTGTCCCAATTGTCTTAAGGAGAATGGCTAAGGAGAAGGGCTAAGGGGTAGAAATGGGATTGGGCCTCAATGTAGTATATATAAATTGTATTCATGTTCCAACATTTATAATTTGTGGCACTTTACTTACCAACAACTGTTAGCAGCATGTTATCCAGTAGCAGGGCCACACACACAACTGCAAGCACCAGACGAGGAGAGCCCCTGGTTTTTGTCAGCCAGTCCACAGGGTTCTGCAGTTCATTCAAAGTTCATTCAATTAGGCTATTAGTTTACTTTTCGTAACCTAAAAATAAATATACATTTAATCCCCTTGTATTTTTCAAAAGTATTCTTAAAATTACCCTCATGTATACTTGCTTTATAGTGACAAAAATGTATATTTCATCTATACTTGTACTTAGTCTAGAGTCTAGACTGACAACTACAGTGGTCCCTCGCTATAACACGGTTCACCTTCCGCAGTCTTGTAGAATTTCTTTTGTGCAGTTTGACATGCTTTTTTTTTTACAGCGCATTGTGTTCCTGATTGGCTGTAGACCCTTGTTAATCAATCTCCTCCGTGTTTCGTACAGTACAGAATGCGTTCAGTTTGGCAAATTAACATAAATCTTTGATCGCTAGCAGTGTGAGTTTCAACAAGGATGCAAAAAGGGTTGTAACTGCCTCAGCAAGACAATCGTAAATGGGGTGACACACCGGATGCGCAAGTCGACAGCTGTCTGCGATGCCCAGCTACGACTCGGCACACTGTTCATATTTCTGCCGCACCACAGAGTGCCATCTTGCATTTTAAATAACATGCAAATGTGCACGTCCGTGTTTACTTCAAACTGTCATGTGCACAGCGCATCTGCTGTGTGACCACTTTAAGGATGGAGTCTGCTTTCGCTTTGTGGATCAGTGACTGCAGGAAAAAGAACATTACGCTGGACATCAATATTATCCGTACTAAATCTAAAAGGCTTTATAAACCTTTTGCCGGCAGCGATGAATGTTTGCGCCTCAACAGGTTTTGATCTTTGGTTTCATTCTACGAGAGTTTGAACTTTGAGAGTATTTAAACAAGAGAGAAAAGAGTAAAAATATTAATGCCTATCTGAGAAATGTGTATAAAGTGTGTAGTGAGGGGTTTTACAGCCTTAAAACATCTATAATAATTGTAAAAAATAAAGCTGTCTACTTCATAAATTTAACCTATCGCGGGCTTTTTTTAGAACTTATTCTTAGAATAATAAATGAGGGACCACTGTACTTAAAAGTATTCTGATTATACTTGACTTGTGCTTTTGTTCACTCTCTTAGGGAGCCTATAAAATACTTTTTCCACAAACATTTTTGCATTGTCTTATTATTCACGTTTACAATGTAACAATTCAGCTTTTTGGTCGAAATAGGAGTAAATAAAACATGCAGGCTTCTGAACCTAATCTCCATTGGTAGTGTGGATTTACTTAATTTGTTTAGTGCCCATGCTACAGTATGCTTTTTCAAATATTCAACCCAGGCTCATTTCGAAAATGTATCGCCATATACATTTCTGAAGAGCGGCAAATACGTCACAGGAGGAATTTTGTTTTTGCGAATCCACCAGAGGCCACTGTGTACGCTTTTTAAGCTCTTAAAATTCTCCCGCGAGTGCCATTCGTGCCTACTGTTCTTGCGTAAATCCACCAGAGGCCACTGTCGACTGAATCACTGACTGACCCACCTTCCTCCTTCCCTAAACCCAACTAATAGTGTTTTCAAAAGCACCGATTGACCCACCCACCCACTTCCCTAAACCTAACCGACAGTTTTAAAGTTGAAAAAACAATTCAGAAAAAAAAAAGCCAGCGCCTGATTTTTACCACGTTTTACCACATTCTCACCCTGTTTATTTTATTTTTTGGTTTCTGTTTTTGTTTTACCCACTTTCTGGAAATGTTCTCTGCCGGGCTCGATCCCCGTCATCATGGTCAACTCGTCTCTGCGTCTGAAGTCCACCGACATACATGGAGAGCTAACTGGACAAACTGGTAACAGCGGGAAAGCTGTCCATACGGAGGTAAGTAGTCAGCTAATAAGTGCGAAAGAAACTGCGTCAAACCGTCCCATAAAGTCCGTTTTAAAGATGAAATGCAGCTATACGTACTTCTGGCTACATAATTCGAGATCTCCAGAAATGTATATAGGGATACATTTTCAGAATGAGCCTATGATGCAAATATTATCTTCCATTAAGTTGGTTATGTAGCCGTTGATGCCTTTTTAAGAAAAGCTACAATTCCGTAACAGATCTATGTAGAACCATAATATATTTGCAAAATGCTAGCTTATTCTCCTAATTAGCTGCCTCTAAAAAATCTCTACTCTGACCACCGAACACTGGTTCGCTGGTTATCATCAACATCTTGTTCCGAAGAAGCATTTATTTTCATGACACGAAATCAAAAAACCCAATTATTATCCCCAAAGCTGCTTAATGAATCTTCTACTTGCATCCTATTTGCACTTTGTTGTTAAAAGAGCTTAATTGAAACTTCACTTACATACTGTATATCTGAAGCGCTTCCATCAGTGGCGGCTGGTCAATAGAGGGCGCTGGGGCGCCGCCTCCCCCTTCAAGTTAGACCCCCTTAATATGTTAATGTTTATTATCACAAATATTAACAAAAAAAAAATGATTTAATTATAACATTCTAACATTTGTTGTAGTCATACTAACATTTATTAAAAAAAATGTATGAACAATATTTTTTCATATGTGTGCGGGGCGCCGGACTAATGGGTGTCTATGTAGGTACACGAACTTTTGCAATGCACGTGATATGACGATAAGCTCTAATTGGCCTGTTTTAAATTGTCTTTGGGGCGCAGCACTCTGCGTCCCGAACCCTCCCATTTTTGTTGTTAGAACGAATCATATTTGTTTTTATATGATTGGCCTTATGTGATTGGACCATTCTCACCAAAGAGCTTAGAATGCAATTTCTCGAGATGAAGGAAAATTCTGTTGTATCTTTGCAAAGATATCCGTTCACAAGGCGTTTGGATGAAGAAAAAAAAGAATCAAGAAGCTTGGACCAGATCGACCTTCCTTGCAAATTCACCAGTAGTCAAGTGATGGCGAGCGCGCGAATATTCGGGGCTTTTCCAGCACTTGTCATGACAAACGGAGTTGGCTGGCAGGTTGTATCATGTAAGTCATCCCTTTTACTATTTCCGTGTTTGCTGTTTAAAACAGCATGACACAAGAGGCTGAATGCATTGGCCATGCTGTCAATAGAGAAGAGACTGGTGACTGAGATGACTGACTTTAACCAAAAGGTTATTGAGAAATTTTTAAGCCAGAAAAAAAGGAGGACATAATTTATTTTCAAGTAGGGCTACTGGCCAGTGATTAGGCAACATTTGTTTGTTTGTGTGTGTGTGTGTGTTTACTGATTATCTGGATTACTTCATTACTGATAATAAACCCAAATTTAGCTAAAATGAACTGATTTGTGATGCATTTATTGTATGCTTTAGTCATATTTTAGTTTTTTGATGCATCACCTGAAAAAATGGCTTTTACACTCTTACTTTACCAACATTTTTTCTTTTTTCTGGTGTTTGCACCCTCCCCACATTTTTTAACACCAGCCGCCACTGGCTTCCGTACATACATAAAGTAGACATGTGTTATGTTTATTACTAAGTGCAATAAAACCAATGCATGTGAATAGCTTTCACAAAAATTTATGATTAGGGCTGTGTGATTTACTGAAGGAGACTTTCTTGCACACACTGTCAGTAAAGTCGGTTCTAGTAAACTTCAGCACATAGATTCAGATGGAGCAGTGTTTACTACAGAGTTGTAGTCAGTGTTAGGCAATAACGCGTTACTAGTAACGGGACTTGTGGAGCTGCGCTTCGGTGGATTTGCTCTAGAGTGTTTGAACTTTTAGCAGTCAAATTTAAACCATACTGAACTGAACTAAACTGAACTTCAACTCTGAAATCTGGAGTTTACTAGAACTATGTTAAGCTGCTTTGACACAATCTACATTATGAAAAGCGCTATATAATAAACATGAATTGAATTGTTATTGTTACAATATGATGCGTTTGTCCATTACTTGGTAAATTAAATAATTTTGGCTGCACTCTAGCCTACATCTTCCTGTTTACAGCGCAACGCATTGTGGGATTGGTGGATGCCAAACAACCACTGTAAAGGAGATGTATTGCGTGTGAGGCACCAGACTGGACAAAAGTTGAGCGAAAACAGAGAGACCGAGACTGTGTGCGGTACACCAAGTGTGTGATTATTGACAAGTGAGAGACTAATAACGTTATTATTATTGATTACTATTACTACCATGTTTGTTGTTTCAAATAAATAAATAAATAAGCACACATTTGTTATCTGTATAACAAAATGGATTAGTTTAGTAGACACAGTGACACATTTCTGTTATATTTTAGAACACGTTATTTAAATGTATAGTGTTGTATTGCTCAGAAAAATGCTGTGATTTATTTTTTTTATTGTTTTACATATTTTTATAGCTGCTACACAACATAGCACATTTAATTTGTGGTTAGTTTGAAAATTGCTCCTAGTTTTCATTTTTGAGCAGCTGTTATGTTTCTGTTTTGCTGAAAATGCATAAAATCTATGGTTGTCTATAGCCGTTTTTTTGGTGCTGAGTTTCACCAAATTGATTCTGAATGCTAATTCAGATTACTTTCATTAATTTATTTCATAAAGGTTTTGTGTTTGTTGTATATTGTTGCTAGTTTTCATACTCAAGCTGTTAAGGAACATGTTTAAGGGTTAAATACAACAACTTTTATGATGCTGAATCAACTTTAATTTTAGCTTTATTGATTCTGAATATATTATTCAGCTGGTTTATCACCTTGTGTTTTTTTTTTCACTTTTGTGCTGCTGGTCTGACTTAAATAAAGTCTTTCAAAATTACTTTTTGTTTAAGTCTGTCTTGTGTTTTAGTTGTGAGAATGCCAATTAATTAAAACTAGAGTTGATCAACAGTGTATTCTCCATGCCGCACTGAAGTGACGTTATAAGGGCATTAATGGGAGCATTAAAATGTTCTTTGGAAAAGTAACTCAAAAATTACTTTTAACAGTAACTCATTACTTTTTGGTGTAAGTAATCGATAAAATAATTTAGTTACTTTTTGAATGAAGTAACTAGTAACTGTAAATAGTTACTGTTTGTCAGTAACTAGCGCAAAACTGGTTGTAGTACACTAATAAATTATACAAAAATTGGTTTTCAAATTTAATTCAGTTTAATCTGTTGATAATGATATTCAGATCATCACTCTGCGATATTGGCAGCTGTTAGCTTAGTTTCTTAATATACTACGGCTACACGTAGAACAGGAGCGCAATGGTTTTCTGTAAAAAAAAAAAAAAATAATCGAACCGTCCTGTCCCCCCCACCCCACCCCCACGTGGTTCTGGTGACGTGCGAAGTTCAGATGGAGGGCAGAAAGTAAAAAACTGAATGGGAGACAGAGGAAAGTCGTATTTTTGCTATTTATACCATATTTCAAGGAGATATAAACAGAAAATAAGCACATATGTTGGGCTTGATCCTCATATCATGAAGAGGGTCGAGTTTTCTACTGAACTAAAATGTCAATGAGGCAGTACATACTGTATAATTACATAACATGAAAAATAAGTTTAGTAAATACTAAAGTGTTTGGAAGCATACTATAGATAAATACTTAAATTAAACTGTTGTAGTAATTTTATTGTTGCTGTGGTACAACACCACTATACTACTAAACAAATTATTCAATAGGCTTCAATTTTCTATGCTATAGTTATACACTGTTACATGCAGTTTTCACTAATGTTACAGTATTTATTACAGTTTATCAGTTTACTATGCTACAGTATTCGGTAGCATTCATTAACAAAGAGTTGTAAACATTATACACTTTACTATGTGGTTCAAAAACATGTTTATTATAAATTACTATACTTTTTCCCCATGCAGATATCTTCCAGATATCACAGATTAACAGATGAAAGCATACAAAAGCGTGGACGTATAGTCTACATTATTATTTATTTATTTTTGTTAGGGCGAAAAGTGCTCCACAATAATAACCATCTAGTTTTGTCGCAGGGGTTGCATTTTTTTTTCTTCTGTCGATGAACTTATCATCAACAAATATTCACCACTGCTGCACATCTCAATGTAACTTGCGGTTGTTTATTCTACCAAAACGCCAGTAAAGACATGGATTATTGCAAAACAAGATGGAGATTTTGTTATTTATTAGCGTTATTTATATTCTCCTGGATTTTATATAAGTGTGGTAGTGCTTGCATCGGACTTTTTATATAACACATTAACATATTTATACACATAGGCCTGTATATAATCTTTATTAGTGCTGTCAAACTAATTATCGCGTTCAAAAAATTTTGTACACATGTATGTACTGAATAAATGTTTATTACATGCCACCTTTTCTTCTGTTTTTCAGCCAGTTTCTTGAACTTTCCCCCCTTTATGAGCGAAAACTTTTGGAAGTCTAAAAAAGCTGTTCGACATTTCTTATTTTGGTCGATTTAAACAATTATAAACAACATAAAACAGAAACATTTTGATGCAATTCCTATGTAGAAGAATCACAAAACAACTGCAACAAACAAAACAAAAATTCACCTTTGTACGCTTCTGATTACATTTCACATGTGTTGGACATGCGAAGACCTGTCCAATCACCTCTAAGTATGTAAATCATTTACTGACATTACATTTTCCCGATGGCCGATAGACATCACGATGCTGAGCCGGCATCGCCGATCCTCCGCCCCGCCCCCGTCGCAAACCCGCTCGTGAAAAATACACACTTAGGCCCCGTTTACACTAATACAGCTTAGTTTTAAAATAACATTTTAGAACGAAAATGATCCACATCCACGTTGGCGTTTCATCTAGCATTTCTGAACAGCCCTCCGTCTGCTGAAAACACACATCACGTGACCACACCCACAACCACACACACACTGTCATGCGCTCGTCTGAGCTCCAGAGAACAGTGTACGTCGGACAGTTTATCAAGGATGTAGCGCTGGATGGCGTCTCACTATAGCTGTTAAATGTGATATTTAATTAATCTTGTCTCAATCTAACGACTCTTCGGTCTTTTGAATCTATCAGGTAACATGTCACAGCATCAGTACAGTGCTTCAATCTTTCGCTTTCACGCTTGTACTGAGTAATAGGCTCAATGCAAACGACGAGAATGCCACCCTCAAACCGAAAGTTATGCTGCCTTCAATCCAAAAAAGCCGGCGGAGGGTGGGGAGGGGGGCGGCGGAGCTGGGTGTTGAGATGATGCGGGGTTTGTCGCGGACGAAAGCGAAGACCGAGGGGCGCTAAGATGAACATAGAAGCACAGATATACAAGTTTTTTTATCGTGAGAGAGTTATAAGTGCATAGGTCTTTTTCATATCCAAATTAATATTTTAATGAGCGTTGTCATTTTTCAAAAGAATCGTTAATGTATTTAACAAAACTTTTAAAATCAAATGTGAAAAACCGCGGGTCTACGCTTACTATGGTTAACATAGGCTACCACGCAGTGCATGAGGGTATTTTACTGTACAATGTGGCAATAGCCTAGTATGTAGAATATCTGTACAGTATGTCTAGCACTGAACTGTTTTATACACTTTTGTACAGTTCCTCGTCCATAAGCCACTGTGTATCATTACAGAACCGTTTCAGAGCACGGCAATAGCATAGTGGGCAGTGCACCTTTAAAGTACAACAGTGCTCACAGCAGAGCGAGTTCGAATCTCGTGGATAGATTTTTTTTCTCTTCCTCTCTCTCTCTGCACCCCTCACATTTTTTTCTGTAACTTATATATAATATTATAAGAAGTGGCAGCTTTGTATTTTCTATGAAAATATATCCATATTTAAAGATGTAGTCGTTCATATGTATACATCTATTCACACTGCACACACACTTAATACATATTTTTAATATCATTTTTTCAGGGTTTCCAAATGCTATTGAGTGCGTTAATTGCAGCCTCTTTTAAAGCTTCATCAATCAATAAAGGACACCGATAATAAGAAACATTTTTAACATTTTTAATATTAACAACTTTTTTCTGTCCTTAATCTGTTGGTATTACAACTATTAAACTTATTACTGCTTTTATTAACTATAGCTCATATGTGATGACCCCACCTCATAACTAGGTTAATAATAATAATAATAATTCCTTACATTTATATAACGCTTTTCTGGACACTCAAAGCGCTTTACATATTGGGGGGAATCTCCTCATCCACCACCAGTGTGCAGCATCCACCTGGATGACGCGACGGCAGCCATTTTGCGCCAGACCGCACACCACACACCAGCTGATTGGTGGAGAGGAGACAGAGTGATGAAGCCAATTATGATATGGGGAGGGTTCGAAGGCCATGATGGACAGAGGCCAGTGGGCAGATTTGGCCAGGATGCCGGGGTTAAACCCCTACTCTTTTTCGAAGGACATCCTGGGATTTTTAATGACCTCGGTTTAACGTCTCATCCGAAAGACAGCGCTCACTGAGCAGTATAGAGTCCCCGTCACTATACTGGGGCATTAGGACCCACACAGACCGCAGGTTGGGCGCCCCCTGCTGGCCTCACTAACACCACTTCCGGTAGCAACCTAGCTTTCCCATGTGGTCTCCCATCCAGGTACTGACCGGGCGCAGCCCTGCTTAGCTTCAGTGGGCAACCATGTGAGAGTTGCAGAGAGCTAGCTGCCGGCAGGTTGAGGCTTAATGTCCAGGGTCTGTACATGATACCAGAGTCATTATTATGACACACATTCCAACAGGATACATTTGATTTACACTATGTTTTTATTTATGTTTTTATTTTATTTTATTGACTATATTTGTATTATACACCTCAATCATTACTGGGCACTACATTGGTTACTTGCTGGAGGAGAGAGGATACCCTGCACTCAGCCTGACCCAGAGGAACCCTCAGTGACCCAAGCAGACCAATGAGATGGAAGAGTTCTAAGAGAAATGATTTGTCAAATTAATTAAATAGTTTGGTCTGAAGCACTGTTCATTCTTTATGTCTTGAAATAAAATGAATGATTTACTTTACATTGCTTTATACACACACACACACACACACACACACACACCTTTTAACATGTAACATTTTTTTCCTGTACATTTCTCACCTTAAGGTGATGCTCATGTGACTTTATTTGTCTTTGAAGTTGGACCTTATACAGATACTTTAGAATTAAAATAAATTAAATAAAAGATTGTTTTGTGATACAATAGTGAAATTCAAATATGAAAAAGTGCAGACAAATTCTTACACTGTTTATTAGTTGAGGCAGAAGGAACTTCATCTGCATGCAAAACAAAAAAATATAAAAAGAACCTAAAGCTACCTGACAACAATCACTTACAACTGTGACAGCTTGTGTGGTTTAAGGTCAAATAAATGAACCACTGATTAGCCTTTATTAAGGGACAGACCACCTCCTCTATCTGGTGGCCCACAGCAGTTAGACAGGCCTCAGCCTCCTTTCTGTTAGCTATTCCTCATACGCCAGCATTAAAACCTCCAACTCCCCCTCTGTAAAGTGCGTTGATCTTTTTTTCTCACTGTGACTTTCTATAGTGACTCGTGAAATCGGCGATCTACTGAAAATGCCTTCAGGTAAGTGCCGTGCGCGCGCATTAACCCGCGGTTATCTTCAGGAGGTTGATTTAACTAACTCTCATCAGCTGTTTTGGAACCGACATACTCACGGTAAGCAGGTTTTGGGTTAATCAACTGAGGGTTCAGGGTTTAGCAGATGGTAAGTTAACCCTGCTTTCTGGAATACCCCCCTGCTCTGCATATATGGGCTAGCTCTGACTAATACGAATGTAAACAAGTCCGTGACAATCATTGAGTGTAACTGTCAACTTTGATTAAAAGTGCATTTATACAGATAAAATTGTTATTAATACTATTTTTAACAACTTTAATACAAAAATATAACCTTTACAATTGAATTTAAGCGAGGGGGAGCTCTTTTTATAACTTTGCAGTTACCAATAACACACCCGGGGGGTATTCCAGAAAGCAGGTTATGTGACATACCCGGGTAAGTTTGAGAGTAAGTAAGTGGATAACCTCAGATTTGGTTCCAAAATCGGAGGTAACTTCTGGGGTATGGTAAGTAGCCATAGCAACTTACTCTCTGAAGATAGCCTGCTCTGTAGCAGGTTATGTTCCAGAGTTTGTCTGTTTCAGAGAGTTTACTGAGCATTGCATGCTCTTTAGATGAAAATTTTGATGGACGTAGAAGCACAGATATACAGTTTTTTCATCGTGAGAGGGTTATAGGTGCATAGTTCTTTTCATAACCAAATAAATATTTGAATGAGCATTGTCGTTTTTTGAAAGAATCATTAATGTATTTAACAAACCTTTTCAAATCAAACGTGACAAATCGCAACGCAGGTCTGCGCTTACCATGGTTAACATACCGCTCAGTGCAGCTCTTTGTTTTTTGCGTCAGGGTATTTTACTGTACAATCTGGCAATAGCATGTCCATCTGTACAGTATGCCTGGCACTGAACTATTTTATACACTTTTGTACAGTTCATCGGCCATAAACTACTCAGTATCATTACTCAAATATGTTAGAGCGTGACGATAGTGTAGTGGTCAGTGCGCCACTAAAGTACAACGGTGCTCACAGCAGAGTGTGTTCGAATCTCGCATAGAGATTTTTTTTCTCTTCCTCTCTCTCTGCACCCCTCACATTTTTTTCTGTAGCCTATAAATAATATTATAAGAAGTGGCAGCTTTGTCTTTTCTATGAAAATATATCCATATTTAAAAATGTAGTCGTTCATATGTATACATCTATTCACACAGCACACACACACCTTTAATAAATTTTTTTAATATAATTTTTTTCAGGGTTTCCAAATGTTATTGGGTGCATTAATTGCAGCCTCTTTCCATCAGTCAATAAAGGACACTGATAATATGAAAAAATTTTAATATTAACAACTTAATTTTCTGTCCTTAATCTGTTGGTGTTACAACTATTAAACTCAATACTTCTTCCACTAACAATAGTTCATATGTGATGACCCCACCTCATCACCTGGTTGAGGCTTAATGTCCAGGGTCTGTACATGATACCAGAATTTTCAGTGAGTCTTCATTATGACACAGATTCCAACAGGATACATTTGATTTACAAAATGTTTTTTATTTTATTTACTACCCTTGTAGGTCCCACTTTATATTGTGTCGCTTATACCTGTGAACGTACATGGTAATTAGATGTGTAAGTAGTATGTAACTACAGTGTATGTACACACGTTTACATAGTATTTACTTTTGTATTACTGGTGTAACTACACTCATGTAACAACCCACTGAATAGTATGTGTAAGTACAAATGTGTAACAGGACATTGGTAACAACAGTAGGAAAGTACACATCTGTAACAAGAATTATGTAAGTGCATTGTGTAACAACAATATGTACTTGCAGATGTTTTCCCACTTCCACACCTGTTTGCAGATCATGCACTTGTGAACACTGTATGGCAGAACTAATGCTGCATTAGAAGGTTTCACCTTGTAATACCAGTGTACTTACATGGTAACTCCACAGGAACTGTCCACTTAATATAAAGTGTAAAATGGTCACAAATTACTGTGTAACTTGTAGAAATATCTTCTATGCAACACTTTAATAACAGTGTAGTTACATGGTAACTCCACAGGAACAGTCCACAATATAAAGTTTAAAATAAAATTCATTTTTGTTTTGGCCTAGTCCCTTTATTAATCTGGGGTCGCCACAGCGGAATGAACCGCCAACTTATCCAGCATATGTTTTACACAGTGAATGCCCTTCCAGCTGCAACCCATCTAAGCCGAAAAGAAAATGAATGAATGTATGAACAGTAATTTGTGACCATTTTACACTTTATATTGAGTGGATCCTGTGGATTTACCATGCAAGTACACTTGTATCACAAGGTGAAACCTTCTAATTCAGCCATACAGTGTTCACAAGTACATGATCTGCAAACAGGTGTGGAAGTGGGAAAACATCTGCAAGTACATATTGTTGTTACACGATGCACTTACATAACTCTTGTTACAGATGTGTACTTCCCTAGTGTTGTTACCAATGTCCTGTTACACATTTGTACTTACACATACTATTCAGTTGGTTGTTACATGAGTGTAGTTACACCAGTATACACAAGTAAATACTCTGTACCAGTGTGTACATACACTGTAGTTACATACTACTTACACATCTAATTACCATGTAAGTTCACAGGTATAAGCGACAATATAAAGTGGGACCTATTTGGGTCATACACCTCAATCATTACTGGGCACTACATTGGTTACTTGCTGGAGGACAGAGGATACCCCTTTTTGTATATGATGACACCCTACCCTGCACTCAGCCTGACCCAGAGGAACCCTCAGTGACCCAAACAGACCAATGAGATGAAAGAGTTCTAAGAGAAATGATTTGTCAAATTAATTAGTTTGGTCTGAAGCACTGTTCATTTCTTTATTAAATAAAATGAATGATTAGATTTTTACATTGCTTTTTACACACACACACCTTTCAACATGTAACATTTTTTTCCTGTACATTTCTCACCTTAAGGTGATGGTCATGTGATTTTATTTGTCTTTGAAGATGGACCTTATACAGCTACTTTAGAATTAAAATAAATAAGTAAAAGATTGTTTTGTGATACAATAGTGAAACTCAAATATGAAAAAGTGCAGACAAATTCTTACACTGTTTGTTAGTTGAGGCAGAAGGAACTTCGTCTGCATGCAAAACAAAAAACATAAAAAGAATCTATATTTACCTGACAGCAGCCACTTACAACAGTGACAGATTGTGTGGTTTAAGGTCAAATAAATTAACCACTTCTCCTCAGCCTCCTTTCTGTTAGCTACAAGACAGAAAGAATATTCTAGAGTGTTTAATACAGCTCCAGTAATCAAATATTACCCTTTAAAAGAATGTGTCTGTGTTTCATTTTGACTTTGGACAGAGTTCTTCTAGCTCCAGAAGAATAACAATTTCTGTAAGCCTTATATAGTCAATACACATTATTATTGTGGCAGGACAATTAAATGCATGAATGGTTACACAACATACTCAAAAGGATGTTAGAGTTAGCCTACATTTAATTTTTCATTACAGTAAAGGGAGGGTGGCATGTGTAATTTATTAAACTAATGAATTTTCTCTTATAATTATTATTTAATCTATTTATTATCTTAGGCTATATTTATTTCCTTCGTTGATGCAGATGTGTATTGCTTTTTATTTATAATCGGCCTTAATTCTTCATACGCCAGCATTAAAACCTCCAACTCCGCCTCTGTAAAGTGTTGGTCTTTTTTTTCTCACCGTGACTTTCTATGGTGACTCGTGAATTCGGCGATCTACTGAAAATGCCTTCAGGTATGTGACGTGCGCGCGCATTAACCCGCGGTTATCTTCAGGAGGTTGATTTAACTAACTCTCGTCCGCTGTTTTGGAACCGACATACTCACGGTAAGCAGGTTTTGGGTTAATCAACCGAGAGTTCAGGGTTTAGCAGATGGTAAGTTAACCCAGCTTTCTGGAATACCCCCCCCCCCCCCCCCCCCCCCCCCCCCCCCCAGGCTGCTGGCAGCTGTTTTGATACATTGTCAGAAAACAGATACAATCTTCACTACAAAGTAACTATTTCACTGCACATTACCCTCAATAAACTTAAGACACTTAAATAACATGTTATCTTCACATTTGAATGACATTGTGACAGAATTTACCCACCTAAAGATAGAAATATGAGAGAGTCAAAGTTACGTTGCTGTTCACAGTCGAGTCGCTCTTGTAATGACAGTCCAGCAGCTCATCGTTAACCTAGCAACCTCAGACAACAAACTGTCCCACTCATTTTCCCCACTCAAGGTATTTCAAATAAATACAACAGGATTCCTTATATACAATAATTATTATATTTAATTATAAGGAATAAATATACATATGCATATATATACTTGTGACTAATCATTCAGTGTGTCACACAATACATCTAATATGATGAGTCTGGAGACTGGAAAATGGAAAGCTCTGTCTTAGAAACCTGCCCTTCTTTAAAAGCCACACAAGTAGCTATTTGGCTGATACACTGATGAGTGCATTGATAGACTTTGATTTAGAGAGAGCGAACAACACCATTCCAGTCACCAGGCACGTGCAGAGGTGGGGGCTTTAAGTGCTTGAGCCCCTGCCCTTTTTTCTCCTGGAGAGAAAGTGCCCTTTTTTCCTGGGGATAATAATTATTTTTTTAAATACTACTAATAATATAATATATGTATAAGTTAATGCGTGTTCTATTTAAGGACCACTTTCCTTGTCAAACAATAAAAAAACGAAATGTTAAAGTATATCTTGGTTTTAGTCAAGCCGCTCCAAGGGAGCCTCGAACCGCCGATTTGGAAAGAAAAGCCACATGCGAGGCAAATGCTCTGACGAAGACTCTATTAAGACTGTCGCCTCAAAAGTAAGGTGTCAACAGTGGAGTAACGTCTATCAGCGCCTATGCCAACTCCTGCATCCACATTGCACATGGACTGCATCGGGACCATAGCTTTACAGTCTGACCCATACACACACTGCAGACGGAGTGTGTGTAAAACATATATTACTAGCTGACCTCTGTTACGGCAGCGCGATATGATCGACAGAACCGCCGATGTAAATTCATCCGTCATTCATCTTCATTGTGTGGAGGTGAGTAACGGTTAACAAAAGGCTACCTAAGGCTCAAATTTAATGTCAGCTATTTATCCAAAAGTTCAAAAGCAAATAGGCTATTTTGTCTTGCTAACCCTCCTGATTAACAACCATGTAATAAGTTAGCTAAAGTTTAGCCAGGGCAATATAATAGGCAAACAGGCTAATGTAATGGAGAAACTGGATGGTGAAAATATTGCCCTCTTGTTTTTGCAGTTACACAGAATATATAATGTCAATTGAAGCTATAAAACATGTACATATAGGCTAGCTATGGAAGTCAGTGGCTATCAGTGTGTCCTACATTCTTAAAAATATTTTATTTTGTTCAACAGAAAAAAAACTCAAACAAAAATAATTGATTGAAAAGGGGTAGTTCACCCAAAAATGTAAATTTACTCACCCTCAAGTGGTTCCAAATCTTTGCTTCTTTATTTTGTTGAACACTAATGAATAAAAGATTAAAAAAGATATTTTAAAGAAAGCTATAAACTTGAAATCATTGACTTACAGAGTAGGAAAAACAAATACCATGAAAGTCAATGGTTACAGGTTTCCTGCTTTCTTCAAAATATTACTTTGTGTGTTCGACAGAAGAAAAAAAAGAAGTCAAATGGGTTTGGAACAAGTAAAAGGTGAGTAAATGGTGACAGAATTTTCAGTTTTGAATTAACTATTCTTTTAAGGGTGAGTATATGGTGAATTTAGGGTGAAATCTCCTTAATAATCTCATTATAATATATTTTATTTATTAAAGTACAATTATTACTATTATTTAATAAAAAGTGCCCTTTTTTCCATTTGAGCCTCTGCCCCTTAAAAGGTCTCTGCACGTCCCTGCCAGTCACCACAGATAATGCACAGAACATAGTAAATGCCATAAAACAAGCAGCTGGACTGGAGCCATAAATAAGATGTTTTGCCCACATTCTTACCCTTGCAGCCAAGAAAGCATTAGCACTTCAACAGATTAACTGTCTGTTGGGTAAGGTCAGAAGAGTTTAGCATTTTTTCCATAAAAATACAACAGCTGCCCATGCTCTGAAAGTCAAGCAGGAAATGCTAAATCTACCTGTTCACAAGCTAATACATGACTCCCAGACTACATGGAATACCATTTATGACATGATGGAAAGATATTTGGAGGAGCAGCCTGCCATCTACTCTGCCCTGATGGACAAAAAATGTAAAGAAAATGTGAAGGGCAGGGTTGTTTGATGGTGAACGTAAACTGGCAGAGGAAATTATTAATCTTCTAAAACCCCTCAAGACAATCTCCACCCTTAAGAGCACTAAAACAAGTCCCTCACTGTTAATGATCCTCCCATGGCTGAATTCCATGCAGCCTTTAGAAGATGACAGTCCGACCATAAAAGATGATCATTCAGGACTTAAAGAACAGATACACAGATTCCAATCTTCAAGTCTATCTCAATAGAGCATCATTTACTTGATCCAAAGTTTAAGAATTTTATAATACAATTAAATACAACATTTGTATGTAACACGTATACTATTAACTATTATTAATTGTTTCATTTTTTTATCTGGGTGAGTCTGTTGCAGCAGAAGCTGGGTCATCCAAAGCCGCTTATGCGCTTCTGAGCTCCCAATAATTTTTATAGATGTCAAAGAGGAAGTAGACTTATATAGACCTGCTTTTATACCTAAAGTTGATCAATCAGGAGGACAAACTTCTTGAACAGTGAGTGTGGTACAGAGTCGTCAAAGATGATAGTTTTACATTGAACAAGTTTATAATTCACTTCATAATAGACACATTAATGATGCACGTCAAAGCTGAAATTCAGCCCTAATCAAAGAATAGTTGCACAAGTGCGAATTTGGCTCAATATCAGACCAGTGTATGCCTGGCTTAAGTGCCAGAGGGTAAGTTATATATATACTCACCGCCCACTCTATTAGGTACACGTGTCCAACTGCATGTTAGCGCAAATTTCTAATCAACCAATCACATGGCAGCAACTCAATGCATTTAGGCATGTAGACAAGGTCTAGACGATCTGCTGCAGTTCAAAGCGAGCATCAGAATGGGGAAGAAAGGTGGTTTAATTGACTTTGAACGTGGCATGGTCGTTAGTGCTAGACGGGCTGGTCTGAGTATTTCAGAAACAGCTGATCTACTGGGATTTTCACGCACAACCATCTCTTGGGTTTACAGAAAATGGTCTGAAAAGAGAAAATATCCAGTGAACGGCAGTTCTGTGGGCGTTGATGTGCCTTGTTGATGCCAGAGGTCAGAGGAGAATGGCCGGACTGGTTGGAGCTGATAGAAAGGCGACAGTAACTCAAATAACCAGTCGTTACAACTGAGGTATGCAGAAGAGCATCTCTGAACACACAACACGTCTAACCTTGAGGTGGATGGACAACAGCAGCAGAAGACCACACCGGGTGCCACTCCTGTCAGCTAAGAACAGGAAACTGAAGCTACAATTTGCACAGGCTCACCAAAATTGGACAATAAAAGATTGGAAAAACGTTGCCTGGTCTGACGAGTCTCGATTTCTGCTACGACATTTGAATGGTAGGGTCAGAATTTGGCATCAACAACATGAAAGTATTGATCCATCCTGCCTTGTATCAATGGTTCAGGTTGGTGGTGGTGGTGTAATGTGTGGGGGATATTTTCTTGGCACACTTTGGGCCCATTAGTACCAATTGAGCATCAATTGACACAGCCTACCTGAGTAATGTCGCTGACCATGTCCATCCATCTATGACCACAGTGTACCCATCTTCTAAAACCATCTTCTAGCAGGATAATGCACCATGTCATAAAGCGCAAATCATCTCAGACTTGTTTCTTGAACATGACAATGAGTTCGCTGTTCTCAAATGGCCTCCACAACTCAACAGACCTCAATTCAATCGAGCACCTTTGGGATGTGGTAAAACAGGAGATTCACATCATGCATGTGCAGCCGACAAATCTGCAGCAGATGCATGATGCTATGATGTCAATATGGACCAAAATCTCTGAGGAATATTTCCAGTACCTTGTTGAATCTATGCCATGAAGGATTAAATCAGTTCTGAAAGCAAAAGGGGTCCAAACCCAGTACTAATAAGGTGTACCTAATAAAGTGGCTGATGAGTGCATACACATGCACACGCACAAATTATACAAGATTTGAAATTCAAATCTTCAAAAGAGTTTTTCAAAATTGTCCTAAAACAACTTGATGAAAGTTGAGAATCCACTTCAAATAATGACTACTGAATATACACGCACAGCATAACATCAATCGATCAAGACATGTATGAAAGCAGTAAATTAATCATTGCCTTAAATACAGATGAAATATCTTAAAGATTGCTTTTAAAATGAGTCTTACCTTTAGATGCATTTTCTTCAGCGAATGAGCATCAATCCAGGTCATGTCTGGGTGATCCTGGAGCTACTTGTTGAACTGTGTTTTGCTGGAAGGGAGGTCTCTGTATTTACTGCTGCCAGACTCTGATATGTTGAGGGGTTTTAGATAAAATAAACGCATATGTACACTTACACTACGTCATAGCAAAAGCAATTAAGGGCATCTGCTGCTCTTTATTGGGTAGGTGAGTGGCCTGAAGGTTTCATGACAGTGATAAAAAAAAAATATGATCTTCCATCCACAGCCTCTGTTATTCATCAGCCTGAGGGTTTAATGGTGGGTGATCTTCCATCACAGTAAGTTCAATTCAGTATAAACCAGAATATAAGGTAGAGGAAAAAGGTTCATCAACTAATAAATAACCAGCCGAATAAGTAGGTAAATCAATTAAAAAGTTTCAAATGAATCCTCCTCCCCCTACTTAATTGATGTTTTATATTTTACTATTACTATTTTACTTTGATTATTCTTTTATTATTTCCTGATTCCTTATTGTTATAATCTTATGACTGTTTGGATTCAAGAGATAAGAGAATGTGTCCATTTTAAGGTCTGTAATTTCACTGGACAATGTTGTGAAGCAGTAACTTTCCATTTGTTGTCGCTTGGGGTATATCAACACTTGTTTAATTCGTCCTAGCAGTGAAACATTATTCAATAAACTCTGCTCGTTCTTTATCATCATTTCTTCGTTAACTCTTATATTGATAAAAGACTGTTAATTCAGTCCTGTACTGGTTAACGGGTTTAGCTATTGGGTGGCTCTGCTAGCTTGCTGTCTGTATACCCAAAGAAACAGACATTTTCTAACAGGATCTGGCTTCAGGGGCTAGATCTTATTTACAGGGGTGGTCCAGAGTGTATTTTTAAGGCTTGGTTGAGTTTTTGGGGTGCAAAGCAATGTGTGCTCATGCTTCATTTGTAAAAAAAATCATGTTATTTTTTCTTACTTTACTTATATATTGCTACTAAGCTAATATGAAAACGACAATCATGTTTCTTAGTTCCTCTGAAACGCCCGCCCTTAAGAGGCTCTGATTGGTCAGCTAACATAATGTGCTGTGATTCGCAAATTTGCTCATCACCAGGTAGCATCCTGCCACTACTAGCACACGCTTTGCCATTTTGGAATATTTGTCAGTCAGTGTAACTGTTAGCCCGTATCAGTTTGAGCCTGACAGAACAGAAAATCAGACAGAAAATGAAGAGGACACAGCTGAACCTCACGGCTGCTCTCTAAAATAAAATCTGACAAGTGTCTTTCACATTTATTCGGAATAAGCATGTGTAAGTAATATGCAACATTCACATATCTTTTGTGTGTTCGCTATTTGAGATGTAGAATGCAGGGAAAGCGGCTGCATAGAGAGATTCTGCAGCGCTGGTGAAGATTGTGCGTGTTTACAACGGTTTGACTAAATTGTTAACGGTGCCAAACAGCATTTCCCGTTGTTTACATCCTTACTTGCGTCCTTGCTACAACATATTATTAATACTAGCACATTAAATTAACCCAGGGGCATTGCTAGACATAATGGCCACGCTCCACTACCCAAAAACATATATTTAAATTATTTATTACAAATAAATCTAAATCTATTTATTTTCATATATATATATATATATATATATATATATATATATATATATATATATATACACAGTATACACACACACACACACACATATATATATATATATATATATATATATATATATATATATATATATATATATAAAATTACTCTTATAAATATACTTTATTACAAATAAATAAAATGATTATTATTATACAGGTATTATTCTAAATAAATAACAGAAATCAATCCTAAATGTAACTGGAAAATGCGAAGATCACTTAAGAAATATTTTGCATGAATATTAATGACAATACTATAGAATACAAAAAAAATATGTTTTATGTAATTATCTGTTGTCTTAGACCCGACTCATGGTCGAGATTTATTTAAGTTTTACCTCCCTGACTCATTATCCCTCCTTTCTACTTCATAGCCATGTTAGTCAAAATAAGATCATCATTATATTATAACTTTAGTTTTGTCGACTTGCAAAAACTCGCCGCGTACCGACACCTCTGTATAAAAGTTACTCCGGTTTCACAGCGCATAAGTGGCACGCGGGAATGGTTTTCTGCGTGCATGCGTCAGTTTGCTTTCACCAGCATTGTTTCGGTTGCACATCGAGAATAACAAACTTGCGAGTGCAAAAGACGGCAAACGTGAATGGCCCCTAACATCTTTATTCTGGGATTACCACTCTAAATTAATACATCTGAATAAAGTAAATCATATGTCAAAGCTTTTACTGGGGCTCTTTTTTTTTTTTTTCACTGTCTCCCCATGCCGCCCCTAGCAAGATGCCGCCCTGGGTGATCGCCCATATTGCCTATGCCTAAATTCAGGAGGAGTTTTTAGCTGAATTCAGCACTGAACTAGGAGAGATTCTGGTAGCTGTCTTTCTTTGCGCATGCCTTAAATCTTATCGTAAGGGATGGTCTGTCTGCAGTTGATGAGGTAATGAATTTGATGAGCTAATGAATTTGCATACGTAAATCGGAAACATTTCCATTCAATAAATGTGCAAATAATATGTGATGCTCAAATGCGCTTAACAAATATTGTAGCAAGGTGGCCTTGGTCAACCCATGATTAATTCATCCTCACAAACAGCATGGTTGGGATGAGGCTACAAGGTGGCAGGCACTCGGTCAGTTGTAGAGCGGGCGGTTGGGCAGCTGAAATGCCGGTGGCGATGCCTTGATAAGAGCGGAGGGGTGCTGCTATACCGCCCTGACAAAGTGTTCCTCTAATACATCTGTGTCTCCCACAGGCACGGATACTACTCCAGGCAGTAAAGTGTCGCCCACAATTGAGGCAACTCTCTCCTCAATGGGTGTTAGTTCAGCATCCCCTGTTCCCCCACTTCTTCGGTCCACACTTTGACGGTGCACCGCTGTTCTCCTCTTAACCTGCACCTTTACATGGGACAGTTTCTTTTTTAATTCACTCACAGTTCGATGTTCAGAATCCACTGCGTTAAACGCGTCAGCTAAACTCTCCCACTCTATTTTTTTCTTTTGTTAATAATTCCGGAGGACAAACTTGCAAATAACACAGTTTTTCTCTGGTCTACCTCCGATCGGAGCACCTCCAATTTACATTCTGTGAAGTTTTTTTTTGCTTGCTTTTGCCATCGCAGAGTCATTACCATATTTATTATGGGGAGGAGGCAGGGAGTGGTTTTGCGCTTGTGCACTCAGTTTCATGTTAATTTGGATGTACAAAGAGAATATGTGTGGGATTCCACATACGCAGTGTTTCATACATCTGATTTTTTTACTGCGTACACACATTTACAGCTTTGTCCGTGTAAGAAATCAATCTGCGTTACAAGATCAATTTAGGAATTATTAGCTCAGATCAATGACTCGGATCCTGAAGATTCGAATCATTGATTCGACTCAATTGAGTCGGATTGAATCAGATCAAAGATTCAAACTGTGTATGTCCCGCAAATGGAGACAATCACGTTTATTAATTCTCGTCTATATTATTTCCGTGGCCACCGGTAATAACATAACACAGAATAGGGTTAAATTTTAGCAAGGTAACACGATCTGCAGCTTGAGGCAAAGACTTTCAAAGCACATAAACGAGAACACGGTTCTTTAAAGGAGAACAAAGATTTATTGAACTACACTATTCGATACACGAGGCTAACTACGTAGTAATCAAAACAACAAACAAACAAATGCACACACACGTTCACACACACATGGACAGTTCGGAGGATGCAAAATGAATTGAACCAACAGTCCAGCCGATCTATTTCTTACTAGATCTTAGAATCACCTGAGAAACCACAAAAGCAGAGAATTGACTTATCTTTAACTGCTTAAAAGCATATGCACCAGATCAGATAGAGGCAACAGTTATTCGTGTTACTTGCGGGTCTGTTGAAATCTTCTTGATTCGGATTCCCCTCGCCGGGCTGGAGGGAGTAAACACGTGGCGCTGCTGCTAGGTTGGTTTCTCTGTGACGTCTCCGGGATTCACTCGGCGTGAGTGTAGCTGGTTGTCCTGGGTGACGGACTCCGTTGAGACTGAGAGTCAGTTAAGCGGAAGTTTCAGCGGTTGCGAAACTTAACAGGTTTTGGAGGAAGAGTTTGTGATGTTGACCTAACCGCGTGGTGGCGATTAGGGGCGGAGAACAACAGCGGGTTGATACCAGCTTGCTGCTAAGAGGCTGCGCACATGGTTGACGCTGCAGTGGCTTTTATAGGCTGGCTCTGAGCCATCCCTCATGACACTGTCGTCCAATGAACGGCAAGATGAAGGGCGGGGCCACGCCCCATCCCAGCGTAGGCAGGTTTAATAATTAACCCACTGCAAGAGACTTAACGTGATAAAATCTCTGGTAAGATTGTAACTATCTGACATCAAATGTTACAATATGGTTCGGATTACAAAATTCTCATTCATTTTGTTCAACACTAAACATGAAGCATATCAAACACATACAGATAATTTCACCCTGTTATGATGGTGAAATCACACATTATGAACCTGGTTGGTTGAAATAAACACAGCACATCAATTCTTATAAATGTCATTCAAAATATAAAATTTTGCCTTGGTTATAACATCTATACTAATCATTTTCCTTAAGTCTCCTTCATTTCTTTTGTCTCTGAATTCTGTCCATCTCGTGGTCGAACGCATGGCCGTCCACATGAGGGTCATCCAAAAGTCTCGTGATGAAGAGAATTTGAAGGGCGTCTTTGTCTAGTTGGTTAAAGATTAACCAAAATTGTGCCCGCATCTGTCCAACTCAGGCTTGCTCCCCCTGTTATCCTACTTTTAGAAGCCCTGGAGCGAGTAGGGCCATTTGCACTTACATTCCAAAGCCTGGTTCGAACTGGTTTTGACCGGCGAGTCTCTACATCCGTACGCAATGTTTTAGTATGAATTCAACGCAAGTCTTTGTACATGAGGCCCCCTTTAAGTTCCACTGTCTGCTGCCTTATCAACAATAGATGCTGGCCTGCCAGTTCTATTCAGCTCTGACTGGAATGCCATTGAAAGTGCTTGCTTTGAGGGTAAAGCACAATGTTTTACTATTCTCTTGCAATTTGATAAAGAAACATTTCACCCAACAATGAAAATGTCTTCGTTTACTCACTTATGTTATTTTAAACCTGTAAATGGCCAAATATTTTTTTTTTCTCCAGCACGTTTGTTTTTTAATGTAAGCACATGCTTGACGGAAGTGTGTGACTATTACACTCGGGTCTTTCGTCTTTTGAAGAGTTGCGCACATGAATACAGTGTTTTCTAGATGCTGTGCCAAGTTAAAAGAACTTCAGATTTCACTCACAGCACAGCTTATTACTGTCAGTTCCAGAGCAGTGGACCGCATCAGAAGAACTCAGAGGCTGGGCGTTACCAGTTTCTTTTTACAGGTACTCAGTGGCTGTGTCCAGATACCCTCATGCTTTATACTGCATTTTTTTTAAACCATTCTCATGTTTTTAGAAGCAAAGATGCATTCGGAGTGAATGAGCCCTATGTCTGTCTTTCTTCTGTAGAACAGGATATTTTGAAGAATGACATGAGTTGATGGCGACCATAAAGTAATGTAGTCTGAAAAAATACTATGAAGGAGTCAGTGGCTAAAATCAACTGTTGGATTGCCAACATTCTTCAATTATCTTTTGTGTTCAACTAAAGAAACTTATACAGGTTTAAAATAGCATAATTGTGAGTAAATTATGATCATTTTTGTTTTTGGGTGAATCTTTTAATTTAGGTGTTTTATTGTAATTAAAATGATTATATTTATTTTTATAATTTTTCCCTCTTATTCTTTTTTTGTGAAGGTTCTTCATCCATTCTTTCGGGCAACGGAGGAGATCTCTGCAAAAGACAACGTAATCACATCCAAATGTGTTCATCTGGTTCGTAACCTTTAGTTACCACATGTATGATGCAGCAACAAAAGAGAGATAGCATCAGTTATCGTCTTGCAGAAGCTCTGAACAGTGACCTTCAGCGTAGATACAGTGCCTATGAGACTTCATGGTTGGTTTCTCACTGCTATGTATACAACATTTTTACTAAAGTCATAAATACTGTCGCAAGCTAATACACTCTGGTTTGAATGACACAAGCAGAACTGTGGTGACACAAATAACCATGTCTACACTGGGGGGGTATTCCAGAAAACAGATTGTGTGACATACCCGGGTAAGTTTAAGAGTAAGTAAGTGGATAACCTCAGGTTTCGGTTCCAAAAACCAATGTAAATTTTAGGGTATGTAAATAGTCATACCAACTTACTCTCTAAAGATAACCTACTCCGGAGCAGGTTATGTTCCAGAGCTAGGGGAAGATCACACCGAACACGCTTTTACGTTCCAAAAACGTGAGGCATATGTAACTAATACAGTGGGGCAAAAAGTATTTAGTCAGCCACCAATTGTGCAAGTTCTCCCACTTAAAAAGATGAGGCATGTAGGTTTCATCATAGGTACACCTCAACTATGAGAGACAAGATAAGAAAAAAATCCAGAAATTCACATGGTAGGATTTTTTATGATTTTTTTTGTAAAATAAGTTTTTGGTCATCTAAGTCTGTCTACAACCTCGAACAGTCACACTTTTAAACTCCACCATGACCAAAGAGCTGTCAAAGAACACCAAAAACAAAATTGTAGACCTGCACCAGGTAATGAAACTGAATCTGCAATATGTAAGCAGCTTAGTGTGAAGAAATCAACTGTGGAGTGCAATTATTAGAAAATGGATCCACTGACAATACTTCCACTGATATCCCTCAATCTGGGGCTCCATGCAAGATCTCACCCAGTGGGGTCAAAATGATTCCTTGAACTGTGAGCAAAAATTCCAGAACCACATGGGCGGACCTAGTGAATGACCTACAGAGAGCTGGGACCAAAATAACAAAGGCTACCATCAGTAACACACTGCGTCACCAGGGACTCAAATCCTGCAGTGCTCCCTGCTTCAGCCAGTACATGTCAAAGCCCATCTGAAGTTTGCTAGAGAGCATTTGGATGATCCACAAAAGGATTGGGAGAATGTCACATGGTCAGATGAAACCAAAATAGAACTTGTTGGTTAAAACTCAACTTGTGTTTGGAGGACAAAGAGTGCTGAGTTGCATCCAAAGAACACCATACTTACTGTGAAGCATGGGGGTGGAAACATCATGCTTTGGAACTGTTTTTCTGCAAAAGGACCAGGACGACTGATCTGTGTAAAGGAAAGAATGAATGGGGCCATGTATCATGAGATTTTGAGTGAAACCCTCCTTTCATCAGCAAGGGCATTGAAGATGAACATGGCTGGGTCTTTCTGCATGACAATGATCCCAAACACACCACCTGGGAAACAAAGGTGTGTCTTCGTAAGAAGCATTTTAAGGTCCTGGAGTGGCCTAGCCGGTCTCCAGATCTCAACCCCATAGAAAATCTTTGGAGGGAGCTCAAAATCTGTGTTGCCCAAAACATCACTGCTCTAGTGGAGATCTGCATAGAGGAATGGGCTTAAATACCAGCAACAGTGTTTCATCTTGTGAAGACTTACAGAAACTATTTGACCTCTGTTATTGCCAACAAAGGGTATATAACAAAGTATTGAGATGAATAATGCTAATAAATTCATTACAATTTCCTACAATGTGATTTTCTGTATTTGTTTCTCATTTTGGCTCTCATAGTTGAGGTGTACATATGATGAAAATTACAGGCCTCTCTCATCTTTTTAAGTGGGAGAACTTTTTATGAACATTTATGAATTCAACTCAGTTTGCAGATACTGCTCGATATTCTGACTTTCTAACAAAAAAAAAATGTATTCCATCAGAAATAACATGAACTAATAATATAACTGCAGGATAAAATAAAACAAGCTACACATCTCCTAATTACAATAAATATAATGAGCTAGTCAAATAAATCCATAAAATAAATCAATTTTTATAAAGTTTTATGACATTTTTAGCCATTTCGAAAATGTATTGTACCAACAAGTGACATTTAGATTAGAATTATTTTAATAGACAACTTTAATAGACAACTAAAATATGCAAAATAATAAAATGCAATAGTTAATTTAAAATATTGTGGGGTATTTGTAACTTTACATTAGATCGTAATGCTAGCGTTATGCTAGCGTTAAGCCATACCTTAAGACATCCGGTTTGAGCGAACGCTGGCATGATCTGTTGCCGCTGCTCACCGGCAAGACTTTTACACTTTTAAACATCGTTCAACGATCAACATTTACAGTTGAACCGATTTTACTAAACTCGGACAATTCTGCTGTCTGTTTGAGTTTTATGGATTTTACCTACTCTGCGCCTGTGGTTCTTCTGGTTTCTGCTCACCTGTGCGTCTAAGCTGTCAGCGTCTGCCTCAGCATCTGCCTCAGCATCTGCTTCACAATGTACACGTTATTGTCCGGCAAACTGTACTTCTGGCTTGTGCTTTCCTGGTGTCTCCTGACGCTTGTCTTCCAGCCCGTGATGGGATTGTTTCAGTACTCGGCTGCTGAATTACATCGCTTGCGGCTCCATCTCTCTGCGCCTTTGCCAGCGGTGCTACGTCTCCATCCGGACATCGCATTCCTGCCCCGCCGGAGATATATCCATCGTGGATCCAGACGGAGTGCTCACCAGAGCTCATCGACACATATAAAGTCCATTTGGTCCCATTTTCGTCGTCCTCCACAAAACACCGGTCGGACTGTCAGTCATAAAGTTTTAGCCAACCTAGCCCGGTCGGCTAACACTGCTGTACTCTCTGACAACATCAATATCAACTTTGGTCTTTTAAACATCCGCTCAATTACGAGCAAGGGACATCTTATCCAGGATGTCCTCAGCGATCGCAACCTTGACATTTTGTGTCTAACTGAGACCTGGCAACAACCCAACGACTTCACGCAACTCAACGAATCCACTCCTGGAGGGTTTGTTTACACCTGTCAACCCCGTGGAGGAGGTCGGGGAGGAGGTCTCGCGATGATTTACCGCGAGAGTTTGAAAATCTCGCCGGTTCCCGTTCCTTCATTCCCTTCATTTGAATCTATGCTGTGTAAACTCTCTGGATCCATACCTACCTATGTCGCTATAATTTATCGCCCCCCTAAACTAAATAATGACTTTTTTAGTGAATTTGCTGCTTTTTTAACACATATTACTACCCTCTCACCAAATATTATTGTTTTAGGAGATTTTAATATTCATGTGGATAATTTTAATAACTCTCTCACAAGAGACTTTATATCCTGTCTTGAGAGCTGTGGACTTCAACAACATGTCAAGGTCCCCACACACTCTAAAGGACACACCCTTGACCTCATCTGTTGCTCTGGTGTCTCACCCATTGACTTTTCAGCTGATGAACTCCCAATAACGGATCATTTTCTCCTCTCATTTAGTTTTGCACTCCCTCTTTCCTCCACCAAACCTCCCCGTACTATCTCCTTCCGTAACATAAAACATATTGACATAGAATCCTTCTCTGTTAGTATTGACTCTCTTTCTGACATTACTAACTTTTCCACACCAGATGATTTAGTATCTCATTATAATACAGGACTTCATGACATTCTTAACTCTTTTGCTCCCTTAAAAACCAGATCCGTCTCTTTTTCCCAGTCTGCCCCATGGTTTACACCAGAACTTCGGCTCATGAAAGCCAAAGGCAGACAAATTGAAAGATTATATAGAAAAACTGGCCTTAATGTTCACAAAGACATGTATAGAAATCACATCTTACAATATAAGACCCACATTGCTCAAACCAAATCCAACTATTTCTCCAATCTCATATGTTCCAATGAAGGTAACAATGCATCTCTGTTTTCACTATACAAGTCTATCACTAACCCCCCAGACTTACTCCCATCTCATCTTCACTCAACAGCTTTCTGTAATTCTATCATGACCTTTTTCAGTGAAAAAATCTTTAATATTCACCAGCATCTTGGTTCACAATCCTTTCCGAGCATTACATCCGAACTTCCACAACCTGAAAATTTATTCTCCTCTTTTCAACTCCCTACAACTTCAGAAATATCAAATCTTATTTCTAAATCTAAATCATCTTCCTCTCACTTAGATCCTCTCCCCACTGTTCTGGTCAAAGCCTGTCTCCCTTCTCTCATCCCTCTCATTTCAGCCATTATTCACTCTTCTCTTTCCACTGGAACTGTTCCTGCTTCCTTCAAAACCGCAGCAATCACTCCTATACTCAAAAAACCTGGCTCAGATCCATCTAATTTTAATAACTTACGACCTATTTCTAACTTACCATACATTTCTAAAATCCTCGAAAAAATTGTAGCAACACAACTCCAAACCCACTTATCTCAGAACAACCTGTATGAACAGTTCCAGTCCGGTTTCCGCCCACTTCACAGCACAGAAACTGCCCTTATTAAAATTACTAATGACCTTCTTATGGCAGCTGATTCTGGACTAATATCTGTTCTTATCCTCCTCGACCTGAGTGCGGCCTTTGACACCATTTGTCACAGCACCCTCATCAATAGACTATCTTCTCTTGGCATCACCAATATCCCACTTGACTGGTTTAAATCTTATCTCTCTGGCCGCACTCAGTTCATTCAACTCAAATCATTCACTTCTCAGCATTTTACAGTTTCTTCGGGTGTACCCCAGGGCTCAGTCCTGGGGCCCCTGCTCTTTATCATCTATCTCCTTCCCCTTGGTAATATTCTCCGTAAATATAACATACAGTTCCACTGCTATGCGGATGACACCCAGCTCTACCTCTCTGGCAAACCCTCTCCGTGTTTTCCACCTTCATCCCTTACAGTCTGCTTAGCAGAAATCAAATCTTGGCTCTCTCTTAACTTTCTCAAATTAAATAGTTCAAAAACTGAGGTTTTGCTTGTTGGTACCAAATCAATACTCTCCAAAACTGACAGCTTTTCTCTTTCTATTGACGACTGTTCCATCTATCCCTCTAAACAGGTCAAGAGTCTGGGTGTCATCCTCGATAGCACCCTATCTTTTGATTCTCACATCAATAACATCACCCGGTCTGCTTACTTCCACCTACGCAACATTAACCGTCTCCGCCCTTCTCTTACCCCGCATGCCACTGCTGTTCTTGTCCATAGCCTTGTCACATCTCGTATAGATTACTGCAACTCTCTTCTCTTCGGTCTCACTCATAAATCCCTCCGTAAGCTTCAGTTGGTCCAGAACTCAGCTGCCCGTATCATCACCAGAACCCCTTCTTCTCATCACATCACCCCTGTCCTGCAGCAGCTCCACTGGTTACCTGTTCAATTTCGGATTGATTTTAAAATTTTGATTTTAACATTCAAAGCCATCCACAATCTCGCCCCTCCATACTTGTCTGCCCTCATCCACATTGCTGCTCCCTCTCGCACCCTGAGATCTTCTTCCTCCCTCCACTTGTCTGTTCCCTCTGCTCGCCTATCATCCATGGGCAATAGAGCCTTCAGTCGCTCTGCTCCCCGGCTTTGGAACTCACTACCACCTGCCATCAGAAACATTGACTCCCTCACATTTTTCAGATCCAAGCTCAAAACCCACCTATTTAAGATGGCTTTTAATACTTAATTGTACTTGTACTTTTGTTGTGTTTACTTTATGTTATTTTCTTGTTATTTTATTGCTCTTGTTTTACTGTTCGGTGTCCTTGAGTTGCCAGAAAGGCGCCTTTAAATAAAATGTATTATTATTATTATTATTATACCTGCCAACATTTGGTTCGTAAATCTTGGGAGACCCCTCCGGGGGGAGGGGGGTATTACGTCATACGCTAATTTGCATATTACTGACGTCATCGCGTTCTACCATTTCTGTTTGTTTAACAGCCTATGGTAAATAAATGGGGGTATTTTATATTCGCACTACGCTTTATGTAAGCTTGTCAATTTAACTAAATTTATTGCTGTTTGAATACAGTATATCATTATAGATGAGTAGGGAATTTGCAGTAATCTCTCAGACGTTATATACTCAGACAAGTTCTGAAACTCTCACTTAAAACATCTCTGATTGTGAACAAGAATAAACGGTCAAATTAAATTGTTAAAATAAAGGAGAAGCAGATCGGGTTGACTGTACAAGGGAATACCTTCAAAACTGCCACCTGTTCTAAATCATTTGCCGTCGGTATGCAGGGAGGTGCTCTGCTCTCAGGCTGCAGGGGAGGCTCGTTGAGAAGAGTAGGGACGGTACAGTAATGGACAAACGACAGTCTATAAAAATCGCCAGTAACACACAAAAAAGTCGCTATATTTGTCGCTAGTCGCTTTTTTGAAAATTTGGCGCTATGTTGGCAACACTGGCGCAAACTGAAGAGCGGGGAGCGGGAGGAGTGAGAGGTTTGGGGAGATGGGGGCGCGCGAACTGTAGCGCGCGACCAGAAGAGCACAAGCACCAAGTTTCAGCCCGGACTGTACCAAAATGCTGAGGAGCGGGGGGGCGGGGGAATTCCGGGAGTTTACCGGGAGACAGAACAATACGGGAGACGGGTCTGAAATACGGGAGACTCCCGGGAAAAACGGGAGTGTTGGCAGGTATGCGTTAAGCCTTAACACGCAATAGCGCGGAAGAAGTAAAGGCTTTATAACTTTCCATTAGATTGTAATGCTAGTGTTAAGCCTTGACATGCAATAGCGCAGAAGAAGTAAAGGCTTTATAACTTTACATTAGATCGTAATGTTAGCGTTTAGCCTTAACACGCAACAGCATAGAAGAAATAAAAGCTTTATAATTTTACAATAGATTGTAGCTAGTGTTTAGCCTTTAGCGCTGCTGAAGATTGTGGCTGTTTACAGCGGTTTGACTGATAAATATTAACTTGTAGCTAAATTGTTAGCGGTGCCAAACAGCATTTCTTGTTGTTTACATCCTCATTTATGTCTTCGCTACAACATACCGTTAACGCTAGAAACTATGCATGTCATAGATCAATTTTAACAAATCAAATACTTACAGGTTGTGGCTCACAATCCACAGATTCTGCTTGTTGGAGCTGCTCCTTTGAGGAGGTTTTAGCCGAATCCAGCACTGAACTGGGAGAGATTCTGGAAGTTCTCTTTTGTCAAATGCTTGCTATATATTTTTTATAATTCTCTAGAACGTAATTAAAATTAAACTGTAAGCACTTCTCTCTGTGACGTGTCCTTTGGAAGCCTAAATACTGAAACAGAAGAAGCTCTGTGAAAAATAGCATTTGGACGGCATTTTAGCTTTCTCTGCTGTAACATTAGTGCCTCTGGCCACGCCCCTTCATTGTGCGGGATGTATGCACAAGGTAAATGAGTGTAACTGGAAATCTTTGTGATCTCACTAGCCCAAAAGTATTTTTTGGTAGTCCCAAAACTTTGTTCGCTGTAGGCTTTGCTAAGTTAACTCTGTAAAAGCCAATGTCTCCCTTTGCATTGCACTTTAAACATATAACATTCAGAGATGTTGTTTATGATGAGATGGCAAAAGTACACACATCCTTACTTAAGTAGAAGTACAGATACTCATGTTTAAAACGACTCTGGTAAAAGTAAAAGTACTGACTACATTTTTGTACTTAAGTAAAAGTGAAGAAGTGCGGCCTCAGAAATGTACAAAAGTAAAAAAGTAAAAAGTACTCATTTCAACCACAGTCCAAAGACATGCGGTGTAGGGGAATAACTCAATTAGTGTATAAGTTTGTGTGTGAATGTGTATGGGTGCTTCCCAGTACTGGGTTGCAGCTGGAAGGGTATCCACTGTGTAAAACATATGCTGGAATAATTGGCGGTTCATTCTGCTGTGCTGACCCCTTATAAATCAGGGACGAAGCTAAAGGATAGTGAGTGAGGATAGGTAGGTAACTAGACCTCACATCCTACTGATACATTAATATAAACTAACTTACATTTCCAATTTTTATGTAAAATGTTTGTTGCCAAATTTCTGAAAGTAGCCAAGCAGCACAAACTCACAGCGTTCATCATGTAGTTTTGCGGCTGTTAGATGAAAAACAACAGCTTCCATTCATGTTCATACACTCTAAAAAATAATTCTGTAGGCCTGTATGTCTTTATAAATAATGTCTTACATTTTACACTGAATTCTGTCCAAAATATATTCAATTTTTTTCTTTTGCTAAAATAAATTCTTATCAAATTTGACTGCAAACTATTTTTTTTAATTAGGCTAAAGTTTCTTTGTTCTTCAAAGAGCAGCTCTTATACATAACCTGTATTTGAGTGTTTTTTCAGGCTACCCATTTTCTCCATGTCTCATTAAACTCCTCAGTCTGTAACCGATGGCTCATTGTTAGCCTCTCCATATTATTGATTTCATAAATTATGTCAAACCAGTCACTAATTTGAGGTATTTCAGGCTGTAACCATTTTTTGGTTATGGCTTTTTTACAGGCTAACAAAATATTCAGCAGTTTTTTGTCAGATTTTTCTTCTAACGTCGGATTTTTTAGGCCTCAGTAAAAAGTTGAGAAAGAAAAATCGATAGGGATCTGGAATAATTTCTCTAAACGTTTGTGAGTTTCTTGCCAAAATGCCTGGATTTTTGAAAATTTCCAGAAAATATGTGAATGATTCGCTTCATTTGATCCACATAGTCTCCAGCAGACTGCCTTTTTGTTTAAGTATCTCTTCTGCTCAGGGGTGATGAAAAAACGAATGATGTTTTTCCAACCAAATTCCCTCCAGACTGAGGAGGATGTTGATTTCCACTGTGTTTTAAAAATTATTTTCCACTCTTCTTAAGTAATTTCAATATTGCACTCTTTTTCCCATTTATTTTTTATGTAATATGTGTGCTCTAATTTATTGTCTTGTAGACTTTTATATAATTTAGTAATTATTTTGGTCATGTTGGCTCCTTTATAAGCTGAGATAAATATTGTAAGAAGACTATTATTTTTGTTTTCATTGCCGTTTCTAATGTTTTTAATTTTGTGTCTTATCTGTAAATATCTATGAAAGTCATAATCACTCAGTGAATTTTCATTTTTGAAAGTTTCAAAATCCTTAACACTTCCATTATGTAGAAAAGTGCAGTTTGCTGTAAGTCCTTGCTTATTCCAAACTTTAAAACTAGAGTTTGTTTGCGGCAAATGTGGAGTCAAAAGCGGGCCATCTCAGTATTGATACTAATTCTGTTAAATCATATTTTTTTTAGTATTTCTTGCCAAGTTTTTAGTGAATTGTTTGTCCATATGTTAATTTTTTTCATAGGTTTTCACCAAATTGTCATCAGCTATTATGGCTTGGATTGGGGGTCTATTTGGGGTGGCATTTTCTATTTCCTTCCACCTGGCTTTAAAATTAGTGTTGCATAAGCACAGTAAATGGTCGTAATTGGGCCGCTTGTGTAATACTTCTCCAAACATGGCAATAAAAAATCCTCCTTCGTCTTTCTGTAGTTGTAATGTTTTAAATTTAATTCTTGATTTTTTTTTCCCTTGCCATATAAAACGTGAAAACAATCTATCCCATTCTGTAAAATGCTGACTTATTTCTATAGGTAGTGTCTGGAATAGATATAAAAATCGTGGAAGTATATTCATTTTAATTGATTCTATTCTAGAATGTAATCCTAGGTATGGTAGTAGGTTCCATCTAACTAAGTCTGCCTTTATGTTTGAATACAGTGGCTTATAATTTAAATCAAACAAATATGTTAAATCTTTAGAAATATTGACTCCTAAATATTTCAATGAATTTTCCTCCCAATTAAAATGCATTTTTTGCCTTACATATTTAGATGGTTGCCAATTTAAAGTTAGAACCTGAGTTTTTGGAACATTTAATTTATATCCTGATAATTTTCCAAAGGACTGTAATGTTTCCATATGTACTTCTAATGATTTTTGTGGTTTACCTAAATAAATTAATACATCATCTGCAAAAAGTTTGTTCTTCGCCAAATGCCTTAATTCCTTCATTATCAGTGTTTTGTTTTATGCTTTGACTTAGTGGCTCCAAAAATAAAGCAAACAATAGTGGAGAACATGGGCATCCTTGTCTACATGATCTTTCCAGAATAAATGATTTTGAGAGACTTCTATTAATTTTGATTCTAGCTGTTGGTTCCTTGTATAATGCTTGTAGAGCTTTAATAATAGTTGGATGGAAACCAAACTTTTCCAATACCTTATAAAGATTCAGCCATCTAACTGTATTAAACGCTTTTTATGCGTCTAGACCCAAGATCAATGATTCTATTTTACTTTGTTGAATATACATTAAGATGTGTAAAGTAAGTCTAATACTGTCTTGTGTTTGTCTTTGACGAATAAACCCTGTTTTATATAAAATGTATAAGGTTTGGTAATATATTTTCTAATCGTTTTGCCAAAATTGATGTGTATATTTTATAGTCTATGTTTAAAACTGAAATTGGACGATAATTTTTACACTCTAATTTATCTTTCCCATCTTTGGGAATAATTGTAATTGTCGCTTCTCTTCATGAAGGAGGAATTTCTCCTTTTTGCAGTGCCCAATTACATGCCATTTTAAGTCTTGGAGCTATCTGATCTCGAAAACATTTGTACCATTCACATGTGTATCTATCTGGCTTTTGTTTGCTTTTAGTTTTGTTATTGATGCATTTATTTCTAGTTCTGTAATTTCTTTTGTTAAACTGGCATTCTGTTCTTCGGTTACTTCTGGTAAACTTAATGAGCTGATTGGTTATTTTATTTAATGAATAAACATTAATTCTGTTACAGTTTTTCTCAGTCACTTTTTGAATTAAAATTCTCAAAACTCCTGTTCAATCTTCAGATCATCATTGTGTTACTTGTGCACATCAGAAAAGCAGTTTCTCATTATGAACAAGTTGCAAATGCTTTTGTATAGCTATGCAAATGATTATGTGCAATTCTCTGATGTTTCCTATATTATCAGTTGCTAATGTCATGTTGATCAAAATGTATTATTTTGGTTTCTGTCTGAATAGTCTCACCACCACAACATTTAATATCTTGTTTTAATATTTCCATTAGACTTTTTGTTCTAAATCTGTCTATAATTTGTCAATTTCTCCCAGGTGAATCTTGACTTTTTTAATGAAGATCTAAATGGAGGTTGTCCTATGTTGACATTTTTACTTTAGTTTTTTCTTTGTGCTATGCAATGTTGTCTTTTCCATTCTGTATCACAATGACATGATCTGGCAACAAGTTACAGTACAAACAGCCAAAAACTATTGCCATAGTTTAGATCAGAACAGCCCTCCAGAGTACACTGTTATTGACAACATGACTACTAAGTAATTTGACTGTCTTATCCAAACACAATGACACAAGGACTTGTCATTCTGAAGCCACTGACATGTTTACTGACACAGAAATTTAGTTATGAGAAATGAACTCAGGATTTTGAGCAGGAGACTGGCTTTTGCAGGTCATCCATGGCGTTTTGCTATTTATACGTGTTGTTTTCAGAAATGCACTTAGGCCTACTGTTTTGCAAATTTCAATTCTGATCTGAGAATTGTGCTAAAGTGACTAAGAAAAACTGTAATACATTTATTCTATGCTAAAAGCAACATATACAGGCGTGACAACAACCTACAAAACATGTGCATGATCTTTTATTCACGTGGACTTATCAAAAATAAAGGAAATATACCGCAATGCATTTATTTTTTATAAAGTATTTGATTGTATTATTACTAAATGTACAAATCTTTACAAAAAAAGCACTATTTTTTCACGGTATTAGAATGAAAGCCCGTGCAGTATGATCGGAAGGTGACAAAAGGCTTAAGCATTTGGAATGTGTCTCTCTTGTTTACCTGTGATCCGATCGAGCAAAAGGTGTCTTATTACTCTGTAAACAGGGCAGCATCAGTCATGTTAAATTCGCCGACTTCCTCTGTCACATCTGCGGAGAGGGGTCTGGCTGCAGACTCAGTGCAATGCAATCTGAGCTGCATTCAATACTTTTTAATGCGCTCACCTAACCCCACCCCTAACCCTACCCCTCACTCACACGTCACTCGCTCCATTGAGTGCATTGTGTCTGACATTGCATCGCTGAGTGATGCAATCTCAGCTTGCATCATAAAGGCTGCATCCAGATACTATTGCATCTGCGTAGTCATCCTAGCCTTTCTCATAGTAATCTTCATAAACTAGCCCATGTACAGTGCGCGAGAGCCTTGAAAAAGCCACGCGCTACAGCACGCAGGTGCGCCGCGCAATAAGGAAAAATAGACTGACTGCGTCAAAAAGGCGCTCATATTATTGCGCAATGACAAGAGATAATATACATCGTGCCACCAAACACATGAAAATAAAAGTAACGACCGTGGTTTAAAAAATGTAGAAAAGTAGAAAGTACAGATATTTGTGAAAAAATGTAAGAAGTAAAAGTAAAAAGTTGTCAAAAAAATAAGTAGTGGAGTAAAGTACTGATACCAGAAAAATCTACTTAAGTACAGTAACGAAGTATTTGTACTTCGTTACTTCCCATCTCTGTTTATAGTATTAAAACATAATTGTAACTATTATGTGTAAATGTTTACAATATTGTTATTAAATAGAGTTGTCAAAACTACCAACCTACACAGACACTGAAATATTATATGACAATTCCTATTCCTACTTGCTCTTTAGAGGGTTTCTAAAACACCTCTGATTGTCCAGTGTGTTTGGTTATTGGCTTACACGGACACTGGAGCCAATCTGGAACCAAAAACACAGTTCCTTGTGTTAAAATCACATTTTCTGAGCTACTGTAGAGTAAACTTTTGTATTGCCAAATAATATATATTTACAAATTTTTAAAAATTGTTTAATTGTGTATAAAGGAAAGTAGAGCTCCAGTAAGCACATGTACATTTACATGAACCTTAAAGATGATTGCTATTACAGTATAAGTCACAACATAAAAATGATAAAATCACAACTTGGAATAGACATCTGAGTGAGTTATGCATGTGTGTGTTTTACATAAAAATTACTGACGTCAACACTGTACATTAGTTGAATATGAATAATGTTTATCAACAAATATACATTAGTGATGGCTGCTTTCGAAGCACTGTAATGCAAAGGGATTTCTCCCTATTAATTTTGTTGAACGCCTGTGCATATTGGCTTACCAACATGGCAGCTCGGTGACTTTGTCAGTCCAGTTCTTTATTACAGATCAGTGGTCGGAACAATCCTTTATTTTGAAAAATTACCGTATTTTCTCAGTTACATATCGGCAAAGTCATTTCACTCGCTGGCCATCTTTGAAACGCCTCAAGGGCAGTATGCTTGGGCATTCTGTCTGAATGGGGAAACATCAAATTCTCACAAACTGTTTGCCAAGCTTACGATTACATTTCATATTTGGAATCACCAATGAAATTAATCAACATCTATCTCATAAGTTTCGTTTCTAAACATTCGAATCAAAACAAAATCTGCATTTTATTCAGGTTGCCCAAGCTAATGTGCATCAGCACTCGAAAGGAACAAGATAACGACACCAACCTCATATATGGCCGTTCTACACATTATCATCCTCTGACATCTTCATCCATGCTTTGTCAGATTGCGCTGCTCTTCTGAAGTAATTCACAACTTGGTCTTGATGGCGAGTCTTCTCCAGAAATAACAGCGACTCTTTGTGGGTGTTTGAGTAGTTGCTGCTGTCATGTGATGTGCGTTTGACAGGATGGACTGTGCCTCGCGTTCGTTTTTATACAGATTACCAAACCAAAACATATATATACATTTCTTATGTGAAACAAGTATTTGCTGAGATTCCAGTGTGTTTGTTGACCACAAAACTGTTGTAAAAGCACACGTCCAGTTAAAGCTTCTCCCCTGGAGAAACATCAGTCTATAGCGATCGATGATTGGCTTCTGTACTAGTAGGCGTGGCTTCATTCGCCATATTGACCGTTACACTTTTCCTCATTCAAAATCATAGAAATCTGGATCTCGGTCACTTGAGCGCCAAAATTTAATCCACAAGCTAACAAAATGAGTAAGAAACAAACTTCACTGGAAAGTTTCTTTGCGAAGGGGAAAAGGTTCAGTGAAAGACCCATGAACAACCAAAGGAATATATGATGAATATTAATGTAATATAAACGAGTGGGGACCACTGAAGTATCCAATCCTGACGTAATCGATACTATTTATTATCACTATTTTTATTATGGTCTGGCTGCAGCAGGCCAAATCAGTCGCCAGGCCACTAGAAATCCTCCCGGTGCTCGCTATGGTCAGTCCGCCCCTGAGGGTGAGTAAATAATACCAGGTTTTCTTAGCCGTTTGTGTAAAGTTTAACTGGTCAGCTAAAGCACTATACCAATTAAATTCTAACAAATGAGCAAATTTGCTGCTAACTGATAATTAGTCGAGCAACAAATTTGTAGCTGACATGACAGAAAATTTTTTGGGTAAAAAACAAATTTACAATGAAGTGAACAAACACGTTTGCATTGGTGTCATTGTTATTATGGGGACGTTCTTTAACGATTAACATGAAATAAGCTTAACGTGGCTTAATGTACCTAAACATCATCCAGAGAAACTTAAATTTCTCTCAAAATATACTTGTACTTTTTCCTAACTACTTTAAAAATAACAAGTCCCAATTCCATAGATAAAGTGAAAAACATTAAACACCAGTTGAAGTCTGTTATAAGAAAAAAACTTTAAATTGGCTTATTGCACCTTAACAACAAGCGGGGAAAACCAAATTTTTATCTAATTTTACTCGTGACAAACACTTTCCGATGTCAAAAGAATGAGCTCTAATTTTAGTGAGTGAAAATGATCACGTTATGCGTTAACATGGTTAACGTACCTCAACAAGTGGGGCACACCAAAAATTTTACTTGTAATTAACACTAACTACTATCAAAAGATCAAGCACTGATTCTGTAGATGAGGTGAACAATGTCACGTTAAGCATTTTATCCCCATTTAAGTCCATTATAACAGCTTAATGGGGTTTACTTTGACAACATCCGGAGACAATCAAATTTCTATAAAAATATACTCATGATAAACACTTTCTACTTTTAAAAGAACAAGCTTTTATTTTAGCGTATCAAGTGAACAATATCACTTTAAGCATTTTTCCCGTTGAAGTCCATTATAAGCTTAACGTGGCTTGATGTACCTAAACCCAGACCAGGGAAACCCAAATTTCTGTCAAACTTTACTTATGATTAACGCTGACTATTATCAAAAGAATGGGCCCTACGTCCATAGATAAAGTTAACGATATCATGTTAAGCGTTTTCTCCCCCATTGAAGTCCATAATAAGGAAAGGCTTAACGTAACTTAAAGGGGTGGTCCACTATGATATCATATTTTAAACTTTAGTTGATGTGTAATGTAGCTGTGTGAACATAAACAACATCTCTGAATGTAATGTGCTCAAAGTTCAGTGGAAAGGGAGACGTTGGCTTTTACAGGGTTAGCTTAGCAAAGCCTTCAGCAAACGAATTTGGGGACAATAAAAAAATACATCCAGGTGAGATAATAAATGCTTCAGGTTACGTGCATTCACCACGCCCATAGACCCTGCGCATCATCAGGGCTGTATTTGGGCTTCCAAAGGACATGACACAAAGGGAAAAGTGCTTAAAAATTAATTTTAATTATGTTTTAGAGAATTATAAAAAATATATAGCTAGCATTTGACAAAGGACAGCTTCCAGTATTTCTCAAGAGAGTCTGGCTGCAGACATGATGCAGTCTCAGACCGGTGCAATCTCAGCCACACATGCGCATTCAGAGTGATGCAATCTCAGCCGCTCATGCGCATTTGAACACGTGTATTCTCGTGCACGCGCACGTTGCGACGGGTCAAAGACAGAAATGCGCCAAAATACGGTTTACAAACTAAAGGTACGACAGACAAAAGAAATACCTATGTATTTACACCTGATCTACACACATAATTATGTCACGAGGCAGCCTGTAAACTCCTATTATAAAAAGATTTGGGTCGCGGCCAGGATTTTATTTAAAATAATAGCTGATAGGCATTTATAATATTGTCTTAATAACTTCATTACTTCTCACGTCTAAAATGTGTTTTTATTGGCAAAATGCATGACCAATTAATGTTAATGTACTACTAAATAAAACATTTCTACAGATTCCTCCCACATAAAAAACATTTATATAGCCATAGTGCTTTACCATTCAGTAGTACAGTAATATACCATTACAGTATTTAAAACTTTTATGTTAACACATGCTACAGCTAGAAAATATTTTTGTTGACTTAGGTTTATTAACTACATTGAAATAAAAAAAACCCTTTTATATTTCTTCATTGCAAAATAAACATATAAAACTGTATGACTTATTAAATGATTATCAAGGACCTGTTTATATTCCTTTATTGCAGAAAGAAAAACACAATAAATGTATTTCATTCATTCATTCATTTTCTTTTCGGCTTAGTCCCTTTATTAATCTGGGGTCACCACAGCGGAATGAACCGCCAACTTATCCAGCATATGTTTTACGCAGCTGATGCCCTTGCAGCTGCAACCCGTCTCTGAGAAACATCCATTCACACTCATTCACTACGGACAATTCAGCCTACCCAATTCACCTGTACCGCATGTCTTTGGACTGTGAGGGAAACCGGAGCACCCGGAGGAAACCCACACGAACACAGGGAGAACATGCAAACTCCACACAGAAACGCCAACTGACCCAGCTGAGGCTCGAACCAACGACCTTCTTGCTGTAAGGCGACAGCACTACCTACTGCACCACTGCGTCACCATAAATGTATTTAAAACTTTGGGTTTCTTCCGGGTGTCACGGTTAGGTGTAGGGTAAAAGGGAGCGAGGACTCAGTTGCAGAAATATGGGTATTTATTAATAATAAAATAAAACAAACAGCAAAATAAACAACCCCGAAGGGGAAAACATTAATAAAACAAATAAACAATCAAAACAAACTAGACAGGGCAGGCTGGCAGGCAGGGATCAGGACTGGAGGACAGGACAAGGCAGAAAACGATGAACGATGATGACGAATTGGCACAGGACAGCAGACATGAGGAGATTATAAGCAGAAGTGAATTAACACAAACAGGTGAACCTAATAAACTAATAATGGGTTAACAAGGAGGGTGGGACTAGACAATAGACGGGAGAGCACATGACACAAAGAGACAACACAAGCCATGCGCTCACATAAAACAAGACTAGAACACGCAGCCAATGAGAGAACTCATTAACCGCGTGTTCATATGTAAACATGCACCACGTGCTAAACAACACCAACAGAAGACACGAGCACACGATAGATGAAAACATCTTACCATGGGCTCACACAAGCAATGCGCATGTTTCATCTCAGCGCCAACTGAAACCAAAACCAACCAGACTAAGACGCTGAGAATGAAACAGCACGATGCAGACGGAACAAAACACAAACACGAGTACAAGAGCGCGCATGTCACAAGGCCACGGGTGTCCACATCAAGCGGGAGCGTGCACGGTCTGCGCGAACTCACGACGGCGCGCACACAGAGACACACACAATGACAGAAAACAAGTGCTCGACCCGAGAAAACTCGAGCCGAGCACTACAGGACAGAACAAGACAGAGCTAGTGTCCGGACTCTGCCACCAAAACAAGAATTTACAAGACCAGAGTGGCAGAACCCTGACACCGGGTGCTTCGGTTTCCCCCACAGTCCAAAGACATGCGGTACAGGTAAATTGGGTAGGCTAAATTGTCCGTAGTGAATGAGTGTAAATGGATGTTTCCCAGAGATGAGTTGCAGCTGGAAGGGCATCCGCTGCGTAAAACATATGCTGGATAAGTTGGCGGTTCATTCCGCTGTGGCGACCCCAGATTAATAAAGGGACTAAGCCGAATGATTTATAATGCTTCTGTCACAATAAATGCTAATATGTTTCCAAAACACACAGCAGTTGGTGATTGATGACTTTAGTGAATTAATATCTGCAGTCTGCCAGTACAGATGCAGACGTCTGAGGAGTGCAGATGTGGACATCTGAGGAGTCAATGCAGATGTTTTACACCTGCTAGGACTGAGTGATCCACCTGTAAGGATAAATTGAAAAGACAGATGTAAAAATGGTTGTGATTCATATATTTTTTTGTATTCCACATATATCTTGTGTCCATGTATTTATTATTGTCTTTTGTTAACAACATTCAAATTACTTTACAGCTGTTGTATGACAGTTCATCTAACGATTCATTTATAAAATAATGTTAGGTAACACCTAAACAAATGAGACTAGAGCAGGTCACCTGCAAACTGCCCTGTTACTTTTCAGATCAACACCTCAAAACAGAGCTAGTAAAATATTCATGGTTTTCATTATTGTCTAAACAAATGAATTAAGATACCAAATTATCAAAAACTTGTTATATCAGATAAAAATATATATTAGATATATATTTACATGAATTTAACATGAACTGATGGTGAACAATGATTTTTACATAAGCTTTTTTTAATGTTAACATACTCTTAATAGAATATTTTAATGTATCCCTTTTTATCAACAGCTTAATTAATGTTTACTTACACATACACTTATGCACTTGTTTGTGGGTTAGACCAAACAATAAATAACATGCTTATTCAATAATACTGAATCTTGGTTAATCTATACTTATTAATATTGTAATATGTTAGTTACTGCATTAGTTAACATGAACAAATAATGAACAATACCCAGATTCAGTGCTACACAACCTTAAACTTGCATGTTATTCATGTTTGTGGACTCTTTACTAACACAATTTATCACTAACAAAGAATTAGTTAAGGGAATTAGGATTCTTTTAGTAAATTGTACGCTACTTTAACAATAATATACTGTGTTACTAGCATTTGTAATCGTCAACTCTTTACTAGCATGGTTTATCAGTAACAAACCATCTGTTAATGGAATCAGAAACTTTATTGTAATTTGTACATCACTCCAACATTATGTGTTACTAACATTTGTAAACTCTTTACTGATATTAATTTCACAAGTTCTTGTTCTTATTTTTTTTTTACATTTTTGCTTAAAAAATAAGTTTTAAAATCTGGCAATGTTCTCCCTGTTATGTAATGTAGTAAAGGATCTGAAAGAGATGTGTACATGGTTTTCACTGATTCGAGATCCAGTAAAATCATTGATCACTGCTTTGTAATAAACTCATAGATGTTAGTAACACATCAGTTATAATGTTGGGTTAGTGGTAAATGGGCAAAGACTTTACAAATGTAACACATGTTGAAGTAGTGTACATTTTACAATAAGGTTCCTAATTCCCTTAACTAATGCTTTGCGTGATCAACGCATTCTCACGGCAATTCGTAACTTTTTGATTTACTGGCTAATTTGTATGAATTCGTACGATCTAATTCGTACAAATTAGTACGATTTGCCCATCACCCAATGACGGTTGGGTTTAGGGGTGGGGTTGGGTGCCACGCCTCCTTTTTAAAATCGTACATTTTCGTACGACTGAACTCGTACGAATTTGTACGAATTAGCCACTAAACTGACAAAACGTAAAATACTTACGTTTCCTCGTCAGATCAGGCTGGATCAATCATATTAAAGACTCTACAAACATGAATAACATGTCAGTTGAAGACTGTGGAGTGCTGAACCTGAGTCATTGTTCATTAATTGTTCATGTAGACTGCATTAAGTAACACATGTATAAGTTTATGTTAACAACGATTTAGTATTACTGAATAAATGTGCTGTTCACTGTTTAGTCATGTTATTTAACCAATGAACAAATACACTAGTCTATGTAAAAATAAACTTTAGCTAATTATGTTAAGCTGTAAATGTAAAGTGATACAATACAACAATGAGAAACACTTTAACTAATGCAGATGTTTATTTAACATTAACAAAGATTAATCAACCCTCACGGTAAATTGTAAACTAATGTATGAACTGACGTTATCTAATGCAATCTTCCTGTAAATGTTACACTATTTAAGCTTATGAATAAATGAATTTACTGTCAACAAGCTAGCGGTCGCGCTAAACTGTTTACTTTATCTAAACACATGGATGACATCGAGGGAGCTGTGTACAGGTTATATCGGGCACATATCATGATCCTTTTTAATAACATTCACCTTATAATTAAAAACACCACATTTAATAACATCGCGAAATTCGTGAATGGAATAAATATAGTTACAGTACGAGTGACCGTACGTGAAGCATCTGTCTCACAGAGAGCGAAAGTGTGCCCGCGTGCGCATGTGCGGCTGAGTGCTGTCTGATTGCGCATGTCCGGCTGAGACTGCATCACTCTGAATGCGCATGTGCGGCTGAGATTGCACCGGTCTGAGCTTGCATCGTGTCTGCAGCCAGACCCTTCTCGTATTTCTCTCAGTTCAGAGCTGGATTTGGCTAAAACTCCTCCAACCTACGAAGCTGTGGATTGTGAGCCACAACCTCTAAGTGTTTTTATTTGTTAAAATTGATCAGTTACATGCACAGTTACTAGCGTTAATGGTATGTTGTACCAAGAATGTAAACAACGGGAAATGCTGTTTGGCATCGTTAACAATTTAGCTACAAATTCATATTTATCAGTCAAACCGCTGTAAACACCCACAATCTTCAGCAGAGCTGCAGTGTCTCTCTTTGCGGCCACTTTCCGTGCGTTCAACAACTCAAATAACGAACTCGCAAAAGATATGCTTACACATGCTTGTTCCGAATTTAGTCAGATTTAATTTTAGAGCGCAGGTGTGAGGTTCAGCTGTGTGCTCTTCATTTTCTGTCTGATTCAGCTACTGTTTACACAGCGCTAAAGTGCGTGCTTGTAGAGGCGTGATGTGGTGACGTGGAGCCGATCCGCAAATCGCATTATGTTAGCTGACCAATCAGAGCCTCTTGAGGGCGGGGCTTTCCGTGGAACTAGGAAATATGACAGTCGTTTTCATGTTAGCTGAGTAGCTGTATATAATCAAAGTAAGATATATGAAAAAAACAATGTGATTTTCTTCAAATGAAGCATGAGCACACATTGCTTTGCAACTTATAAACACAACCAAGCCTTAAAAATACACTGTGTACCACCCCTTTAACAACCGGGGGAAACCAAAATTTAAAAAGTCTGTTCTTAAAATCTAATTGTATTTATGATAGGTTAACCCTTGCTTTCAAAAGAATGCAATTCTGCATTTTGACATCCCCAGAATAGCATAAGGGAAAATGCTTGACACAACATTGTGTGCAGAAAATTTAATAGAAATTTAGTTTGCCCCGCTTGTTAAGGTACATTAAGCCATGTTAATCTTTTTCCTTATAATAGACTCCAATGGGGGAGAAAACGCTTAACGTAATGTTTTTCACTTTATCTATGGAGTTGGGACTCGTTTTTTTACAGTAGTTAGGGTTAATTACAAGTAAAGTTTGACAGAAATTTGGGTTGTTTGGGATGTTGTTAAGTTAAACCACATTAAGAGTGAGAATCTGCGCCGACCAGCTGGCTCCTATTTTCACACAGATTATCAACAGATCACTGGAACAGCGCAAAGTTCCATCCTGCTTCAAATGCTCCACCATCATCCCAATACCAAAGAAACCAAAGGTCACAGGACTCAATGACTACAGACCTGTTGCCCTAACATCTGTGGCCATGAAGTCATTCGAAAGACTGGTGCTAGCTTATCTGAAGGACATCACTGGACCTTTGCTGGACCCCCTGCAGTTTGCCTATAGAGCAAACAGGTCTGTGGATGATGCAGTCAACATGGGACTGCATTATACCCTACAACATCTGGACAAACCAGGGAACTACGCAAGGATACTGTTTGTGGACTTCAGTTCTGCCTTTAACACCATCGTCCCATCACTGCTCGAGAACAAACTGACCCAGCTGTCTGTCCCTAGCTCTGTCTGTCAATGGATCACCAGCTTTCTAACAGATAGACAACAGCTAGTCAGAATGGGCAAAATCACATCCGACAGCCGCACCATCAGCACTGGTGCCCCCCAGGGATGTGTTCTATCCCCACTGCTCTTCTCCCTGTACACCAACGACTGCACCGCAAAAGACCCCTCCATTAAGCTCTTGAAGTTTGCGGATGACACTACTGTTATCGGCCTCATCCGGAACGGCGATGAGTCTGCATACAGACAGGAGGTGGAGCGACTGGCTTTATGGTGCAGATACAACAACCTGGAGCTGAACACGCTCAAAACAGTGGAGATGATAGTGGACTTTAGGAGAAACCCCCCTGCACTCCCCCCACTCACCATCATGAACAGCACTGTGGCTGCAGTAGAGTCATTCAGGTTCCTGGGCACCACCATCTCTCAGGATCTGAAGTGGGACATTCATATAGACTCTATTGTGAAGAAAGCCCAGCAGAGACTGTACATCCTTCGTCAGCTGAGGAAGTTCAACCTGCCACAGGAGCTGCTCGTACAGTTCTACTCAGCTGTCATCCAATCCATCCTCTGCACTTCAATCACCGTCTGGTTCAGGTCAGCTGCCAAAACTGACCTCCGTAGACTACAGCGAATAGTCCGGACTGCTGAACGAATCACTGGCACTGCCCTTCCTACACTTCAAGAACTGTACTCTTCCAGAGTGAGTAAAAGGGCACGCAAAATCACTCTGGATGAATCACACCCAGCACACTATCTGTTCGAACTGTTGCCATCTGGGCGGCGCTACAGAGCACCAAGCACAAAAACAGCCAGACACAGGAAAAGTTTCTTTCCTCAAGCCATCTACTTCATGAACAGTTAAATATTCCCCCACTGTGCAATTAATGTGCAATACTTTCTCATACGCACTTGTACACAGCACCTTATAACAATATACAATGCAATACTTTCTCACACGCATTTGTACACAGCACCTTATAACCTGTATATTTATAACAAATGTGTACATACAATTCAACATCCAGATCTTTTTGACTAACTGCATCTCTGTTTAATGTTTATTGCCTTTTTGTTTTTGTCACACTTAATTTTGTGTTGTCACTTGTCACTTTATGTACACTGGAAGCTTCTGTTGCCAAAACAAATTCCTTGTGTGCGTGAAGCACACTTGGCAATAAAACTGATTCTGATTCTGATTAAGCTGTTATAATGGACTTAAATGGGGATAAAATGCTTAACGTGACATTGTTCACTTCATCTACAAGGCAAGGCAAGTTTATTTATATAGCACATTTCATACACAGTGGTAATTCAAAATGCTTTACATAAACAGGAATAAAAGAGCAATAATAAAAACAAGTAATAAAACTGATTAAAAAAAACAGATAAAAATGTGTTAAAACAGGTTATAAAAGAATGAAAAAGAAGAGAAAAACATAATAGTGCGATCTGTCAGACGTAGCACAGTGCTCATTTGGTAAAGGCACAGCTAAACAGATGTGTTTTCAGTCTTGATGTGAATATGACTAATGTTGGAGCACATCTGATCATTTCTGGCTTTGACTGAACTCTTGGAATTTCTAGTTTATATGATCCTAAAGATCTGAGTGATCTGTTAGGTTTGTATTCAGTGAGCATATCTGTAATGTATTGAGGTCCTTGGCCATTTAGTGATTTATAGACAAGTAATAATACTTTAAAATCTATTCTGGATGAGCTGTAACTGTCTGACTGTCTTTTTGGGAACGCCCGTGAGGAGGTCGTTACAGTAATCCACTCTGCTGCTTATAAAAGCATGAACAAGTTTCTCTAAGTCTTCACTGGAAACAAAGCATCTGATTCTTGCAATGTTTTTGAGATGATAGTATGCTGATTTACTAACTGCTTCAGAATCAGTGCTTGACCTTTTGATAGTAGTTAGTGTTAATCACTAGTAAAATTTGATAGATTTTTGGTGTGCCCCACTTGTTGAGGTACGTTAAGCCATGTTAAGCTTTTCCTTTTATAATGGACTCAATGGGGAGAAACGCATAACGTGATCATTTTCACTCACTAAAATTAGAGCTCATTCTTTCGACATCAGAAAGTGTTTGCCACGAGTAAAATTAGATAGAAATTTGGTTTCCCCCACTTTTTGTTAAAGTACATTAAGCCACATTAAGTATTTTCCTTTATAATAGATGCTTAACGTGATGTTTTTCACTTTATCTATGGAATTGGGAGTCGTTCTTTTTACAGTAGTAAGGGTTAATTACAAGCAAAGTTTGACAGAAATTTGGGTTTCTCTGCTTGATGTTTTGGTTCATTAAGCCACGTTAAGCTTTTTTCATGTTAAGCATTTTAGAACGTCCTTTAGCCTATTGTGCTTCCTAGCCTGGTGAGAATAGTGGATTTTGAGTTTCCCCCCTCCTAAGCCAGCATTTAAGGTGTAGATAATCACCCGTTCCATTTCAGGAAGCACCTCACATCCGAGTCTACTGATGCGGTTAACTGATGGCTGTCATTTAAAGGATGTCATATTTTTCATCATAACAAGTTTCAAAGGTGCTACATGTGTAGAGGGTCAATGTGGATTTATGTGCCATGAAAGGTACATCCAAGCTTTCATGTTTATTATGTATATAGGCCATAATTTGCCTTAATTACCATTGCAGTGCACTACACACTTCCTACATGAGCTGAGACTGTAAACATTGAAGCGCTCAGAAAGTAACCACTAATGAAAGACCCATCCTTCCTTTTCTTCTTTCCCCGCCCGCATGTTTCATTTGGATAATTGCCACAGGTCCATTAAAACACGGGGCAGGTTGCTCTTCCACACTAAACCTCACCATCTCGCTCTTGCTCACGGTCTCGTTGCGGTTTGGACAGTTTGCATGCAAAAATGCAGATAGTTATTGTTTTGTTTTGGTTGTTTGTTATTTCTGTGGTTCGGTGTCTGGATTCAAACATTATACGCTCCTCCAGGGAAATGACCATCTCTCAAGAGGTAAGAATATATATATTCCTAAAAGTTTTTATGCTGGACTATTGGACATGCAACTAATACATAAATATGTTATACAGACAACGAGTGATTGATTTGAATTCTTGACATGATTTTATCTCTAAAAACTAAATCTAAATATATTGTTGTTATGACTGTGACATGAGTTCAACAATCTTTTCCAGTCAGTGCTGCATTTACGGAGTGACACAGTTGCAAATTCTCATAATTATGTTAGAAGAAGCTCGGCTCTTCAGGAAATTAGAGAAGCTTTGCCTCCTGGGCAAGACTGCACCACTGGACAAGTAAGAAATGTCTTCAAATTTATTCAAGTCATGCATTGCTGGGTGCTTAAAATGATACAAAATCAAAAGTTTTAAAGATCACTAATGGATCAAATGAATAAAAATGTCTTTCAAAAGGCAGCTGGATGCAAAGGCTCCAAGAAACCACATAATTCTATGAAGACAAAGATTCAGCTGGATGGCCGTGGAAATAAAAAAGGTGAGGAAATGTACCTTTAATGTACTTAATTAATTAATTAAATTTAATTTTAAGTCATGTTTTGGTCATACATGTAGTCAAGTATTAATGTATTATAGACTGTTCATAACTGTACCTGTGCTGGCAAGTCTAGGGTATTATTGATAACATTAACAATGTTTTATGTGAACTATGTGTAACGTGTCAAAAACAGGATATCAATTACAGTATAGTTTGCATAAATAAATATATAGGTATATATAGGTATGTTTATGAACAAAGGGCAATGTTGAGGAATCAGGAATTTGATTTTTACATTAGCATGAAACATGTAATAGTTGCTAAATTATATATATATATATATGTATATATATATATATATACACACACACACACACACACACACACACACACACACACACACACACACACACACACACACACACACACAGTTGAAGTCATAATTATTAGCCCCGCTGTTTATTTCTTCCCCCAATTACTGTTTAATGGAGAGATTTTTTTCAACACATTTGTAAACATAATAGTTTTAATAACTCATTTCTAATAACTGATTTATCTTTGATAAAAGATAACTATTGTATCTTTGCCATGATGACAGTAAATAATATTTTACTAGAAATTTTCAAGACACTTCTAAAGAGCTTTAAGTGACATTTAAAGGCTTTACTAGGTTACTAGGCTTTACTTAATTAGGCATGTTATTGTATAACGATGGTTTGTTCTGTAGACTATAATAAATATAGCTTAAAGGGGCTAAAAATATTGAATTTAAAATGTTTAAAGAATTAAAAACTGCTTTTATTCCAGTCAAAATAAAACAAATAAGACTTTCTCCAGAAGAAAAAATATTATCAGACATACTGTGAAAAATTCCTTGCTCTGTTAAACATAATTTGGGAAATATTTAAAAAGGAAAAAAAATTCAAAGGGGGGCTAATAAATCTGACTTCATCTGTGTGTGTATATATATATATATATATATATATATATATATACACACTATACATATATATATACACACTATACAAGTTGAAATCAGAAGTTTACATACACTCTAAAAAAAGGAACATAACCATTTTTTTTAAATGTCTGATGGTAAATCATACTAAATGTTTACTATTTTAGCTCCGTTAGGATTACCTAAATCATTTACATTTGCTAAATGCCAGAATAATGAGAGAATTTATTTTTGAGAATTTTTTTTATTAATTTCTAGACAATCAAAAGTTTACTTACATTTCCTTGGTATTTTTTTAGCTTTGCTTTTAAACTGTAAAACTTTGGTCAAATGTTTTAGGTATCCTTCCACAAGCTTCTCACAATAGTTTGCAGGAATTTTGGCCCAGTCCTCCTGACAGAATTGGTGTAACTGAGTCAGATTTGTAGGCTGTCTTGCTTGCACAAGCTTTTTCTTCTCTGCCCACAAATTTTCTACAGGATTGAGTTCAGGGCTTTGTGATGGCCACTACAAAACATTCACTCTGTTGTCCTTAAAGCACAACACATTTTATCTAATTTGGCAGTATGCTTAGGGTCATGGTCTGTTTGGAAGACCCATTTGTGGCCAAGTTTTAATTTCCTGGCTGATGTCTTGAGATGTTGCTTCAGTATTTCTACATAATGTTCTTTCTTCATGATGCCATCTATGCTGTGAAGTGAACCAGTCCCTCCTGCAACAAAACAGCCCCACAACATGATGCTGTCGCTTCCATACTTCACAGTTGGGATGGTGTTCCTTAGCTTGTAAGCTTTTCCCTTTGTCCTCTAAATGTAACACTGGTCATTATAGCCAAACAGTTCAATCTTAGTTCCATCAGACCACAGGACATGTCTCCAAAAATTATTCTTTTTCCCAGTGTAATTTAGCAAATTGTAATCTGGCTTTTTTGTTGATTCTGGCTTGTTGATTTCCCCATGTTGTCACACAAGGAAGCAGTGTGTTTGAGGTTTTCCTTAAATACTATTCTACAGTTGTGTCTCCAATTAACTCAAATGTCGTCAATTAGCCAATCAGAAACTTCCAAAACCTTGACACCATCATCTGAGCTTTTTCAGAGGCATAATAATCTTATTGTATGTAAACTTGACTTTCAAGAAAAATTCTAACAATTTGTCAAAAAAATATCTCTCTCATTATTCTGCTATTAAGCAAAACAGAAACAAATGTAATAATCCTAGCTTACCTAAAAGAGAAAAAGTCAAATTAACATCTGACTTTTTTTAAATGGTTATGTGCCTTTTTATACAGTGTATGTAAACTGGATTCAACTGTATGTATATATATATATATATATATATATATATATATATATATATATATATATATATATATATATATGAGCAATATCACACTCGTAGCAGTGTGATATATGGCCATATACAGCCATATCGTACTGCTACTCATGTGATATTGCGTTTATACAACAGTTTGACAGTACAATCGTGTATATAAAAAAGAAAATCAAACACGGAGAGTTATAAAAATCCTTTTGTATAAGGAACTACTTTCTTCCACCATTCCTTCACATATGCAGCTAACGCCAGAACAGCAGAAACAGTTGTTTATTCACACACGTCACTTTAGAGCTAGTATTTGAAATAGTTTCCTGCATAATGTCTAAAGTGAAGACAAAACAGGTGATTTTGCTCACATTTTAAGATCATAAGGCTGAACTGCATGAAATGCCATCAGTCTAGAAACATTTCCCAGTATTTCTCTGTTGCAATCAGGATATCACAGTAATTAACCCCGAAAAAGCCAAAGCAACGCAAACACTACCAGATACTGTTGTGTTTGCGATAGGGAAAAACGCTAAACACATGTGGCCATTTCTCCTTACTTTCTTTTTACTGAACTAGTCTGCAGTAACGAAAACAGGAGACTCATTAGAAACAAACAGATGGCCAACCAAAAAGTAACTCAGGGTTACACAAAAAGTGGCCAACACAAAATACATACACTCCTGATATGCGAGTCCCATCTCACACTAAATACACTACAATTATTACGGTATAAATACAGCACTGCAACATACAAAAGAGAGAGATCGACTTAGAATGTCACTTACCAAAAGTATATTATGTTGTCCAATAGCTGCAATATTTGTCAAACTGTAGTGAGTTTATTGATCTGCTGTCACTCTATGTGGGTGGAGTAATACAGATGGGTGAGGAGGCTGTACGAGTGCTGATATTGCAGAATACTGCATGGCTATCAGCTAATCAGATTCGAGAACCAGACAGAACTGTTGTAAAAATGAGCAATATCACACGAATAGCAGTGCAATGTGGCTGTATATTGGCACTGGTGGGATAATGATGACAATATACAGCCACATCGCACTACTACCAGTGTGATATTGCGTTTATACAACAGTTCGATGGCATAATCATGTGTATAAAAAAGACAATTAAACACGAAGAGTCTCAAAATCCTTTTGTATAAGGAACTACTTTCTACCGCCATTCCTTCACATCTCCAGCTGATGTCAGAACAGCAGAAGCCATTACTATTTCACCAACATCACTTTAGAGCTAGTATTTGAATGTTTCTCTGGCTTAATATCTAAAGTGATGACAAAACAGGTGATTTTGCTGATATTTTAAGATTATAAGGCTGAACGGCATGAAATGCCATCAGTCTACAGCGATATCTCCCAGTATTTCTCTGTTGCAATCGGCAGATCACAATATTACTATAGCATAAATACAGCACAACATACCAAAGAAAGACATCGACTTAGAAAGTCATTGACTTGTTTAATAATGATTTGATCAGCTGTAGTTAGAAATTACGCTGTTTTTATCCTCTAAGCTCTTATTATACCATTTCTGTCGTCATCTTGTGGATGAACAATGTCAATCGTCTTTAGCCACCGATGCGCTGTTTCTCAGAAATTATAAATATTTTAAATAGGCACTATCCTAATAAATAAACTGCATAGTTGCAATCTAAACAAACTACATTCTCGACTAAAAAAGCCTCAGGAGTACATTATGTTGTCCAAAAGCAGCAATATTTGTCAAACTGTAGAGTGTCCTCTGCTTGTCGCAGTATGTGGGCGGAGTAATACACAAGGGTGAAGGGTTAAGAGGCTCGACGAGTGCTGTTATTTGAAGAATATCGCACGGCTGTCAGTCAATCAGATTCAAGAATCAGACAGAACTTTTGTATAAATATATAATATAAATATATAGAAAACTGAAAAATATAGTTGACAAGGTGTTAATAAAAAATTGGCACTTGCATTTATAAACATGTAAAAAAAATTAAAGGTTAAAACCTTTTTTCATTCCTAAACTATATTTCTTGATTGAATGTGAATATTTGTAGAAATATCACTCATATTCAGTTGCGCTATCTTAAGAACAAAGCTTAAGATGTCAAATTAAAATGCAAATCTATTACCTTTCTGAGGGCATGAATACATCCTAATATTTAAAATTTATGCGAAATTGGAATAGCAATTTTAAGGATATATTTGTTTAATACATAAAAGACAGACCTCCCAGCTTTTTGCCTGTTTGACTGGACTGTCACATCATTAATTATTTAAAGAATAATCAGATCACCTCATTTTAGAACCAGAGCCCATAATGAAACAAAGTAGGCTAAGTAACATAAAATGGTGACTGGGTGTTATGTTTCAGGGTAGGTTAGAATAATGTAGCGGTGTCAAATTTAAATAACTGAAAGAGTAAAATACTTCTGAAAACTGATAACACAAAAGCAAAACTGAATAGTAAGCAAGGTTTTCGCTACACTAATTTTTCCACTTAAAGAATGTTTGGAATAAATTACATTTAAGAGTGTACGAACGTTAAAAAATAATTGTCTCCCTTTGATAAAGCCTGTTTGTTCCTCTGATATAATTTTTGGAAGTAAATTTTCAAGACGAGAGGCTAATACTTTGGCCAATATCTTGGCATCTACATTTTGTAAAGAGAGAGGCCGATATGAACTACATAATTTAGGATTTTTATCTTTTTTTAAAAGGAGAATTATAGATGCTTGTGTAAGTGTCTCTGGTAAGTAACCACGCTCTAGGGATTCTATGTACACTGATAAAAGTAGGGGGGTTAGTTTATTCTGAAATTTCTTAAAAAATTCTACCGGAAAGCCGTCAGGCCCCGGGGCTTTATTGCAGCGCATAGTTTTAATTGTCAGATTTATTTCATTAATGTCTAGGGGGGCGTCAAGAATTGTGGCATCTGCTGAATCAATTGTGGTGACATTTAAACTTTGTAGAAAAGAAATCATTGCCTGTGCGTCAGATGGAGCTTCAGATGTATAAAGAGTTGAATAAAAAGATTTGAAAATAGCATTAATTTCTTCAGGTTCAGATATCAACTTACCAACTGAATCCTGAATTTGTGGAATCGATCGACTAGCTACCTGACATCTTAATTGGTGTGCTAAGAGACGACTGGCTTTATCACCATGTTCATAATAGTTACTACGAGAACGCAATAAAAGCCGCTCTGCATCATTTGTCAAAATAAGATCCAATTCAGCCTGCAGGTCAAGATGTTGTTTAATGTGAACTTGTGAGGGAAAGCTGGCCAAATGTTGATCAATATTAAATATGTCAGAAGTAAGCTGACATATTTTTGCTGTACGAAGTCTATTTAAGTGTGCCGAATAAGAAATAATCTGGCCACGAAGGTAAGATTTAAGCGTTTCCCACAATAGCGAGTAAGAGACCACACCATCTTGATTAATATCCATAAAATCATCAATAGAGGTTGAAATAAAATCAATAAAATTTTCATCAGACAAAAGGAGAGAGTTTAATCTCCATGGTGATAAATATCTAGGAATTGCAGACAATTGCACATCAACAGTAAGTGGGGCATGATCAGAAATAACAATGGGGTGGTACTGAACAGATTTTACTTTAGGAATTAAGGAGCTGTCTATAAAAAAATAATCGATACGGGAATATGTTTGATGGACTTGTGAAAAAAAAGAAAATACTTTATTTTGAGGGTTGTAAAACCTCCAAGGGTCAACGTAACCGTTTCTATTCATAAACTCTATTATTGATCTGGAAATAAATGAAGGGGTCACTATTCGAGAGCTGGATCGATCTAAAACTGGGTCAATCACACAATTGAGATCACCAGCAAAGATAAGCAAATGAGTATTTAATGAAGGAAGGATTCCAAATAACTTATTAATAAAGCCCGGATCATCAAAATTGGGTGCGTATACATTAACAAGAAGCACAGGGGTTTGACATATTGTGCCCACCACAATCAAATATCTTCCATTTTTGTCAGCGATTATTTTAACTGCAGAAAACTGAACCCTTTTATTAATTAATATCGCAACACCTCTGGATTTTGAATTGAAATTAGAATGAAAAATTTCACCAATCCAGGGACACCTAAGCTTTGGATGATCTTGATTTCTCAAGTGAGTCTCCTGTAGGAAAACAACATCGCCATTTAGTCTTTTCAAATTTGAAAATATTTTTGACCTTTTGATGGGGTTACCCATCCCTTTGATATTCCAAGAAAGAAATCTAAAATCTGCCATTTACCTTACTTTACACTAAAATTGAGGAAAATGTGTAAATAAATGCACCTCCTGAGAAAAAAAAGAAAGAAAAAAAAAAAAAAAAAGAAAAAAAAGGGGATAACTACACACCAACAAGAACACCCCACCTCCCCCCATAGCACATCCAATATCCACATCCCCAAATGATGCGGACTCGTGCGCTGACTCCAACTGGAGCCAAATTGTACAGTTACTGCTCACGATTAGGAACTATCAAACACGGTCTTAAGACCTGCAGAATATAACATGTCGAATTATTGATAACGAAAGCGAAAATGCACATAAATTCAGTTATTGCAAAAGAAGTCCTGCTTTGACCATTACTATCACACATATTATGTAGCAACAGCGTATATACATATATATATATATATTTTTGAGTTTAATAATAGAAAAACGTGGAAAATTAACCAAATTTTGCTTCTTAATTCAGCAAATTTCGAATTTGCACATTTGTAAAACACTATAACAGTATCAGAAATTATGCAAACCAAACCTCATTTCAAATTATCAAGTCCGGTGCCTCATAAGGCATATCACTGAAATTAAAGCATTAGTTCACTCCGATGATAAAGTCAAACCTTGTCACTCATGAAGCAGTTCATCTGCTCTGTGGAGGCTTGATGGCATTGACATATTCTCTAGCCAATTCCGGCGAGCTAAACTGTTTCTCCACCCCGTTATAAGTGACGCGTAGTCTTGCTGGATGAAGAAATCCAAATTTCACTTCAGGAATAGAACGAAGTTGCTGGCGGACATCATTAAAGGCTGATCGGGCATGTGCTGTTTTGGCAGTGAGATCTGGAAAGATAGATATTCTCATGTCACCAACACTGAGCTGTTTCATCTCACGTGCGCGCCTTAATACTTCAACACAGTCCGAATAATAATGCAGCCTTGCCACAATAGCTCGTGGTCGCTGCCCAGGTCTGGGTTTTGGCTGCAATGTGCGATGCGATCTGTCAATTAGAATATCCTTATTCATGTTGAGTGCGTCCTTAATCAGCTTGGAGACCGCCACACTAGTAGAAAGTTGGTCTTCCGGAACACCAATAATTCTTACGTTATTCCGACGAGATCTGGCTTCCAAATCTTCACACTTTTCTTCTAGCTTTACCACAGTAGCCGAAAGAGAGTCAACCTTCTCATGTAGCACAGTGATATCATCCGAACATGTGGAGAGAGAATGTTCAATATCCTTCACGTACTTTTCAGTGTCGACATTTCAGTTTGGATCGATATCATCGTGTTAGAGAATTCCGCCTTCACGGCTTGAAGTTCACTTTTGATGGTCGATAAGTCATCGCCTAGCACGGACCGTTGTTCGGAGCGAAATATTTCTGCCAGATCTCGGCGTAGTGCTGAAATTATTTCAGTTTTAAGAGTCTGAATGTCGCCTGAAGCCGTATCGAGCTCAGTCCGTTGACCCCCCGCGGTTGTGTCACGTTCATCCGAGGATGCGTTAGCTGTTGCAGGCCGCTGTTGCGATGATTGCGCGTTAGCCCCTTTATTGCCTTTAGTTTTCATCTTCGTTGTACAGGATTAGTTTAAAATGAATTCCGTTAGGCACAATTATCTGCAGGCACTTTTTAATAAGTAAAAATGTCCATTAATTCAGAAAAAAATGCAAATTCTGCAGGACCTCCTAGCGAACACGTCCTACTCCATAGCTCACCTAACCGGAAGTCCTCTTATTCTTATTTAACAGACAATTAAAAACGAAAATGTTTAGCATTTAACACCTTTTGCATGACATTGTTCAAGTGTTCAAGTAAAAAATTTTTTTATAAAAAATAGGAAATCTATTTCACTCTTACTATCCATGCACACCACTGACAGGTCAAATCTGCTCCCTCTCTCTCTCTGCTGCAGAGAGATTGATACGCAACGGGCCAAAGTGTGCATATAAAGTAATGCAAAAATGCAGCTATAGAAAGCGAAAGCAGATTCCGGGACATTTATGGCGATTTAGAAATCCCGGCCGAATGCATTTTTAAGTCCCAAAAAGTGAACATGTTCGGGAAAAAGAGGATGTATAGCTGGGTACGTCTATTTAGTAAAAGGCTTTTCTTTTCAAGTCCTCTCGCTATTCTTAAAGGTACTACCAAACTCAGAAGAGGTAGTCGTGTCCAGCGCGTCTCTGTGAGTCTGCAGCAGCAGAGGATGCGAGTCTGTGGCGGAGTATTTTCAGTTTCTCGCGAACACAGAACCGGGCCGCCCAGGTAAAGTCCTATGTGTGGAAGCGCTGGTGTTGAATTGGGTCTTACACTAAATACACCACAATATGCCATGACCGAATTGTAAACGTTTTCTATGAGGCTCGCACGATGTGCGGCACCACCACCATGCCTGGCGTTGCTCAGCAACGTATTCAAAACAATATAAAGACCGTAAATAAACCAGTAACGTTAGAGATGTGCTGTTGTTGATCGCGCCTGTGTGTGCTACAGTCACGAAAGATTTCTAACATAATACACCATAACTTAGTGTGAAGAGCATGTTGTTTCACCGTGGCTGAGTGAATTAAGTCCTCATTCAAGCTTATTAAAAAAAAATAAAAAAATCGCACATGTGCGACTAAATAAATTTTCCAGTTCGCACACATCTATTTTTAGTCGCAAATGCGAGCGAAATGGTCGCACTGTCGAGCCCTGTGTGTTCAGTTTTGCGTGTTTTTCAAATGCAATCCCAGCCAGAAGTTGATATTTACTGATCTCAACCATAGCATAGCTGAACCTTACTAGGATCTTATGTGTTTTTTGTTATGTGGCCCACATACTGCAAAAGGAGCTGCACCAGAAGAACATTCTCGCTTATTCTGAATGTATGGCAAAACATATATGGTAATAATCTGGCCCATATCTGTTCAGCCATGTTATACCTACGCCACATGTGCCAGCTATCACCCACATTTGGCCCAAATGTTCTTGATATCTGGGTAATCAGTAGCAGCAGGCGAGTGCAGAACCTCCATTAAAATACTGTGGTAAAATAATTTTTCCTATTATAAAGACAAGGTGTGAAACAGTGGATTTTAATGCAGAACTTCTTGTACATTCTGAGACCCATTTTATATATCAATCAGACAGTGAAGATCTTTGATCTTTAAAGAAAACACACCTTAAACGCAGTGATTTTATAAGGCATACAGTTCACCGGAAGCACTTTAACTGAGTTACTGAAAAGTAAAAGTCCTTCTGCATATAACCTATTTTCCTATTTACAATTTTTTGGGGGTGAACTATTTGGGGGTGTTACTGATCCTCATGACATTTGTCTGCTGCAGTACCAGAGATGTCCCCTTGTGTGCGCTCGCGGGACTGTGAAGAGGGTTTGTGCTGCGCGCTCTACTTGACCGAAAGGAGATGTCAGCGCGTTCCCGCCCTCGGTGAGGTGTGCCTGCTGCGGGGACGCGCCAAATTCCGCCGGAGACTGGACCGCTGCGACTGCGAGAAGAGCATGCAATGCCGCGCGCGACCCGACAGCCCTCGTGGACAGGGCGTTTGTCTCCATGATCCGAAGAACTAGAACTATTTAACCGCAGTCAGCTGGCTAGAAGGAACGTGATATATGAGTTATGAATAAAAATAAAGCCTTTTCTATCATTGTTTTGCTTATAAAGTGAGTAGATGTAGGCTATGATAAAAGCAAACGCACAGCGCGGGGTGTTTTGATGTTTTTTTTTCCTCTCTGCGCCTTTAAACCTGTACAAACGTTTGAGTCGAGATCCCTCTGACGGATATTTCAGTGAATAAATATTTGATGTGTTATGTCATGGTCTGCTGTTTCCGAACACACTTCCTGGAAGGCGTTGGTTGAGCCTCTTTCTTTCTTTCTTTATTTCTTTCTTTCTTTTTTGTGTAGAGGAATTTGGCAAACACAATATATATCAATATGATATGGCCAATATACATTTCCTGTAATTTCTGTACATTCTTTGTTCATCTTCTAACGTTTCTAACTTTTTTCTGCTTCCATTTTATGCCATTTGTGTCTGTATTCATGGTTTTTAGTCTAAATGCACACAAACAATAAATGCTCTATCTTTGTTTAACATCCTTTGTTTTTTATTCATTAATTTTTTTAGACTGTAATGTCATTCAGTCTATTATGTCCTTGTCTTAATCTTGAATATAGTGTTTAGCTTTATACTCCCATTAATTTTTTTAAATTATTTATTTTTTTTTGCCAAATTATATCGTTATTTCACAGTGATAATGGCTTTAGCCTTTCATTTCTCAACAGAAATATACATATTTACTCGCTCGTAATCCAACGCTTCTCTTGCTATCTTATCCACATTTCACCCTAGGTGCCAATATTTGTAGGAACTGAACAAAACTAAACTTTTCCAAAGATTTATGTTTAGTTTGAATTAATTACTTTCGCTTATTAAACTCAGTCATTCAAAATGAGTGACTGCAATCAGTACTATAAAAATAAACAAACATTGAGTTCATCGCACAAAACATTCCCGCTCATACGGCTCAATGTTTTTATTTTGATTTAAAGGGCACCGATTTCACCACTTTTACAAGATGTAAAATAATCCTTATCTGTGTCAGCTCAAAATACCCATCAGATAATTTGTTATAGCCTCCAGAATATGCCAATTATGGTGTTTGAGCATACTGTAGCTGTTTTAGTAGCATGTGGCTTTAAATGCAAATGAGCTGCTTTTCTCCGCCCACCGTTCCCACATTTTTTTTTATTATTATGCGAAAAGTGAGAATATACAATCACAGTACGTTATTTAGAAAATGTAAAGACAAAAAGAAAACATTTTTAGAAAAAAGAAAAAAAAAGAAAGAAAAACAAACAGAAGGGGTTTATTCATTACACATTAAAGAAAAAGATTATATAATTTACAAATTTCAGTTGTTATTAAAGCCTTTTTTGTAAAAGAGTTAGAAACAGTTTTAAAGTAATACTCATTTCAATAAGCAAAATATAAAAAAAAAAAGGTTTTTGGTTTGAAAATTTACATTTATGTATATAAAAGTTTGTAAATAAGATAAGAAGATTAAGAAAATATATTTTCTTTTTATGTAAAGCTTCTGTTTTATAATTAACAAAACCAAACAAAACATTTTCCCATAGTAAGGAAAAGTCTTTATCAACATTCTCAATTACAAAAAGAGAAAAATCTTTCCAAAGCAAATTAGAATAACTGCATTGCCAAAATAAGTGAACTAGGGACTCAGGGTGTTGCTTACAAAATGAACAATTAGTATCAATATCTTTTTTATATCTTACTAAGAGATTGTTGACTGGGTATGTACGATGAATAACCCACCGTTCCCACATGTGTGTCTGCTTCTCATCTTGCGTTACGTCAGATAAAGGGCAGTCAGTGATAGAGACAGACTCAGATGAAGCTGAAATAAGCTCACTAGAGACAAAAATACCAAGTAAGTTTATTTGATGTATTTGTGGTGGAGTTTATTCAAGCCTTTCTGAAATGTAAGTCTCACAATTGCAGTACACACACACACATACGTGATATATGCGTGTTTACTGACACCATGCAGCCGTGGTGATTATATCAGCTAGGAATTACATCGATTTTTCTGTCTTTATTACAAACATGTTCTGTTTTAAAAATGTTTTAAACTTATAAAAATCACAGAGAGTTGCAACAAATATTTTAATCCCAGTTTATTTGCAAAATAATGTTCTGTGGACATGTGTATATCAATCTATTCGGTGGATGGGGAAAACTGCACTCTTACGTCACGTTGTGGAGGGCCTCAAAATCACTGGGAATTGAATCCTATTTTAATGTCAGGAAATTTTATTAAAAGAGACTTGTTGTGTTTCTGTCACTTCAAAATGACAGTGGACACATTATACATACAGACAGTTCTGTCCAAACAGCTTACAAAAGTTGATTTTCATCATAGATGCCCTTTAACAAATTTGTGGAGCTTCAAGAAAATTATGGCAAGGAATTACAAGTAATGTTACTAATTAAATCCAACAATATTGGATTGCGTTAGAATGAATTAAATAACCTAATTTAAAATAATTCATTCGAAATAAGCAACAGCACTTACATTTCATTCATTCATTCATTTTCTTGTCGGCTTTGTCCCTTGCGGGGTCGCCACAGCGGAATGATCCGCCAACTTATCCAGCACGATTTTACGCAGCGGATGCCCTTCCAGCCGCAACCCATCTCTGGGAACTTCCACACACACATTCACACTCATACACTATGGACAATTTAGCTTACCCAATTCACCTGTACTGCATGTCTTTGGACTGTGGGGGAAACCGGAGCACCCGGAGGAAACCCACGCGAACGCAGGGAGAACATGCAAACTCTACACAGAAATGCCAACTGACCCAGCCCAGCCGAGGTTCGAACCTGCGACCCAGCAACGCTCTTGCTGTGAGGCAACAGCACTACCTACTGCGCCACTGCGTTGCAGCACTTACATTTTTAAAAATTAAAATCTAAACAAAACATGACAAGAAAATTTAATTAATATTCTTAATTAAAACTACTTATTTTTATTTGACACATTTGTAGTCAGTTCAGCAAAATAGAACCTCAGAAATCTCATATCTCAAAGAATCTCATATTAGACAATATGCGCATATTACAGAATATAACAATATTAGTGTACATTCAAACTGGAGTTAATCTCATTTTAAAACATTGTACCTTCAAATAACTTGAATGTTAAACCATGTACCTTCAAAAAAATAGAATTTATCACATTTTAAAACGTACATTCATACAACTGGTATATGTTAAACTGCGCACCTTCAAACAACTGGAATTTGTTTATCTCATTTTAAAATACAACAGAAGGGCTACAGACAACTGGAATTTGTTCATCTCTTTTAAAGTTAGCATATATTCAAACAACTGGATTTATGTTTTTTTTTTTTTAAGCATAGTCCACACAAAGCGGACATTATAATACAATGTCGTTTTAAAACAGTAGCCTGGAACAACAGAACATAAAGCTCAAATCTAAATTTGAGCACAAATTTATGCTATGATTAAACTCTTTCTGACAGATTTAAAGCATCCAGCTCCAAGTGTAATGTTAATACATCAAATGCGAGGGAGAGCGGGGTAAGCTGTCACACTTTTCATACAACTTTTACTAAGCACTTTTTAAGTATACCAGTCCAACTGCACGTTAACGCAAACTTCTAATCAGCCAATCACATAGCAGCAACTCAATGTATTTAGGCATGTAGACATGGTCTAGACGATCTGCTGCAGTTCAAACTGAGCATCAGAATGGGGAAGAAAGGTTATTTAGTTGACTTTGTACATGGCATGGTTGTTGGTGTCAGAGGGGCTGGTCTGAGTATTTCAGAAACTGCTGATTTACTGAGATTTTCACGCACAACCATCTCTAGGGCTTACAGAGAATGTTCCCAAAAAGAGTGTCCAACCTTGAGGCGGATGAGCTACAGCAGCAGAAGACCACACCGGGTGCCACTCCTGTCAGCTAAGAACAGGAAACTGAGGCTACAATTTGCAGGCTCACCAGAATTGGACAATAGAAGATTGGAAAAATGTTGCCTGGTCTAATGAGTCATGATTTCTGCTGCGACATTTGCATGGTAGGGTCAGAATTCGGCATCAACAACATGAAAGCATAAATCCATCCTGCCTTGTATCAACAGTTCAGGCTGGTGGTGGTGGTGTATTCGTGTGGGGGATATTTTCTTGGCACACTTTGGGCCCAATAGTACCAATTGAGCATCCTGTCAAAGCCACAGCCTACCTGAGTATTGTTGCTGACCATGACCATCCCTTTCTGACCACAGTGTACCCATCTTCTGATGGCTACTTTCAGCAGGATAATGCACCATGTCATAAAGCGCCAATCATCTGACTGGTTTCTTGAACATGACAATGAGTTCACTGTACTCAAATGGCCTCCACAGTCACCAGATTTCAATCCAATAGAGCACCTTTAGGATGTGGTGGAACGAAAGAGTTGCATCATTGATGTGCAGCCGACAAATCTGCAGCAACTGCGTGATGCTATTATGTCAATATGGACCAAAATCTCTGAGGAATATTTCCAATACCATGTTGAAACCATGCCATGAAGGGTTAAAGCAGTTCTGAAGGTAAAAGGGGGGGTCCAACCTGGTACTAGTAAGGTGTGCCTAATAAAGTGGCCAGTGAGTGTACATCACAATGTAATAAATGACATACCAAATTAAAGAAGGAAGTCTCAGGCACATATTTTGTATTCGTTACATTTTCATATCTGATCTCACTGCAGAGTTGCAGACTGTTGAATGGAGAATGCGCGCTGACCTCCAAACAAATTGATACCCTGTGTCTGATTAATCAGACTCATCTTCAGAGTCACAGTTCTGGCACATATAAATTCCCTGGCCTGAAGAGCAACATTCATGGGCCCATTTGTTTTATTTCACACATTTTACCCAGGCCTCCTTTGAATGAAAATGGCTCCACACACACAAGGTAGAAACACTCTTCATCATCTGATGATGACTTGTGTATGATTTTTTGTTTTTTGTTGTTGGCATGGGTGTCTGACTGTCAATTTCTTCTCGGGTAATCTTTTGACAATAGTCAGAGTATCCATTTATGGCTGTACTTGTGATTGATTTGTTCTGCATTTTTACCTGCCTAACTCCCTTTAACATTGCCATGTGGTGTACTGCCATGCTCTGTCTTTTTTGTTCATAATTTCGAACCATCAATACCAATACCACAATGCTTTTTGAGCATGTTCTGTGTGTTTATTTGTTCTGGTTGCACAAGAAAGTCAATGAGACAACCTACCCCAAACTGACATGTGTGCTAATGTTGGCTAATGGTCAGGGTTAGCTCAAAGTAGCATGTTAGCAAATGTATCAAAAGACATGTTATTGTCTCCTCTATTTTGTCTATACCTAACATCTATACCTAACAAAAAAGTGGCTATTTGATTTTTGAGATAGTTTTGGGTTATGAACAGTGTGACGATTTACCCATGTGACAACTTATCCGGTCTCCCCTACAGTATAATTTTTATGACAATTCTGTGAACCAAAGAGGAAACAGATAGTACAGAACTGTTCATATTTTTTGGTGTGTCATGGAATAGTTTTAGACTGCAGGCCAGCTTTCTTTTGGCAGTAAAATGTTCGGTCCCACTTTATATTGTCGCTTATACCTGTGAACTTACATGGTAATTAGATGTGTAAGTAGTATGTAACTACAGTGTATGTACACACGTTACATAGTATTTACTTTTGTATTACTGGTGTAACTACACTCATGTAACAACCAACTGAATAGTATGTGTAAGTACAAATGTGTAACAGGACATTGGTAACAACAGTAGGAAAGTACACATCTGTAACAAGAATTATGTAAGTGCATTGTGTAACAACAATATGTACTTGCAGATGTTTTCCCATTTCCACACCTGTTTGCAGATCATGCACTTGTGAACACTGTATGGCAGAACTAATGCTGCATTAGAAGGTTTCACCTTGTGATACCAGTGTACTCACATGGTAACTCCACAGGAACTGTCCACTTAATATAAAGTGTAAAATGGTCACAAATTACTGTGTAACTTGTAGAAATATCTTCTATGCAACACTTTAATAACAGTGTAGTTACATGGTAACTCCACAGGAACGGTCCACAATGTAAAGTTTAAAATAAAATTCATTTTCGTTTCGGCCTAGTCCCTTTATTAATCTGGGGTCGCCACAGCGGAATGAACCGCCAACTTATCCAGCATATGTTTTACACAGTGAATGCCCTTCCAGCTGCAACCCATCTAAGCCGAAAAGAAAATGAATGAATGTATGAACAGTAATTTGTGACCATTTTACACTTTATATTGAGTGGATCCTGTGGATTTACCATGCAAGTACACTTGTATCACAAGGTGAAACCTTCTAATGCAGCATTAGTTCTGCCATACAGTGTTCACAAGTACATGATCTGCAAACAGGTGTGGAAGTGGGAAAACATCTGCAAGTACATATTGTTGTTACACGATGCACTTACATAACTCTTGTTACAGATGTGTACTTTCCTAGTGTTGTTACCAATGTCCTGTTACACATTTGTACTTACACATACTATTCAGTTGGTTGTTACATGAGTGTAGTTACACCAGCATACACAAGTAAATACTCTGTACCAGTGTGTACATACACTGTAGTTACATACTACTTACACATCTAATTACCATGTAAGTTCACAGGTATAAGCGACACAATATAAAGTGGGACCAAATGTTCAAATTAATTGTCAAAAGAATTGACAATGTCAGTTTAAAATAATGGTTTAGATTTGAGTGACTGGATTCTGGAACTTTGACAGATCCAGTTCCATTAGAAGTTTTTGAAATGCCTCAAAGGTATACTTTAGTTGTCTTGGATGCTGGAGATTCACTACATAAGTCAAACCAAGGAAGGACACTACACGCTCTGGCAATGCTGTCAAGGGCGGTTAGAAACACTTCCCCCTCAATGACAATTCCAATGTCTTCTGGGTTGTCAACTGTAGAAGCTCCTATTGTATTGTCCAGTTGTCAGGGGCAGCCGCGGCCTAATGGTTAGAGTTGTGATTGGAAGGTTGCAAGTCCGAGTCCTGGCACCGGAAGAAATTGTAGGTGAAGTAGGTGAACTGTTCCTTCTTTAAATGAAGAACCAAAGGGCCCAATTACTTCCAGTACACTGCTTGCATAGGTCTCAAACTCAATTCCTGGAGGGCCGCAGCTCTGCACAGTTTTACTCCAACCCTGATCAAACACAGCAGATCCAACTAATGAAGGTGTTTGTGACTCTTTTGAACACCTCAATTATTTGGATCAGCTGTGTTTAATAGGGTTGGAGCAAAACTGTGCAGAGCTGGGGCCCTCCAGGAATTGAGTTTGAGATCTATGGAGGGTGTGATGTGCACAGTTCTTCCACAAATTCTGAAATGATGTCCACCTCAACAGCGCATTTCTACTTCTGTAAACTTCTACAAATAACTTGTTGGATGACAGGAGCAGAAGCTGTGCAAATTAAATTGAGCTCCTCCACCAGCTTGTCAGAAAAGAGGACGGATGGGCGGTGTTTGTCAGAGACTTAAAAAACTTAAACCCTTCAAAAAACCTTCTTCCTACAATTATATTGGTGAATGTGCAGTCTTTACAGAAAAAAACAGATGAGCTTCAAGCTTTTCCAGGGCTGGGTCGCGGGGGAAGCAGTCTTAGGAGAGAACCCCAGACTTCCCTCTCCCCAGACACTTCCTCCAGCTCCTCTGGGGGGATCCCGAGGCATTCCCAGGCCAGCCGAGAGACATAGTCCCTCCAGCGTGTCCTGGGTCTTCCCTGAGTCCTCCTCCTGGTGGGACATAGCTGGAACACCTCCCTAGGTAGGCATTCATGAGACATCCGAAACAGATGCCTGAGCAACCTCAGCTGACTTCTCTCGATATGGAGTGATGTCAGAGCTCCTCACCCTATCTATAAGGCTGCGCCCTGCCACCCTGCGAAAGAAACTCATTTCGGCCGCTTGTATCCGAGATCTTGTCCTTTCGGTCATGATCCAAAGCTCATGGCCATAGGTGAGAGTAGGAACGAAGATTAACCAGTAAATCGAAAGCTTTGCCTTTCGGCTTAGCTCCTTCTTTACCACAACAGACCGGTACATCGACCGCATTACTGCTGCCACTGCACTAACCCGTCTGTCCATCTCAAGTTCCATCCTTCCCTCACTCGTGAACAAAACCCCAAGATACTTGAACACCTCCACCTGGGGTAAGGACTTTCCTCCAACCTGGAGGAACCACCTTTTTCCGGTGGAGCCCCATGGCCTCGGACTTGGAGGTACTGTTTCTTATCAGGAATGTCTTGTTTGCGGACGTCCACGGTAGACTTGGCTGTCCGAGGAGGACTCAAATTCGTGGTTAAGGCTGGATTACTTTGGAGTGCCTGTTCGCATGGACCAAGATGCAAGTGAAACCGGTAAAACTAAAGGAGGTGGGGTATGTCTGTAAGTTATGAGTTTTAAACAGAGTAAAATTAGGAAACCACCTGGGTCGGATAAGATAGGAGGTAGATTGCTTAAGGAATGTGCTGAGCAGTTAGGGACGATATTTTATGAAGGTATGCAAAAGACTCACAGTATCCTAGACCCCTTTCAGTTTGCGTGTAGGCCTAAGAGAGTGGTGGAGGATGCAGTAGGGACTCTGCTGCACTTAGTTCTTAAGCAAGTTACTTTTTATTGACTTTTCATCTGCATTCAATACCATTCAGCCACATATTTTGGTTGAGAAACTTAATAATGAATTTGAGTTGGATCAAATGCTTGTAGGATGGATTTTAGACTTTGTTCAGTGAACACAGAGGGTTAAATGCCTGGTATCATCTATGGGGTCACCTCAAGGATGTGTCCTTTCTTCTATATTATTTATTTTGTACACAAATAGTTGTAGGAGTACTTTTAGTAATAGGTACATTATAAAATTTGCTGATGTGATGCTAATGGAAAAAATATTCTGGTGCAAGGATGGCACTAATAGGTGCCTTACTTACCACCAAGAACGTCATGCTTTGCATTTCTCTATTTGCATAGCATTTGCCACAACAACTGCCAAGTCTCCTTTCCTTAAAGGTATGATTGACTGGAAACATAAAACACAACAAATACAAAAAAAAAAAGCCAAGTACTCGAGCAAGCAGTTGATGTTGTAAAGATGATTGGAAAAAGAGGCCTTAATTCTAGGGTGCCGCTGGCCGGTATGGGCCCTATGAAATAATGTCTTGGGTGTTGCGGACGAAAGTAAAGAGCATTGTGCAGGAGGAGGGGTGGGGGTCAAGTGGCTAGATGGGGGTTGTTGCGGACAAAAGTGAAAAGGTAGGGGAGGTGCTGGTGATCCCCTAATGTCCCATTTCCACTGAGTGCTACGGTACAGATCGATACACTTTTATGGCCGTTTCCACTGTCGAAAGGTACTAAAAGGCGAACCGTACCGTACCACTTTTGGGTACCCTTTCGAAAGGGTACCTAGCACAACAAAAGGGTACCAAAAGGCATAGCTAGACTCGCAGCTGAACGCTATTGGTTTACAGAGATACGTCACTAGCTCGTCCACAAGACAGGTGAATAAGTAGTTTTTTTACAAGGTCGTCTAAAGCGTAAGCGGTTTCGCTTTCTTGCGTGCATTTGCCGCGTGTCTATATTTGAAATAGCGAACTTCCTGAGCTGATAATAGTAATATGCGCGTGATTATTAAAGTGCTTCTGACATCTGATCCTTTCAGAAACGGACAAAAGCGAGAGTGATGCGTGAAAAAAACAAAGGAGAAGCCGGAAAAAACAAAGGAGCAAATGATTGCTTTAGCAACCTAAAACATGTACAAACTGCCATGTTTAACTATTATCATCCCCTTTTGGACTATATGGAACTCAGAATGACGGAATTACTCTCTAACAGAGGCTACATGTGCTGGAGAAGATTAAAGATACAGATGTTTGCCCTGACTGGGCTATATGTTGCGTGTTGTTTTTGAACCCAAATAAGGGTGATTTATAATCGCAGCAAACTGTTTGGAAGCATTGAAAGTGTCCAAGAAGATGTCCAAAATCTTTACAAGCATTGACCCAGAGACGGGTTAGATGCATGTCACTGATGAGAAGTTGACAGATGTTTACTGTATGATGACCTTGAAATGGCCTTTAACATCCAGCAGGCACAGGAGATCAACATGATGTCAAACTGACATTGTACCCCAACATCGAGGGGACGTTGCAGTTTGTTTGGAAATGAAAATCGGGTTGACATCAGAACCCAACGTCAGGCTGACGTCAATGTGCAATGTCCAACCTAATATCAAATAAATATCAACATCTAATGATGTCACAGCTTGACTTTGTGTGGACGTTACCAATATGACGTTCATCAGATGTTGGATTTTGGTTGCCATACCTGATGAATAAATGTCAGTATTTGACGTCAATATGACGTTGGTTTAAGATGTTGGCTTGACGTTGGATTTTGGTCACTTTCTAACACAACCTAAAATCAACCAAATATCAACGTTATTATTGGACATCAAAATATTGTAATGTTGCCTAATATTAACGTCTTATGACGTCGTGTGCCTGCTGGGCAATAACTAAATGCACTACAGAATGTTACGTTTACACACATCCACAAATACATGTAAACACATCAACTTTTTACAGCATAATACTCACTACTCCCTACTCTTGAGTACTATTCATACTTTGAATAATCTTTACAACAGATACTTTTACTCTACATTTTTAGGCAAGTCATGATACTTTAACTTAAAGGGCCATGAAACCCCCTGTCTCAGCAGGGTGTTTTCACACCTCTAGTTTGAAAAGGTGGGAGTGTCAGGGTAGGGAAAGAGGGAAGGATATGCAAATATGGGAGTTTCTGTTTGGGCACGCAGACGCAGGGGAGAAAGACAGTATCTGTGTTTACATGGCCATCAGTAATCGAACTACTTGCCAAATTATTAATTTGTCGACTTTAACTGCAGTTTGGCATTTTCACTTTTTATTCAGGAACATTTCCTGCATGTTGCCTGTGACAAACGAGATATTGAAAGCGAGGAACTGCTGGAAGAGTGGAGTTTTAATCCAATGTTTGATACCGCACAGCGAATAGGAGAAAAAAAGATCCTCCGCATTTCTCGGTAACTTGGATGACTCGGTAGGTAGCGTCAGAAAGCCGTGTGTATATAGACTATATCCTGTCACAAAATGCGGCGAAAATCCTGCACGACGGGAAAAGTTTGATCATGTTTACATTTGGAGAGCAGCATTTACAGCGGATCTTTCAGTCTATAAAATTGGACAATAATATTGCAGTGATATTAATACTGTAAACTTGGTAACTAAATCATTTTGACTGAGGTATGTCTTTAAAAACTGAAAGAGCTTTGCTGACCACGAACTAACTTTGCAATCTGGGTAAAACAAAGGGCACTGCACTGCAAACACTTACCAAATCTGTAGCGACAGGACAATCAAACTGGAGCTGTGTCTTTTTATTAAAAGGAGACAAGCGGCAAATCCGGATTTCACCATTTCCAGATGCGAAAAACTCTCGGGTAAAAATGTTCCTTACAAACGCGTTTCTGTCGCGTGCACTGTAATCCACACGTGAGTCCAGCTGCTCTCTCATAAAGGGAAAATGAAAACAAAATCTTGTTGCTGCACACCGACGACCCATGTCTCCAAATTCTTGTTCTTTAACTTGTTTTAGCAACACAACGTGGCGTCTCTCTGCCGTCTGTACAGTGTATACAGTCTCCGGAGCTATCGTGCATATTAATGAAGTTTCGCGTCATACACAATAGAGCGCGCCGATTGGTTTGAAGCACGTCTTCTCATGAATTAATGCCGCACACTCAGATGCGTCAGAACGTCCTCAAAAAGACAGCCAGCCACTCTCCTGGCTGGATTTACCCCTATGTATCTCATGGCCGTGACGTAGCTTCAAAAATTCGTTTCAAACCGGAAGAACGAATTTGCGCAAAATAACGCAAAAAACAACCAATTTTCACTTTTTAGTGCAATATATGTGTCCTAATAGTGTTTATAGCAGCGTGGGACACATATATGACTGTCAACAGCTCAAAAAATGTGTTTTGGTGTTTCGTGACCCTTTAAGTATGATTTTTCAGTACTCTTTCCACCACTGTATAATCCAAAGCAGTTTATCATTACAAAGAGCGGGAATCTAACTCAGTATCTTGAGGCATGTAGATGAAAAAAACAAACCAAAACACAAGGCTCATACGAACACATTTATTTTATTATGCCTAATATAGAATGTGGTTTAAAATTATTTGTAGTACTTCATGATTACCCATATGGCTGAATTTATCTCCCTAGCAGGGCCGTTTAGACTTTTTGTTGGCACCCAAGATGACACCCCTGCCCCTCATAAACAAAATTCAAGTAAAATCATAAAGGGAAGTAACACTCCAGCCCACCCCACATCTCTATATTCCAAAGTAGCACTATAAGTGTATAGTAAATAATCTTTTATACTTTTAATAATTGTGTATAAATTGCAAAAGGGGCCAAATAGGTTTAATGATTAGAAATATCAAGAGAGGGCAGCACAGCGGCGCAGTGAGTAGCACAATCGCCTCACAGCAAGAAGGTCGCTGGTTTGAGTCCTGGCTGTGTCAGTTGGCATTTCTGTGTGGAGTTTGCATGTTCTCCCCATGTTAGTGTGGGTTTCCTCCAGGTGCTCCGGTTTCCCCCACAGTCCAAAGACATGCACTATAGGTGAATTGGGTAAGCTAAATGGTCTAGTGCAGTGTTTCTCAACTGGTGGGTCGCGACCCAAAAGTGGGTCGCGGGAACATTTTCAGTGGGTTTCATTTTTTAACTTATTTTGCTTATACCGGACTTTTATTTTGAAATGCGCGCGCGACAACCGAACCGACTACTTCCCGATAAACATTATGATGATCCGTGGATGAGCAATCCCTTTGGAATCGACGTGGAAAGCGTCACGTTGCCGAGCAACAAAGAGAATCAGCTTGTGGAGCCGTCATGTGATAAGACCAAGCGGCAACCTCCCGCTCTCCCTCGGGAAGCCAATACGGAAGTAACTAAAACTGCAATTCATCGACTCGCCTTGGGGGGCTGGCTCCATGAAGTCCAAGGGCTTTCTTTCTGCATTGGTAAATTGGCCATTTTTACAGCTGATAAAAACATGTTTACAGCCTGGTACAAACGATGGCTTTGATGCATATAGCTATGATTACCCTTCATGACAACTCTGAGGGGGGTGAATTTTTTTATAACTCATCCGTTTCGTTTTTATTAGGTTATATTAAGTTTGCATAATTAAGGGCGTGGCCACTTGAGTGACAGCTAGCCCTCGCTGCTCGCTGTCTCGTCACCTCAGCTGATTCTGGCTAATTAGCCGCTGAGCTCGGCAAATAAATCGTGTATTTGTTTTGTTTAATGTTTCTTTACACCTTCATTTGCCTTTTGGAATTATTTCCTGCAATTATCAGATGATATGGCATGCTGTGTGGACTTAATTGTGCTTACAAAACCGTTCAAGTTGCCTTCATTTCACAGGTGAGTGAAATGATATACTTCTATACCATCTCTATAAATGTATTTGTTTTATTTAAGATCATTTATCATTTAAATGTTCTTTAGACCAGTATTGCACTCCAGAATCTGATAGATTGATTAGCTGTAGGCTATAAAACAGTCATCTGAAGCGTTGTCATACAGTGTTAATGCTGGATTTTATAAACAGCCTTGCATTTACTAACACAGACTATATCTGAAGTGTTTGGAAGTAATTCGCGTTTTCCTCCTGTCGAAAAACGTCATAAGAACAATGTTTAGTGGCTCAATGTGTTACAGCAGTGTTTTTAAAAGTCTAAACACTTTATTGACATAGTGTACAACCAAGCACATGTGGTCAGAACACAAACGAGTCACAGGTAATGAAGTATTAAGCCTTCTCCCAAAGTAATATATCTGTTTTAATCCAGGTCTAAGCAAAAGGCTGAGAATCAAGCATGCGTCTGTAGCTCCGCTCACTCTCCGCCTCTTTGCCCTTATTTGGTATGCCGCGTTCGGTTAGATGACGCGCTAACAAAATGGCGACGGTTGGCCACGCCTACTTGTGGCTTCTTTTGCAGTGTTCAGAAACCTATGGGTGACGTCACGGATACTACGTCCATATCTTTTACAGTCTATGGATAAGACGCTGAAAAAGAAATTCAGTGAAGTAAAGCCTCTCCCAGTTTTGGTGCCGCAAAGTGCTTTCTGAGTATTCGTCCCTTGCCATTCGTGCGATCAAATCCATCCTACCATTCAGCACTACGTATTTGTGTGAAAGTGGCTTCTCTTCCTTGGTGCAGCTTAAGTCAAAGCAAAGGAACAGGTTGGACATAGAGCACGATCTTCGGGTCTACCATCACCCCAGACTTTGAAACTCTTATCAAGAGTAAAGCACATACTCAGTTATCTCATTAGCTTCCCAAATTACTGTTAAGTGAAACAGATGTTTGTAATTGCTGTCATATTAGATGTAAAAATGGTTATGATTGTTTTAATCATTTGCTGATTTGTTCTGTTCAACAGGATCAGTGTTAATGTTTTATTAACAGTTCAGTTTAGTTCATGGTAACTGAACCTTTTCTTACCCTTTGTAATATTTCTATAATTTGATACATTTTGTTAAATGACAGCAATAAAATATTGTTTATTTGTAAATATTGGTGACTTGTGATTTATCTGTCACTATTTGTGTATGTTAACAAATAAATACAAATTAATTATAATTCCTAAAATTATATTATAGTTCCTAAAAGTTTGGGTCGCGGCTTGATGACCATGTAAAAATGTGGGTCCCATGGCCAAACCAGTTGAGAACCACTGGTCTAGTGTATGTGTGTGAATGAGTGTGTATGGATGTTTCCCAGTGAGGGGTTGCAGCTGAAATAGTGGATATGCTGGCGGTTCAATCCACTGGGGCATCCCCTGATTAATAAAGGGACTAAGACGAAAAGAAAATGAATGAATATCAAGGGACTTCCCCTCCAAAAAAATGTTGTTCAGTGTTTGCATGGGATGAAGTGATTTTCTCTTTCATTCAGTTGATGCCAAAATCTGCTGTTACCTGCTTGATGGATAATAATGTCTGCAACACATGCAGAGGGTCCTCGTTAGTGCGCCTGTCTTCCAAGTGCCCCAAAACAACAACAAAAAAAAAACAACGCAACACAGTCAGATTGAGCCTTCCCCAATTCTCCAGTATAGGGCAGGGTTAAGAGGTGTGGTTGAGTTAGGCAGTGAATTCAGCAGAGAGGGGTGTACTTTTTTTGGCACAACACCAGTTCAAGCTTCACTCTGTCATACAGTTAAAGTCAAAATGATTGGCCCTTTGTTTTCAAATGTTTCCCAAATTATGATTAAAAGAGCTAAAAGCAGTTTAAAAAAAAAAAAAAAACATTTTAAGGTCAATATTAGCCCTCTCAAGTGATATTTTCCCCAATTGTCTACAGAACCATTGTTGTATAGTAATTTGCCTAATCACCCTAGTTAAGCCTTTTAATTGCACTTTAGTTCTCAATCCTCTTTCTCTAAGCCCCCAGCTACGCATTTTTCACAAGTTTCTCTTACTGCTTCAAACGTTTGTTCCATTTGACCATAATTGCCTGGTGTAGGCGTGGATGTCCAAAGCAGACCTCACATGATATTCTGCCACTAATCCAGCTTGAAAGTGTTCAATTCAAAGAATAACGTGCAAGACGTGACTTCTAATCACATGATCACAGCTAAACATCCATTCACACTTCAACCTGCAGTAAATTGAAATGCTACAAACACTGCTGTAGTGCAAATCTTTGTTTTTAAGTAAACCAAGTTGTGTTCATGTGGGTTTCCTCCGGGTGCTCCAGTTTCCCCCACAGCCCAAAGACATGCTCTATAGGTGAATTCAATAAGCCAAGTTGCCCATAATGTATGTGTGAATGCAAGAGTGTATGGGTGTTTCCCAGCATTAGGTTGGGCTGGAAGGGCATTTACTGCGTAAAACATATGCTGGATAAGTTGGCGGTTCATTCAGGACTAAGCTGAAAAGAAAATGAATGAATGAACTTCAAGATCAGTCAATATCCCACATGCAGTGAACATGACTATCTAAATCAGCTGTTTTAAACAAGTTAAGCTGTGGTCACACTGCACTTTTCTCCCCAGAGACTTCCATTCATACGCACGCAAATGCGTCACACCGGAAACGCAAGGTCATGCGGCAAGTTTCGAAATCGAAATCGCATCATTTGACTGCGTGAGACCAATTGAGGTTCAAAACATGACCTTTCTGAGCAGAAATGAAAAACATGGGACCAATCACTCACTTTTTTTTAAATGTCTGATCTTGACGTTCATTCATTCATTCTTGTTTAATCCCACCCCTTTTCACAGAGCTGTACAACACAATTTTGCATACACAAACTCTAGTGTAACCGCAGCTTCAGGCAAAATAAGCAGCGAGAAGGGGCACAAGGACCAGCATTGAGAACCGCTGCACTACACCAGATGTTCCCAAAGAGGGGTGGTCGCTTGATTTCCATAAATCAAACTCACTTTATTACACTATTAGAATTACTATTTTTTTATCCATAACCTACAAAAGAAACAAATAGTTAAATTACATAAAAAAAATCAAATAAAAAAAAAAACCTGTCTTTAATTTCTTCAATTTGATTGCGACCCCTGGGGTGATTACACCATGTTAAAGACACAGCAATAGTGTCAGATGCAGCAGATTGATTTTATGGCACCAGGTTAGACTTTGACACCTGCACTCACATACATTAAAAGTAAAGGACACATCTGAATACGTTTGTAAATTTAGAACCACTTCAGATGATATTGGGGGTCTTGAGCCACTTAAATTGTTACTTGGGGGGGGGGGGGGGGGGTCACAGGCTGAAAAGTTTGGGAAACCTTGCACTGGACAACTGCCTAGTTATCTTAGTAACAGCACTGCTCTCTACACTCAAGTTAAAAGCAATACAAGTCACATTCTAGACCAATTAAATTGCAAGGATGCACCTTTATCTTTCAGTTTGAGAAATTAGTTATTTTCACCCAAAAGTACAAAATACAGGACACCAATTGACCATTTACATATGCAATCTCAACTGTTGACGTTAAAGAATTAAGTCAAATTACCAAATCAATTCAGAGCAAAAGCACTGAAAAAAACAGATCAAGGTTAACTGGAAGTAGCCAGTATTCTCCAAAGCAGTGGTTCCCAACTCCAGTCCAATCACTGCTCTGAACCAGCATTTCCCAACCCTGTTCCTGGAGGCACACAAACTACACATTATGGATTTCTCCTTTATCTGACCCATTAGCTTCAGGTTTTGGAGTCTTTTCTTATGTTCTGATGAGTTGATTTTAGTGTTTGATTAGGGAGAGGTTGAAAATGTGTACTGTTGGAGTGTCTTAGGAAACAGTGTTGGGAAACACTGCTCTGAACAGAGGAAAAAAGAATTAAAAAAAAAATAATTAAACAAAAGGGTTTACTCATTGTTCCCCTTTATTTTCAGACTTTTACACAAATGACAGGCCTACAGGACTTCATTTGCAAAAGGAAAAAATTAACAAAAACAGCAAAGGCAACAAATATGGACGACTGAAGGATTCATGTCCAGATGTAAAACTCAGATAGGAATGTTGCAGGTAGCGGCAGGATTTAGGAAAGGGACACTGAGGAGTACTATATTGGGGTATGTGTGAAGGTAATGGTCGAGGTTTACAGCTGGCCACAGTCAGCGACGATGATCTTGGTACTGGTCTTGCCACTGCTGGAACCATAGCCCTCCACTTTTCTGATGACTTCCAAGCCCTCCACAACCTGCCCAAAGACAACGTGCTTGCCGTCCAGCCTGAATGAAGACAATGGACGAGAGAAAGGGGTCAGGAAAACAGAATGGATTCAGGATTCACGGTCACTCACAATTTGACACTCACCATGATGTTTTTTCTGTGCAGATGAAGAACTGGGAACCGTTGGTGTTGGGGCCAGCATTGGCCATTGACAGGCAGCCAGGGCCGGTGTGTTTCAGGTTGAAGTTCTCATCCTCGAACTTGTTGCCATAAATGGACTTGCCACCAGTTCCATTGTGGTTTGTGAAGTCACCTCCCTGTATCCATAAAGACTCCAGGTTAAAACAAAACAGAGACAAAATCCAGCAAAGACTGGAGCGAATTGTTCATACCTGACACATGAAACCAGGAATTACACGATGGAAGGAGGATCCTTTGTAGCCATAGCCAGGCTGACCTGTGCACAACTGCCTGAAATTCTCTGAAAAACCAAAGACAGATGATGAGCACTTTAAACCTCGTTCAACCTTTTGGACATTTGTCCATTTCAGTTGGGAAGGCTTCAATTTGCTATCTCTTTAACTAGATGGTGCCATTTCCCCCCCAAATTATCACATTTGGTAACTGTTAGAAGTAATGCTGATGAAAAACGATATAGTTGAAAAAAAAGTGACTTTTGTCCATTTTGGACTTGTGGTACTTTAAAATATACAAATATTAAACTACATAGATTTCAATAATAATGTATACCATTCACTGTGAGGCAATTCCATTCATGAACTTTCTTTACTCATTATGAAATTGAAAATGTATTGGTTTTTACATACTACAAGCGGTCATTTTGCATACCAGTTTTAAAATGTTAATTCAGAAAAATTAATGCTTGGTAATTATTTTTTTCACCAGCATTCATAAAGTAGAAAAACCACATTACATTTGTCTATTTTAGATGGTAAGGCTTTAATTTGACCCCCCCAAGCCCTCCCCATTTTAACCTGGTGATATTCCCCCCCAAATTTTCTCATTTGGAAATTATGATAAGTGCTGCTGGTGAAAAATGTCAGCTATGAACATGTCCATTCTGGACCAAAGTAGTATAAAGCATAAAAATCTTAAAGTACATGAATAGATTTCAGTCTATACCATTCATAGAAAATCCTATGAATTTACTTTTTTTTTTTTTTTTTTTTTTTAACTTTGCTTTTATTAAATATATTGGGTTTCTATATACTAAATGCTGTCGTTTTGGTAAAATAACTAGTTTAAAATGTTAATTCAGAAAAATAATGAGTGCTTGGTAATTATGAATAACTGAATGCTGCTTGGGGGGAAAAAACCTTGTGTGACATTTGTCCATTTCAGTTGGCAAGGCTTCAATTGGAAATTTCCCCATTTTTTAACTAGATGGTGCCATTTTCCCCACAAATTTTGGTGAAAACCAGTTGTAGTAGAAGAAAACAAAAGTGACTTTTTTGGGACATGAACATTTGTCCATTCTTGACACAAGTGGTAGTTTACAAATCGTACAAATCCTAAACTACATAAATGGGATTGCCTCACAATGAAGTTCATTGAAATCTATGAATTTACTTATTTACCTAGCCTTTTATGAAACTGAAAATATACTGATTCTCTATATACTACATGCTGTCATTTTGCAAACTAATCGGTTTAAAAAGTTACAGAAAAATAATGAATGCTTTGTAATTATAAATACAACTGAACGCTGCTAAAATTAAGTGGAAAATAGTCCAAAACGTCACAAATATGGTTTTTTATTTGAGCTGAAAAATCATTTAAAGTAAATAAATAAAAATACACAAATTAAAAGCATAAATACCTGCAGTTCTGGGGACAACGTCGGCTCTCAGCTGTTAAAAAGACAAGACATCACTTTAAAATCACTGCAGCTGCATTAGGGCATTCAAGTTCATGATCACGCCACACCGCCATTGCTACAAATTAGAAAGTTCATCTCGTTTGTGACGCATAGTAGCCGCATTCCGTTCAAACGTGACAGACTCTACTGTATAACACTGCATGAGGAAGACCGCGACAAGCAACGAAAAAAGGAGTCTAGCAGCAGCTCGTCCACTGCTTCTCGATGCACATTGCAGTAAACCCATGCAGTTGCTACAAAATTAGCTATTTTTAGGACTAGGAGCGACATGCTCAACACACCCTGCCAACAGAATGGCAGAAACAGCTAGAACCATTTGCGCCACAAACCAGCGGGTTCATGAATACGGTAATGCATTAACATGCCATGAAATACGAGTACGCAGTATCACGTAGGCCTTTTTTCTGAACAGCCAAAATAACTAGGAGCTAATGTTGCCGGTAGCCGCGTTTCAATTAGAAACGTTGGTGTCTAAGAAACGTTGAGGATTCTGAGGCAAACGACGGTGATTGGGCGTTTACACAATGGAGCGCCATTTGAAGTCTGTGAGCAACTTCTTACCTTCTAGCTTAAAAATCACAGGCGTATACATTAAAATAACACAATTTAGCGACCTTGCGTGAAATAAGCACTTGAGAGTAATTATGAATAGTCTAGTATGAAGGCCAAGCGGTAACGGCGCAGTGAAATTCATTCAGAGGTAACCGCTAGCCTAGCGCATGCTGCAATACGGCAGAGCAGCTTCCTCAAAGAAAGCGACTTAACGGCGAAAAAAATTTAGTTATTACAAATGCGTGTGCGCACAAAATCTAAGTTATAAGAATTAAGTTTTTTTTTTACCTCCATTATCACCCTTCCAACAGGATTGCCGCCGGCGGTGAGATCGAAAAACACTCTGGGCCTTGCCATGGCTTTAGATTCTTTTCCGCTTGCAGGATGCTGTGCTAAAGCGCGTGAACCGTGTTTCACTGGCTGCCTTCGAATGGAGAAAAGACCGGATGAAGGCCGCTAAACTATATAATAACCAGAGGGGGACGTCAGGAAGGTGCAGTGGACCAATAAGAGAAACGATGCTTTGATTGACACATTGATGAACCAATGAAATGTCTCATTTTTGAGACTTTGCCACAGACGAGCGCTTTCGGCAAACGCGGTATGAAGGCGTGTTTGGACCGCATGTTAGCGAACTGCTGATGTGATTTAATCACATCATGTGTACGGCAGGAATAATGAGCAGGTGCTAACACACGATATTTAGCTAATGTTTATATAGTTTTATTCAATGGGTTTCCAAGATTTTAAATAAATTTAATCAAACAGTAAAACTGATATATTACGGTCTGAATGCGTTTTTAACTCACAAACGTGACTTAAGGCAGATACTCCATATTTCTAACCTTGTTAAATGCTCTTAAGATCTAAAATGCACAAACTAAATAGTTAGAGTAATATTGTTCGGTATTTTCAGAGCTGCGTGTGCTTTTATTAATTAAATAGGCCCATGCAAAAAGGTTTTTAGATCAAATAAAGTTTATACCTGTGCATTTTGATATAATCTATAATCTATTTTGTGGGTTCCACTGTTCTAGAATGAGATTGTATCATCCTGCTCCATAAATAAACAAAAATAAAGTGATTATCACAATTTTCCTTCGGCTTAGTCCCTTTATTCATTAGGTTTGCCACAGTGGAATGAACCGCCGAAAGGAAGCAAAACAAGCTGTTAAAAATAATGACATTAGTCTAAACGCAAGTATAAGAGTGAAATCAAGAGTATTATTAAGAAAAGAATGAAGGTGGCAAAAACAATGGGATAATGAGAACAATGGTCGGTGGTTTTACAGAATTCAAAAGAAAGTAGGAGAAATGAGATGTGTGTGGAAAAACAGAAGATAGGAGACAATAATATCTAGGGTGAGATTTAGACACAAAATTAAATGGTACACTTTTTAAAATGGGCAAACATGATACAGGACATTGTGAGTTTTGTGGACAAGAAGAGACAGTTGAACATGTTATATTACACTACATGAAGATGAAAGAAGGATTCTTAGTAAGAATTTAGAAGAGATAAAAGTTCAATTTAAATTAGATGGCATTCTACAAAATAACTCAGGAAATAAATGCTTTACCTTTTTATTGCAGTATCTTAAAAATACTCCTTTGTGGGGGACGATTTAATAAAGAAAGTGGTAAGTGAGGGATTGAGGGAGGGGAAGGGGTGGGGGGTTAAGTCATAATGATCCACGCTCCATACCAGTTGGTGGCGGAAATACACCATTCTGTTGTTTGTCAACGTCAATAAATTGAAGAAGAAGAAATTAACCGGCAACTTATCCAGCGGATGCCCTTTCAGACTCAACCCAGCAATGGGAAACACCCAGACACACTCACACTCATACACTAAGGCCACTTTAGTTTATTCAATTTATCTATAGACCATTTCAATGTGCTCATGTCATTGGCCCATTAACATTTCCTGTTTGTTATCAATCTGTAAGGATGGCTATATCTCTCCATAATATTAAACCCTGAGAATTGTTATGGAATTCCACGAGAATGGTAAGGCACTAAAACAAGAAACTTTCTAATCTGAGAAGAAGATCAGCTAGGAAACCAGTTGTTCAGGTTGTCTCGCTCATGCATCCTGAGACCCTTCTTTGCCCTGAACTTTACCTTCTCCACCAGAGCAGCTCCACACAGAATGTCTCAGTTTTTACTATGGTGTATCTTGTGGCTCTATATTCATGTTTGGTGTCATTGGTAAAGTGGTCTTAATTTCACTGTAATATTTTACAATTTTCCTTATATAAGTTAATTTGGGTTTTGACTATGGTAAGATCTTTGCCAGGTGTTCCACTCCAGGGAAAATGGTCTTCACATCAACTCATGACCAGGCAAGAGTCTTGGTGAAGCTTTTATTGTCTTAAATTTATGGTGATTTGAGTATTTAAGGGAAATGTGCAGAATTGTCAGTGAGATTCTGGAGCCAGGATACCCCGCTGCAGTGTATAAGTCTCTGAGCTCTGCATGCTGCAATGCTTACATGCTGCAATGTATTTCTACATGGTCAGGTATTCACCTCTAACTCTTAAATGTATCTTTGAGTAATTGATGTTGTACAATCTGAATTGGCTTATTTTGTTTAATTATGTGAATTGGAATGGAAAATCTTTGCCTGACAAATAAATGTAAAATTCTTGTTTAACTCAAATATCTCCTGAAATCATTTAAATATAGTAGATTGTTTAGGCTGATGTTTCCGCAGCCTGCGACCAGAATGTCATACATTGATGGTCAATGGATGGAGCATAGGCACAGCATTAGAGACCTGTTGATTTCTGAAAATCACTGACTTAGTATGATATAATCTAGGGGCTTTTAAATGAAACTTGGCTAGATGACAATTGTAGCGCAGCAGTTCTGAATGAAACGGCTCCTTTAAACTTGGATTTTTTGATTGTTTTAGAGCTAATAGGAGAGGTGGAGGCATCGCTGCCCTGTTTAAAGATGTCTATGAGTGTAAACAAGTGTCATTTGGTGACTATTTGTCTTTTGAATATCTGAGTATAGCACTAAAGGGTGCTCCACGCATTTTACTGATCATTATCTACAGACCTCCAAAATATTCTCCAACTTTTATTGATGATTTTACAGAGCTGTTATCAATAGTAACCTCTGAGTTTGACTATTTTACTATTGCTGGGGATTTTAATATTCACATTGATAATCCAGAAATCAATGCTGTAAAAGAACTCATGACTGTTTTTAACACTTTTGATCTGACTCAGCATGTTCAAGGACCCACACACAATCGTGGACACACTCTTGATCTACTTATAACTAAGGGTCTACACATTTCATCGACTGTTAAGGATGTTGCACTATCTGATCATTTCTGTATTTTCTTTGATATATTGATCACTCCAGCCATTAAAGACAGCTCTGTCTCTGTCAGAAAGAGATACATAAATGAGAACACTAGTGAGCAGTTTATGAAGGCCATATCGCTAGCACAAAGTATATCTGCAGACTCTGTTGATTATCTCCTTGATTTGTTTAACTCTAAAGTTCAGAATGTCATAGATGACATTGCTTCTGTTAAAGTCAGGAAGAAAACTGGGATGCAAATAGGACCTTGGAGAAAATCAACAGCAGTTCAAATGATGAAAAGACAGTGCAGAAAAGCTGAGCGTATGTGGAGGAAGACGAAACTAGTAGTCCACTATAATATCTATAAAGACAGTCTTCATGCTTTTAATGTGAAACTAAACACCGCTAGGCAGACTTTCTTTTCAAGCCTTATAAACAGCAATCTAAGTAATGCTCGCACCTCTTTGCAACGGTAGAGAGACTCACAAAACCCTCCAGTAGGATTCCCAGTGAACTACTCTCTGAAAGCAAATGTAATGAGTTCGCTCATTTCTTTACTGATAAGATCAATAATATTAGGCAATCAGCTCATCCAATCAGCTAAGTTGAGTCGAAGTCAGACAAGCTCAACCACAACTTAAGAAATCAGACATTATGTCTGATTTCATGGCAATTAATGGTAAAATCTTAGAGGAGATTGTGCAAATTATGAAAACATCAACCTGCAGTCTTGACACGCTCCCCACATCATTCTTCAAAACGGTGTTTAACTGTTTAGAAATGGATCTCCTAAAGTAGTAAATGCTTCACTTCTCTCAGGGACTTTCCCAAACTCGCTTAAAACTGCAGTTGTTAAACCCCTCTTGAAAAAGAGCAACCTAGATAACACCTTATTGAGCAATTTTATTCTTTTATTTCTGTTTATGTAAGGCATTTTGAATTGCCACTGTGTATGAAATATGCTATATAAATAAACTTGCCTTGCCTTGAATCAAACTTTATGTATGAGCAAACATGGGGCGACCTAATATTACTTAAAGGAAATTAATTTACAGTTATATCCGCTATCTAAGAACCAGAACTGGCGATGTGTCCGTGAGCAGATGGAACTGGCCTGCATACTGACTCTAAGCGACTTCGGGTAAACGATGAACCATTAACTGAAAATAAGGATTAATTAGGTTAAACGATCTAAATTAGACCAAATCACAACCTATAAGCTAATCAGCTTGAATTGGATGAATCTAAGTTTAAATGATTAAATTCGGAGTTGGAAACAAAATAAATTATTATTTTTTTTACATGTGCTGAAAAGGCTTACATGCATTCAACATTAAGACAGTCAGACAGTTGCAGCTCATCCAGAACGCTGCGGCCAGGATTCTGACCAGAAGCAGAAAATCAGAGCACATCACACCTGTCCTCAGGTCTCTACACTGGCTCCCAGTTACATTCAGAATAGACTTTAAAGTATTATTACTTGTCTATAAATCACTAAATGGCCTAGGACCTCAATACATTACAGATATGCTTACTGAATACAAGCCTAACAGATCACTCAGATCTCTAGGATCATATAAACTAGAAATTCCAAGAGTTCAGTCAAAGCAGGGTGAATTGGCTTTCAGCTATTACACCCCTCGCTGCTGGAATCAGCTTCCAGAAATGATCAGATGTGCTCCAACATTAGGCACATTCAAATCCAGACTGAAAACACATCTGTTTAGCTGTGCCTTTACTGAATGAGCACTGTGCTACGTCCGACAAATCGCACTATGTTTTTCTCATCTTTTTCATTCTTTTACAACCTGTTTTAACATTTTTTTATCTGTTTTTAATTCTGTTTTTATTTTTTCTTACACTTGTCTTTTTTATTCCTGTTTATGTAAAGCACTTTGAATTGCCACTGTGTATGAAATGTGCTATATAAATAAACTTGCCTTGCCTTGCCTTAACCTTCACCCATACTGTCAGTTCTGTTATAGGACTAATAGATGGACACTTACAAAACTATTTATAACTGTAACAAGAGGCAATTCAATTTAACTTCATGTTAAAACAGCTATCATAACATTATTTACCAATATGTGGCTCTTTTTGGATTCACGGAAGCTATAGAAATTAAAAATGTTAAACAGGAAATACGTTGGGACCACTGTTTTTGTTTACATCCCTCAAAATGGTCTGTACTGCCTCTCTTTGGACTGTGGGGGAAAGCACCTGGAGGAAACCCACACCAACACGGGGAGAACATGCAAACTCCACACAGAAATGCCAACTGTGACCCAGCCAGGACTCAAACCAGCAACCTTCATGCTGTGAGGCGACAGCGCTAACCACCGAGCCACCTCAACTATCATAATGACAAAAGCAATTCAGTTTCTTTAATAAACGAACACCTTCACATTTCTCAGAAGATTATGAGTTTATTGTATGAAGCTTTGAACCGGTATGAGAAGAGAATCTGAATCCTCCAAAAAAAAATGTAGCGTTCTCATCAGTTTCTATAAAATAACACCCAGAGACAGGTGTATTTGTGTCTGTCTTGCCATATTAAATGTCTCTGCTGTTGGGCCGGGCTCTATGGCACAAGTTATCATGGATATTTATCAGCCACATGTGCAGGGTATACAATGCAATCTATAAACAATGATCCTGGGGCAGAACTGAGGAGCATGCATGTAAAGAGTTTACCACACTGGCCCGATTTTCACATCAAACCTTTCATCTCTGAATACAAAGTTATTTTTTTTTTTACATAAATACAATAATACGTCTGAAACATCCACTTCAGTGAACCAACTGTTTTTTCTATTTTCTTTTTTTACCAGAAAACAGTGCAAAGGTAGAGATAAAGTGTCATTTTTTTGCCGCTTATCTTTCCTATTAATCAGACACTGCAAATGTATGTGCCAAAATCATCCATTCATCTGAATTTAGTCCACAATTATTGAAACACAACCATAAAATTAAAGCCATACAGCAAAAGTAGCATACACAAATCATGACGACCCTACGTGGAAGCTTAGGGAAATGAGTTCAGAGGCAAGAGTTATTGATTACTGTCAAAGTACGTTCTTTAAATGATTGTAACTGTGCTTTGGTTGAAAATATTTTAGGTCCATTAAAATATGTGCTGTTATTCATGTGTAATCTCTTGCTTATGCCTATCCTGTGGTTTGCAATCTTTCGGTATTGTTGAGCTGGGCAAGTCTTAAAGGGATAGTTCATCCAAAAATGAAAGGTCTGCCTTAATTTACTCACCCTTTGAGTTGACCACTAAAAAGATGTTTTGAAAAATAGTAGGAAATACAAATACTATTGAAGTCAACGGTTACCGGCTTCTAACATTAGATAAAATAAACTCAGTGTTCTGAAACAAGTCAAGGGTGAGTAAATCAAGGCCAAATTTTTATTTGAGTGAACCATCCCTTTAAAATGAACAGCATAAGTTTGAAACTTGCAGAAGAGAGTGATTTTTGGACGGAGAGTGACTGTTGCAAAGCACTATTTTCTGAGGGGGATGAATAAAATAGTTTGGCATGGTTCGTTTTGGTTGGTGGGATGAATGGGGGGCGTTTTTTGTTTTCTTTGTAGCGGAGACAGATTTAGATGTGGTCTTTGAAGGCATCCAGATTGAAGGCAGTGTCAAGGAAACGCTTCAGCTCCAGAAGATGGGTGTTTTTGTTTCCGGTGGCCGGGGCGGCGGCAGGTTCACGGCCAGCGTACCTGTACACAGAAAGACAGAACCTGTGAATGCACAGAGCAGCTGGAGCATCACAGATTTGTACAAGAATGTGTCAGTTTACCAAACAGGCTTGGTACGATTGATGGTGGTGCGCATCCGGGGCTTGACGTAGTCGTAGTATCCTTGGTTCTTATGTTCCTCTTGACACCAGACCAGGTCAGCGTTGGGAAATTTCTCAGTCTCAGCTTTCACCAGGTCAAAAGGGAAAGGAGAGAGCTGAGGAGGAGCGAGAGGGTCAGTCAGACCACAGCATAGTGTATTTCCTAAATGATGTTTAATAATAATAATAATAATTTTTATTTATATAGCGCCTTTCCAGAGCTCAAGGACACTTTACAAAGAATGCGACAAAAGGAGATAGTACAAGCAGATAAATGTAGAGGCAGCATTAGATACACAAACATACAGGAAGTCAAATATAACAAACTGGAAATACAAAAACAAGACCCAAGAGACAAATAAGCAGAGTGTAGGTGGATCAGATAAAGTGGTCAGTTTGGCAGATCAGAAGTGAAGCATTCAGAAAATAAGTGAGTTAAGTAAAGATTTGAATTCAGAGATATTATTAGCAGATCGGAGTGAGCGTGGTAGAGAGTTCCAGAGTTTGGGTGCAATAACACTAAATGATCTGCCCCCATTGAAGAAAGGCGATACCGAGGGACAACGAGAAGGCCAGAGACAGCGGAACGTAATGAGCGAGTTGGGGTGTAGGGGACAAGCATGTTGCAAAGCTAAGAGGGAGCTAGGCTATTTAGGGATCTAACATTTAACAAAGCAAGAAATTTTTCACAGTATGTCTGATACATATATTATTTATGGTCAATATTATTAGCCCCTTTAAGCTACAGGTGTCAAGCTACAGGGCTGCAGCTCTGCATAGTTTAGTTCCAACCCTAATTAAACACACCTGACCAAACTAATGCTGCGTCCCAATTCACATACTTGTACTACACCCTAAAACTATGGCTGCGTCCGAAACCACCTACTACTCAGTAGCTACTGCATTTGAATTTAAATGTACTACTCGGCCGTTAGAAAAGTATGTTCTATACAGTATGAATGAGAGTAGCATGAATGAAATTCGGACGTACTACATCTGCCATTTTGTCATGGTCACGTGACCTACCCATGTCAGTTGCGTCGCTTCACTCCCATTTATGAATTCTGTCGCAGGGCATCATCGGATGCGCACTTCAGAATCTCGCTGGAAGTAATAGGTCATCCGGGTCTCTCTCGCACACTGATTTTCCAATTCTATGAATTCAGACATACTATACGGCTCGCATACTGTTTTTAGAATACTATATAGTATGGAAGTATGCTGTTTCAGACGCAGCCTATGTACTTTTTTGTAAAGTATATACTTTTGAGTGTGTAACAGAAGAGTATGCAAGTTTTGGGACGTGCTACTTCCTCGTTAACAGATCTTTATGTTGTTTAATTAAGTCCCGTCAGTCATCTTAACACATAATTCGCATTTCTTTCCTATATAATTACCTATCTTATTGGAGAAGCAGCAGGATAATCTGCCATTCATGAGTTTTTCATGCAGAGAAATCTCCTCAGGTCTTTGGGTAATTATGCATTCAGAAGTTAATGTCCAAACATATCTTAATATAAGTTCACATTGTTGTTGCAGATGACATGTTTGTAGTTTGTTTACACTTTTTAACCGAGTTTGTAGTTCTAATCAAGTTCACGTCCAACGTGCAATGTATTACAATATTAACGGTTAGAGTATGGACGCATCTACACTTTGAATTTTTCCGAAAATAGTACACCATTGGCATACTCTTTTCAACATACTATGGTTCGGGACTTACGAATTCATACGCAGCATAATTGAGTCTTTCAGGCTTGTTTGAAACCTACAGGTAAGTGTGTTGAAGCAGGGTTGAAACTAAACTGTGCAGGGCTGCGGCCCTCCAGGAACTGAATTTGACACCCTCCCTCAGGTTATATTTTTTTCAATTGTTACACAATGACTTGCCTAATTACCCTAACTTGCCTAGTTAAGCCTTTAAATGTCACTTTAAGCTGAATACTAGTGTCTTGAAAAATATCTAGTCAAATGTTGTTTACTGTCATCATGGCAAAGATAAAAGAATTCAGTTATTAGAAATGAGTTAAATTATTATATTTATAAATGTGTGGGAAAAAAATCTTCTTTCTATTAAACAGAAATAGGGGGAAATATTTGGGGGGGCTAATAATTCAGGAAGGCTAATAATTCTGACTTTAACTGTATATATATAGGCCTTTATTAAAAGATATTACCTGCTCAATTCGAGTGATGGCCACAGAGTTCTCCATATTGCGGGCTTTGCGTTCACGTGTGAGCTCGTAATAGATTTTTCCTGTACAGAAGACAATACGCTTCACCTCTGAAGGGTTCTGAGCGGGGGGCCCATCATCTGTGATCACACGCTGGAAATGAGTGCCTAAAGAGATATGAATTGAGAGTTAGACACAAAAGAAATTTTCTTGATTTCTCCAGCCAAAATCCTGAGGTTAGATGAGATTTGCTTCATTAAGCAAAAGTCTGTATTTAGCGTGACCTCCCCTGGCACTAAAGCGCAACTTTAACTCTTAAGACCAGTGTTTGGATAAGTTACTTCAAAAAAGTAATTAATTACAATTATATAAAATTGTATTTAAATTACTTTTCTAATTACTTTGTCTGAAAATAGAAGAATATGAGTAATTACTTGACAATTCTACTTATAAAACCTATACACTCACCGGCCACTTTATTAGGTACACCTTTCCAACTGCTCGTTAACGCAAATTTATAATCAGACAATCACATGGCAGCAACTCAATGCATTTAGGCATGTAGACATGGTCAAGATTATCTGCTGCAGTTAAAACTGAGCATCAGAATGGGGAAGAAAGCTGATTTAAGTGGCTGGTTTAAGATTGGAAAAACGTTGCCTGTCTGATGAGTCTCGATTTCTGCGGTGAGATTCGGATGGTAGGGTCAGAATTTGGCATCAACAACATAAAAGCATGGATCCATCCATCCTTGTATCAATGGTTCAGGCTGGTGGTGGTGTAATGGTGTGAGGGATATTTTCTTGGCACACTTTGGGCCCATCAGTACCAATTGAGCATCGTGTCAACGCCACAGCCTAACTGAGTATTGTTGCTGAGCATGTCCATCCCTTTATGACCACAGTGTACCCTTCTTCTGATGGCTACTTCCAGCAGGATAACGCACCATGTCATAATCATCTCAGACTGGTTTCTTGAACATGACAATGAGTTCACTGTACTCAAATGGCCTCCACAGTCACCAGACTCATTCCAATAGAGCGCCTTTGGGATGTGGCGGAACGGGAGATTCAACCACAGCTGACAAATCTGCAGCAACTGCGTGATGCTATCATGTCAATATGGACCAAAATCTCAGAGGAATATTTCCAGTACTTTGTTGAATCTATGCCATAAAGGATTAAGGCAGTTCTGAAGGCAAAATAGGCGTCCAACCCGGTACAGTGTAAAAGTAAGTGCAAGGTAAAGTGTACCTAATAAAGTGGCCAGTGAGTGTAAATCTGTCAAACAGGGCCTTTTAGCTGTATTAAAGCAACTAAAAAGAAAAAAAGTTACACATCATATGGATCAAAATATGAAACATTTTAAAATAATACCACCATATTTCATACATACCCTATTGAAATGCATAACAGTTCTTAAAGTACACTTGAAATCAAAATTTACAATCTTTCTTTAGCTAGCTATTCTTAATTCATTGTCTAAATACATTGTAGCTGTTTTTGTAGCCTGTGGCTTTAAATGCAAATGAGCTGCTTCTCCCCGCTCCGTGTACCCACGTGTGTGTGTCTGCTTCTCATCATGCGTTACAGTAGATAAACAGCAGTCAGTGACAGAGACAGACTCGGATAGACCTGAATGGTGATTATAGCAGTTAAGAATTCCAGTGATTTTACTGTCTTTATTTTACTGTTTTTATTACAAACATTCTCTGTTTGAAAAAACGCACTCCTACATCACGTTGTGGTGGGCCTCAGTATCACTTGGATTTGGGTCCTATTTTAACGTCAGTAAATTTTAAAAAAGAGACTTGTTCGGTTTCTATCACTCCAATATGACAGTGGACACATTATACATACAGACAGTTCTGTCCAAACAGCTTACACAAGTTGGTTTTCATCATAGATGCCCTTTAAAACCCATCAGTATTAATTCGATGAAAACATCATAGGCAAAAATGTTGCTGCAGGCCAGGACAGACCATCCACGTTTCCATCCACAACAAGTATAAAGTACCATCTTCAAAACATACTTTTGCAGATGTTAGCAAAGATGCCAGTGAGGAGACAGCATCAACCTGCTGTGCAGACCCATTAACATTGATCAGGAGTGTACCAGCTACCATTGATGTGAGAACACATGAACCGTACGACACTGAAAGAAGCTAAAAGCGTGAGTCAGTTTGCAGAAGGCACATCAACTGCACTTACTGGAGACCACTGAACATTAGTAAGTGACCAAAACCACACTGATGTAACAACGCAGCCAATCGATGACAACTGACATCTACAGTTATTCACTTTATGCAAGTTAAAGATAATACATTATAACTGGGGTCTCAAAATGCCGGCCCGTGGGCCATTTACGGCCCACCATCCTCCTCCCTCTGGCCCACAACTGACGTCAAAAATATAATGCGATTCGGCCCGCCAAAACATGTATTTTTTAACCACTATCATTGTGGTCTAGCCACTTGTGGTTTTGACCTGCCACCTAGTCGACATTTATAGTACTGCATTCAGATTAGTTTTACTTTCATTTTCTCTCAGTGTGCGGTCGAGAGGAACACATTTGCGTTTTAATTCTGTTGCTGATTTAAACGTTAAAATATATGTCCGTAAATGCTCTATTTTTACTAAAGCTCTATTTTGGTAAATATTCAAGGGTCGCTTGATTATTATCAGTTTTATACCACTATTTTGTAGTACAAACACTTCTATATGGCTTACACGTTATGCTGGTGGTGTAACAAATATGATCATTTTGCTAATATTCAATTCAAATGGTCTCATTTAATAAATTTTCCTCATATGCTTACTAAGGTTTGCATAAAAACTATGTACATTAGTAAAATTGTACTGTTAGTTGGATTGACTGTTAGTTGGATTGAATATGTTAAAGTAAATGTGAATATGTACATACTTACCCCCTCTTTGTTGTAGTTTTACAAAAAAACAAAGATATTGAGAAGAAAAATTAAAGTCACTTAAGTTACCCAAACTTTCTGCTGTTCTTACGCTATTGAACAATACAATTGGCTGGGTCAGAATAATAATTATTATGCCTATTATTTGTAGTATTTTCATAGCAATTTAAACGACCTCTTCAATATGTACAACAAGAAACAAAAAGATAGGGTTTTTGACTGCATATAGTCTGTGGAAGAATGACTGAGTGTGTGTCTAAGGCTCGGCCCTACACACAACAACCACAGATATATTTCAGCAGCTGACGTGTGACACGATAAACGTGCTGATTTGCATTATAACTGGTGACATGTAATGCTTGAAACATAAACGTCACATCTGTTGTCCTAAGATGCATAATTTATTTAGGTTTCCCCTTTTTTCTTGTACTTGAATGTTAAAACGGCCCTCCTATGAATTTAGTCACTGAAATGGCCCCCCGCCTATGAGTTTGAGACCCCTGCATTATAAGAAGAATAAAATAATAAAACTATAGGATTGGTTTCCTCAAACTAGATTGTGATGGATTTCTTTATTTAATGCTGCATATTTACAGTAAAATTAATCTAAAGTAACCAGAAACCATGACTGCGATTAATGCAAACATTTTTAAATCAATCGACAGAAAGAGACTGTTTCTGACCTGGTAGCATCTGGTCAAAATTAGACTTGGCCTCTGGATGACGAAGCAGAGATTTAGGGGTGAAGACGATCAGCTAAAAAAAAAAAAGGGAATTAATAATTAAATCAGTTTTAATTCTGATAAAACTTCTGAATAATCATCGAACGTGCTTTCAAACAGCTCAACTCACAGGTTTCCTGAAGGGAAGGAGGATCTGCCTCCTTATCACATGGAAATAGTTGGCGGGATTTGAACAGTTTACCACAATCCAGTTGCAGTCATAAAGCTGACGCACATCAAAGTCATCAGTGATTTTCTGCAGTCAAAACAAAAGGTCATTCAGGGTGAAAACAGCTTTGAAATCTTTGTTTATTCCAACACAATATTGATGTTTAGAGACACGTCAGACGGTCTTACAGGGTTAAAGTCAGGGTCATCATTGCACATCTGCAGAAAGCGCTCTGGACGGGCAGATGAGTGCTCTGGACCCTATGAAGGAACAACATTAAAAAAAATCAACTCATTTACAGCCAGCTCACACAAATGAGCGGAGAGTCCAAAGTAGAGCATACCATGCCCTCCATGCCATGTGGCAGCAGTAAGACAATGCCATTTTGGCGGACCCATTTGGCTTGGCCAGGACTAATGAACTGATCTATTATGCACTGAGCGGTGTTATGGAAGTCTCCAAACTGGGCCTCCCAAAGAACCAGAGCATTGGGGCTGGCCATAGCAAAGCCCAACTCAAACCCTAAGGAAAAAAGCCACACAGAATAGAAACAAACAAGTCTCATGAATTTTCTCAACTATTCATTAATAATTTGACATGTACTGCGAGAGACTGAATACCTAGCACTCCATACTCCGACAGAGAGCTGTTGCACACAGTGTACGGGGCTTGGTTAGGGGACATGTGGTTCATGGGTATGCAGATCCTCTTGTCTACATTCTGATCGTGAAGAACGTGGTGACGATGACTGCAATGAGCAAAAAGATCTGATCAGAAACACTGGGCTCCAAAATAATGCTGCATTTAAAACTATGCATATAAAATGATCTTGTTATACAATGGTCTATTACAGGGGATCTCAGGGTGCTTTCACATCTGTAGTTCGGTTCAATTGGTCTGGACCAAGGGCAGCAAATGATACATTGTAGCATTTTCTGCCATCTTTGGGTCGTTTTTACTCCACACTGATTGCTTTGGTCCGAACCAGTTGAAAAGAACCAAAATGCTGTCATCTGACAAAACGCACATCACTCATTGGCTAGATGTTGTTGAACATATTTCCTAAACTGCTAATCGATTGGTCAGAATTCTCGTGCAGGAAAATGGAACTCCCACAAGTAAACAAACCGGCAGACACAAAATGTCGCTTTTGATTGTGGAGCTACAACTGCACTGGCGGATTGTATCCCTGCTCATAGTATACTATATAGTTTGTATACATCACTTTAGACAAGGACCTATTCAAGGAGGTCTCGGTGTGCTTTTTTGGTCCGCTTTTGGTGCGCACTCGAGTACGATTGCTACATTCACACCTGCCCAAACGAACCAGAAAACGAGGGAAAACGAACTCTAGTGCGATTCAACTGAACTAAATAAGGCAGGTGTGAAAGCACCTTTAATCTCAGTCCTGGAGGTCCAGTGTCCTGCAGATTTTAGCTCCAACCCCAATCAGACACACCTGGGCTAGCTAATCAAGGGCTGTTTCTCAATTCCAATACGCTTATTTCACGCGACCGCTATTTTAGAACACGAAAGCGAGGCTGCGGTGGGAAGAAAGCCGGAAGTATAGGATCAGCACTGTAAACATTGCAACAATATGCTGTGTGCTATAAACCTCCAGCTGTTGCTGTGACTTCAAAATGCAGAAATGGTGTAAACATCACTTTAATATCATTCCGTTCAGTTTCATTTAAACAATTAAAAGCATATTAGGAGTCAAACAGCATCACAATCTCTTTAAGAGTCCTCCTAGACTTCAGTCCAGGGCAGCAGGTAAACACCGTGGGGACGCTTCCCTGCTTCAGCCTATGTAACCCGGTGAGTGATAAAACACTGCAGTCCTCTGTAGCACATCTTCGTGTTGTCTTTAACAGTGTTGTCCCAGTACTGAAGTTTTAAAAACATAAATTTCCCACTGAGCGCGCTCATAAACACCGCTGATTTGCCGTGGTACTCACCAGTGCTCAACAGAATGACTGTGAAGGTTATCAGCTTCCTGCTCTTCACAGATTGAAAACACACATAGACAGATATTGGAGCGTTTTAAAGCCGTGAAGATCAGTCGTTTCATCAGCGCATCGCTCGTCTGTGTTTGCACTCAGTAAACAGCGGTGAGATGAACTGATGACCTTCACAGCCAATCAGAGTGATTTCTGTTGAGCACGTGAACACAATGGCCAATCAGCGCTGTTTAAGAACTCCATGAACAGTGTCTTAAATGTTAACGAGAAATTGGCGTTTTTTTATATTTCAGTACTGAAATTTTGTATCGTGAGTCTAATATAGTTAAAGACTCAGTTCATTAACTTGAGTTTGATGAATGGCATCTAAAATGTGTGTTTGGAAAGGAAAACGTTAGCTAAGTAGTGCCATTTCCCTTAACTTAGCTGAAAATGAGGTCAAATATCCCTTTTTATTTTCACTATTCATTCAGAACGGACCTTAGGGTCACTCGAAAGGAGCTGAAATCCTAAATTTGTGTCACTTTCTCTTCGCTGATAAGATATACAGCCAGGTACACAACATTCCTGTGTGACTCAGTCTATACTTCCGGGTTTCTTCCCACCGCAGCCTCGATTTCGCTGTTAATAATGGCGGCTGCGTGAAATCAGTCTATAATGCAGAGAATGGACTTGCATTCTTGTGAAGACTGGTCTTGCCATGTCACCTCGGAAAAACAAACTCGGGAGACCGCAAGAACACAGAACATGTCCTGTGAGAAATTAGATGCTGCGTTCTTCCTGATGGTCACATGACCTTCACGCATTTTTAATGGAAAATTATTTGAATACTACACCATTCATCCAACAATTTGTTTTTTTCCTTTTCAATACATACATATACAACATGCACAAAAACCTTACAAATATACTTTGCACAATACAAATAAAACAGATTTTAAAAGGAATTTCAGCAAATAAACACCCTTAATGTGTTTATGTCGTTATTAAGATGTCCATGGTAATGTTTATATTCACCGTTTCACTTAGGGAAACTCCTGAGGTAAATAAGTTATATCTCTGAACTTTAATAATAAACCTATATAAAATGCTACGCTTCCCATCTCCTTTATTCAATCGCAATGTCTTCTGGGAATTCTAGAGCGAGTTTGGTGCTCAAGTCTGCATCGGTGCATCCTCGATACCAAGAACACATCCGGGAACTTTCACGCGGCCTCCGTTCTTGCAGTTTTGAGTTTTAACTTTGACGGTTGATGATGACGTTACATGAGAACACAAGATCGCTGAAGAACGCATATTGAGAAACAGCCAAGCTCTTACTAGGCTTTCTAGAAACATCTATGCAGGTGTGTTGACGCAAGTTGGAGTTAGAATCTGCAGGACACCAGACCTCCAGGACTGAGTTTGAGAACCCCTGGTCTATTATAACAGAAATATGTACAAGTTACTAGAAAACTACACTTAAAGGTGCCATAGAATGAAAATCTGGATATACCTAGCCATAGCTGAATAATTAGTATCCGGTACACGGAAGTGACATAACGGTCACCTCAGACACTATTGTTTCTAGTTCTTGTTTAAATCCTGTGAGTGGAAAATCCCAGTGGAAAATCAGGCCAATTGGAAATGTGGTGGTTTTCTTAGGTTATTAAAGGTGTTTTACTTGTTTAGCCTGTATTAATGCATTCAGTGTAAGCTGCATGATTAATCATTAAAAGATCGGAATCAACAACCATGCAACAAATTATAAATAATGGTGATTTGCATACGTTTATTATTCCTGAGAAACTCAGTCTTTAGTCTTTTGAAACAATGAAACATGAAGATTTATGAGTGAATAACTGAATCATTTATTGAAAATAAGACTAAATATACATTTAAATATACAGTTTATATTAAATATTACACTGTACTAAATATACTTTACAAAATATACACTTTCACCATTTAGCATAATCAGCAACAGTAGCAGTAACAGGGAATTTTTCACAATACTGAATAATTTACAATTTATTTTTATTTACCTGATTATTTCTTCATTTTATTTTTAATTAAATTACAGCTTCTAAGTTCTGTTTGTTAAAACCAAAAGTCTCTTGCAGTGTTGTTTTTTGTAATAAATGGAAAGCAAATTAGTCTCCTCCCCTTTTTGGCTGATCCAAAAAAAACGGTTCAATCCATGACTAAAAAACTATAATGTGATTTGAACCGTGAGATTTGTGTTCCGTTACACCACTACTTGCCATGTATGTGGGACTCTAATTTTGAAAACAAGACCAGCATTACAGAGTTCTGAGGGAATGCAACCCTAATGTCTCAAATTCTCATCCGTTTATGCAGAGGTTGATTTTAATTCCTGCCTGTTTTCACATATATTAAAACCAGAAAAGTACAACTTTAAATACATTTCTGTTGACTCCTTTCGTCGAGTATAATTATAATTTAGCCAATACATCAACTTGGGAGCAAACTGTTATTTCAATACAATTCATTCACTCCTGGGTTCCTGCAGGTTTCATCAAGTAAAATTTAGGATACTTTTAAGACCATTATGAATGAGATTTTAGACTTGTACGTGGCTAAACACTGGCGATTTTTTGTAATGGCCCGGTTGGACCAATGGAATTGTTAAAAAACAAATGTAGTTATTTCTTAACCACATATTTTAATATGTGAAAACATTGACTTTTATTTCAACATAATATTTCTTTTTTTAATGACAGTTGTTTTAATAAAGTTTAACATTGTTAAAAGTATATTTATTATGAAGAAAACTACACATATAATCAAAAATATATATTTGTTTGCTTTTGGTCCAAATTAATTGAGTATAACTCCTATTCAACCTAATCCGTTTCTGTTATAAAAAAACGTAAGTTTCATTTAAGATATATATTTATTTAAGATATTTAAAAATATCATGTAGTTTTTGTGTAAATGGAAGATTATGTAAAGGTATATATTGCTGTTATTATCGTGAGGAATTGTGTAATTGTTTTTATTAATTTTTTTTCCCCTAATTAGGGAATTTAATAAAAAAATACTGTAACTTATCTAACAGCTGTTGTGAAATAAACATCTCATTGAAATAAAAAATTTAAATACAGATATATAAAAAAAAATAAATATATATATTTATACATAAATATACAAAAAAACATATAAAAATAAATATTTAGATAGATTGTTGGTGATTGGATGGGTGTTGGCCCGATTCGATAATTTTACTTTCACAACTTTTAAAATTTAAGACCTGTTTAAATTGATTTAAAACCTCCAACACAATATTTTTGTGAATGTAAGACTTTTTAAGGGCTAAAACTTTGTATTTGAAATTTAAGACATTTTAAGACTGTAGACAACCTGTCACTCACTCCTAGCTAAATTAAACCTCTCCAACACTTCATTTAACAAGAAATCTACTCAATTCATAAAAATATTTTTGACAACTGAAACATGATTATTTAGCGCATCTGTATTTCAGAGTACATCAAAATGTGTCTGTGTGTATGAGTGTCAGACACTGACAGAAGCTGTGGGGCATCAGAACAGAGCTCATTAATATTCATGACCATTCCAAATAAAGTCAAAACTAACCTTCAACTGTAGGGGACACTCCTTTGTTTATGAATAAGCATATAAAACCATATTTAGAGATTTTTTTTAACTAACTTAAGCCACATACCTACTGTGTAGTTATCAGAGTACAATTTAACACTCAATCAATGAACTCTATGGCACCTTTAAAGAAATTGTTATATTATTGTTATGATCCATGTGCTTTCGAATGATTATTGAATGTTATTGTATACCTAAAGGTTCCTCTCTCCACATCTTGGCCACTGAGACGCACATGGATGCCCTCCTTGAGCAGAGATCCAAAAGCCATATACTCCCCTAGAGCCCAGTCCACTGTCCTGTTCTTGATCATGTCACCACGGCCTTTCAGAATACGACTCAGACCTGCATGTGGAAGAGAGGTATTATTGCAACAGAAGATGAAATGTGTGTATTATTTACATACTACTTTGTATGTCTAGTGGATAGTGTACCTCCATGAATTGTGAAGTCCTCCACAGGTACAGATGATGCCACTTGTCCAATTTGGGCCAGTTCTTCCTCTGGCAGACCAGTAGATGGGCAGCTGATACTCTTGGGTTGTCCATCAAGGGTGAAAAAACCTGCACATCAAACATAATGAATATGTTGTAAGCATGGCTTGACATTAACTTTTTTGATCACCAGCCACGGTGGCTAGTAGTTTTCCAACATTACTAGCCACTCGCCATTTTCACTAGCCACAATTTTATTGTTGGGAAAATATATTTTACACACATAAATATGACTTTGACATGCTAAAATTACTTGATTTAGATTTTGTGTTATCTCCACAGGCCTCATTCATTTCACTTTTCGTGTATGAGCTTGCTAAATGTTCATGAGCAAATGGGTCATGGTTTCATAGTATTACAATTAGTTTTTATTTCACATAATTTTCAGAGCTCAAAATGAAGGATTTACCAAATTTATCTCTGACCACACCAAACATAAACAATTAATTATTTCCTAGCCACAAATTTTAAATGTGTCAAAACAAGCATAATATAGCTGTTTACTATGCTTTTTATTTAACAAAACATATGCACAGTAATCTGTCCTGGCTAAAGGTCCCAGATCACCAGTTAACTACACATAAATGGGGAGTAATCTCCCATTAAAGCAATGTTATTGTAAAAAATTATAATTAAACCATATTAACGCAAAAGAAAGCAGGTAAAAAACATACCGCGTGATAATGAAAGGATTATAACGCACACGCTTAACGTTAGACCCATAAATAATCTGTTCTATAATGGTGAAAGCGAAAGCAACTGGTGCTGCTTACAAAAATACAAATCTGGAGCTCTTGAAAGCAGCAAGACTGTGGGTGCATGTTCATCACTTTTTGTTTAGTCTATTTGAAAGAGAACCGATCACATCAGCTGTGTTTTTAGACACAGTTGCTTCACGCAAGGAAACGAGAGCGCGCACGTGTTTTAAACATTCGCGCATCACCTCAGCTGTTTGTAAGCGCAAGTGATCATCCTTTCATACGGTATTCATCTGCTTTTTTTATTGCTCACGCGAACGCAATTATTTTTGTCAGTCGTGTTGCTTCTCAATTCTAAGATCGCCTTTACATGCATATTGGACCATCCTTATTGTCGAACCCTGCTTTTATGAATTATTATCCGGGAAAATTATTTTCAACCAGCCAAAGTGGCTAGTGGGAGTGTCTGTCTTACCCGCCACCACTGAAATCTACTCGCATTTGGCGGGTGTTAATGTAAAGCCCTGGTTGTAAGATCTACAGATACACAGTAGAAAGAATTGGAGAGATTTTCAGGTTTAATACATTTGAATAAGATTTGCCAATTTACATGCACACTTTAGATCTTGTTATGAATGATTCATCTGTGCATATATTTATTTATCTGACTTATTATTTTAATAATGATGAGCATGAGTAAAATATCAGAACTGAACTATCAGAAAATGGACTTCTCCAATAATTTAGTCCACTGTTAAGTGCAAAGGCCACAACTCAGAATCCAATCAAAAAACAATGAATGGAACGAACATTTTACAGTTCCTATAATTTTCCGCTTCTTTGACAAATAATTTCACTCAGATTTACTGTATGTCACAGTAAGAAAAGATTTTTCAAAAACCCCTAAAAGTTTTCTGTTGGGTTGAGTAAGTGGTAGCATCTTCTCATTCAGTACTTCACAGTACATCAGTGAATTCATGATACCATCAATGAAATACAGCTCCCTGCAGAACTAGAGTTTAGAATCCATTAGAGCCAAAATATTAACCTCCCAGTGACCTCTGCATTTGACAATGAGCTTTTTTGTCCATGGGCTTTAGCAGTGACAGTGTTCAACTGTGCTGAATCTCCATTGTGTTTACCTTCGTCACAAAATGCTCAACACTATGTTGTTAAATGAACACTCCCCTTTTTCAGATACGGAGTTAAGTTAATATAGTTTAGCAGTTGAGTTCTACCATTTTTTAATCCATTTAGCTGATCCAAGGACCAGCACTTTTAGCTTAGCTGAGCATAAATTATAGAATCGAATTAGATCACTAGCATCTCACTCACTCACTTTTGGATGTAGCCGGCGCAATGATATTATGCAGCAACTGAGAACAGTCCCTAGCTTTGTAACTAAGTAGCAGCGTTGCATATTATCGTTGCTCATCCTGCAGCCATGGTACGGCAGCAAAGTTCCTTGATTATTACGCCAGAATGAGAATATAGTTCTTAGCCATAACCTAGAAAATAGCAACTTTTAGTGTTCTGTCTGTCTTAGTACATCATGTAAAATCATTAAAACATTTTTTGAGCGAGATGCTAATGGTCTAATCTGATTTAATGATTTATGCTAAGCTAAGCTAATAGTGCTCCCGCCAGTCCCTGAGATTAGCTGAATGGAGTCAAGAATGGTAAACCTCAACTGCTTAACTCAAGGAGACTTGTAAAATGAGCCTATTAAAAAATTGGAGTGTTCCTTTAACTTTGGTGGTGAAGTTTCTTTTCCATGCAATTATGTTTTGTCAGGTTTTTACAAAAGTAGATTTTTCTTAAACACCACTTTTAATTGTCTTTTTTTTTTCTTCAGACTCATCTGCTTGTAAATTCAGATGTAATTTTCTGTTTCCTCCTAACACCCTTCTTAGGGTGTGCTCATATTTCTACCATGATCTTAACTTAAATCGGTAGAATAGAAAGTCATCAAAAACATTGACAAAAGCATGCACAATCTAAAATGGGTGTTCAACCAAAAAAAAAAAAAAAAAAAAAAAACAAGGTAAAAAGGTGGCAACACCAAAGCTATAAAAATATCAAATTTATTTACTTAAAAATCTATCACAGCATGTAACTTCTGAACACACCCACTCTTGATTAGATGTAAAATAGAAAGTAAAATTAAAAGTTGTTTAATTTAAAACCAATAAACTGAACCAATACATATGCCAGAGTAATTGGTGGTGACTGCTTATAAAGCAGGGACCAGGCCAAAGGAAAGTGAGTGAGTGTGTAAACTATATCCTTACAAATATCTTATTGTATAGGATCCAATAGAAAATGTTAAAGAGCCCCTATTATGGGTTTTTAAAAAATGACCTTCCATGCAGTGTGCAACACAGCTCTAAGTGAATGAAAAAAAATCAGCTGAGGTTTAAAATCGATAAATTTAAATATCGTTTTTTTTTTTAATAAAAGATAAATGATTCGTTATTTTAAATGATTCGTTGTTCATCCGGATCTTTTGCCTGTTCGCATTGACGTCGACACGAAACAATACCAAATACAATCTGTGCCAGATCCGGTAAAACGTGAACATGCCTTTCCCTTCAAACACTAGCAGAATGCGGGTGTGTGTGTGGGACTGATCCTGACTGAAGATGAGTGAACATTAATGAGTGAACGTTCTGGTGATTAACGCAATAATCTACCCTGCAACAGGGGATTCGTCGGCCGTTTGGTAAAGGACGGATTAGAAAAGACTATTGATGTATGGGACTTTGTCAGAGCTTGACAGAAACGTTATCAGTACACAGTTCATGGATTAGTTTCTTCCTCTATTTCACAACTGTAAGTGCGATTAAAATGGTTGCCTCCGTGTTTTCTCTATCTTGCAGAATATGTATTTAATTGTGTTTTGTTACTTGTAATCGCTCCACACGGATGGTACTGTATCTGGTTAACTCTTTATACTTGCATAAACCCATGTTGAAAACGCGACGCGTGCCGCTTTGTTTACCGATTTAAATGCGTTGGTGAGCTTGTGATCCTCTGCCATTTGTTGTTACTATGGCCACCGTCAGCTGTACCTAGACTGCGGTCAAGTTTCAATACTGAATGTGTGTCATGGTTAAGAATAGAGCAATATGCTGGAGTTCAACTGCATTGGGCTCAAGCATACACTCTGCACTCTGACTACTTCAACAATGTTCATAAGCCGTGGTGGGCACTTCTCTCTGTCTCACGCTGAACGCATTTGACCAATTGCAACAGACTGGGTCATCAGAGCGATGGTAATCTGCGCTGATTGGTCTAAGGAGGGTTTTAGGAACAAATGAATTGCTGAACAAATCATATGGGAGTCGTTGGGACAATTAAGTAAAAATAGATGCATATTATAAGACAACGAAAGTGTTTTTTACCTTGCATGCATATCAGCCTGTTGTTGGAAACTCCCAAAACCAAAATATGACCTTTTATAATGCATAACACGGGCTCTTTAATTTTAAAGCAAGATGGATGTTTTTCTAAGAAATACTGATTTAAGCTGGGGACTGTGCCACCTGGGGACCGGCTTTCAGACACTGTGTGCATACCTGGCCAGGGGGAGTCCAGCCAGTGCTTGATGTGGAGGATCTTCTCATCCTTAGAGCGAGAATGAGCTTCCTCACAGATTTTATCATACTTTGCAATCTCTTCCTGTGGAAAGAGATGGGAAAAACACTTTTAGAAGGTCCGGCTGAGGATAAAAGGCAGCTAAATTATCTCTGGGCAGGACTAACAAACCTCATACTCCTGGCGTGAGACGGCACCTTCAGCAATGAGCTTCTCAGCATATTTCTGCAGAACTCCTTTCTGTTTCTTGATCTGTTTGTACATCAGTGGCTGAGTGAACATGGGCTCATCCATCTCGTTGTGGCCATTACGTCGATAGCATACCTAAAAGTAAACAAGTCATAAGCCTTAAAATAAAATAAAAAATTAAATGAATTGTGATGGTAAAAATTCACAAATACACTAGAACTCACCAGATCCACCACCACATCTTTGTGGAAGGTGGCCCTCCATTCTGCGGCCACATTACACACGTACATCACAGCTTCAGGATCATCTGCATTGACGTGGAATATGGGGGCATTGACCACACGGGCAACATCAGTTGGATATGGAGATGAGCGTGCCATACGGGGATCTGTGGTGAAACCGATCTGAAAGAGAGATGCAGACATTGTGAGGACATCTGGGGTCTATATCTTAAAGCCAATTCAACTGGTCGGCCAATGTAATTTGTGCCGAATCTGGGTTTTAGGCACCATGAGAGTGGCAGATCAAAATTCTAAATTAGCATGTGCACATATTAGATGAGATCTGTTGATGGAGAAGATAAAATTCAGAGTAACACACTAATAGAGAAGATCTTGCATCACGTTGCTGCCTCGTGTCACAAAAAATTACAATTACAGCTCACAGAGATTCTGTTTCCTAGATATTATAATATAGAGAGATTCTCTGGTCCTCAAACTAGTACATAAAATAAAAAATGGTTATGAATAAATAAGCAAACAAATAATTTATGAATAAAAATGAAGACACGAAGAATTGGCTTAATGAACATTATAATACTTTGATATTCTGATGGTCATATTGTTTACAAAGAAAGTCAACTGTAGTACAGACTTCTAGCACAGTTTGGAAGGCAGACACATCTCTTTGCACTACCATACACAAAAAACAAAGTCAGGTTGCATTAAGCAGGTCAAACATGACACATTATACACTACCTGAAAAAAGTCCTATCCAAGTTTTAGTAACAACGAATAATAACTTGACTTCTAATTGATCATTTGTTATCAGAAGTGGCTTATATGAAAGGCCTCTATATTACGCTTATTTTACCAAAATAAAATATGATCATGCCTTGATTTTTAATTATTTAATTAGGACAGTAAAGTTGTCACTTATCAGAAATAATGTAGAGTATAGAATATAAAGTCCTGGTGCAGTGGAAAAAAAAATTGTGTATGACTCCCATGAGCTTGGAGGACTGCATCCATACATCTCTGCACTCAAATAACTTATTAATAAAGTCATCTGGAATGGCAAAGAAAGCGTTCTTGCAGGACTCTCAGAGTTCATCAACATTCTTTGGATTCATCGTCAATGCCTCCTCCATCTTAATCCAGACATGCTCAATAATGTTCATGTCTGGGGATTGGGCTGGCCAATCCTGGAGCATTTTGACCTTCTTTGCTTTCAGGAACTTTGATGTGGAGGTTGAAGTATGAGGAGTGCTACCTGCTGAAGAGTTTGTAGGAGTTTGTAATGTAATGGGCAGCACAAATGTCTTGATACCTCAGGCTGTTGATGCTGCCATCCACTCTGCAGATCTCTCGCACGCCCCCATACTGAATGCAACCCCAAACCATGATTTTTCCTTCACCAAACTTGACTGATTTCTCTAAGAATCTTTGGTCCATGTGGGTTCCAATAGGTCTTCTGCAGTATTTGTGATGATTTGGATACAGCTCAACAGATGATACATCAAGAGAATCTACCTTCTGCCACTTTTACAAATGATCAACTAGAAGTCAAGTTATTATTTGTTGCTCTTACAACTGGGATCCCCAACAAGACTTTTGTCAGGTAGTGTACAGTGCTCAGCATGACTACACCCCATTTTGAAAATTATTCTTATCCATTTCCAAATAAAAAATAGCATTAATATGAAGAATTTAAACACTTTGTTAGATATTAAGAACACTGATATTACAGTGTTCAATATATACAAGTACACCCCTCACAAATCTATCTTTAAATTAAAATGTTCTACAGGATGTTTTACAATATTATTTTTGTGCATATATTGTACATTAGGTTAGTCAGTACTGAAGCCAAATCTGGAGCTAATCTAACAAAAAACAAACAAACAAACCATAAATTCAGCTTCAAGACTTGAGTTGACAGCAGAAAAAGTTCCCTAATGATTGGCGTTCACTAATGATCAACAAAGCCTGTTTGGATTGATTCGATAAGCTTGAAACAAATGGAATAACCCTGAGGACTCAAGTGTTTTTTGTTTGTTTGTTACCTGGTTGTTGGCCACCACATGCACAGTGCCATGTGTGGTGTACGAGGGGAGATCGCTCAAATGAAAGGTTTCATAGACAATGCCCTGACCAGCGAAAGCAGCATCACCATGAAGCAAAATTGACATCGCCTGAAACAAAAACAGCAGCTGGTTCAACTAGGGTAGTACAATTGAAAACTACACATGATTTCACTAAAGATCTACTGATTTATAAGACTTCTTGAAAGTTTCATAGATGTTATTAAAGATTAGCTTTAAGAATGTGTTAGATATTTACATATATGACACTAAAGATAATAAAAAAAATCTATATATAAAAACATTAAATCATCATATTAGATAAAAAGATTAAAGATGTGGAAAATTCTAAATTAATCAATTGTTAAATACTGAATTATTACTGCTTTAATGTTGTTGCTTTGTATTATGAAATCAAGTAAATGCATGATTGGAGTGAAATTTAGGCTTTTAAAAAGTCTACCTACTATAAAATGTTTAAATGGTAATGCACATGATTGCACATGAGCAGCCTGTGTCTGATGTATGGAGCCAGATCAGTCTCAAAAATAATACATTTACAAAATAAAATTCATAAATGCACAGCACAGTTCACATTTACAGAAAGATCTCATTTTTAAATTTGTAAAAGCAATTTATGAATTCACAAGTAAAAATCAAAACTATTTTCGCCAAATGAACTGGATTTGTGCATTTTTTAATCGTGTTTTGAACTTACAAAGTGGATTTTTGTATTTATGAATCATGTTTTGAATTGATGAATTGGATATGTGCATTTTTGAATCGTGTTTTAAACATACGAATTGGATTTGCGCATTTATGAATCGTGTTTTGAATTTACAAATTGAATGTGTATTTATAAATCGGATTTTGAATTTATAAATTGGATGTGTGAATTTTTTAATCGTGTTCTGAACTTGCAAATTGGATTTGTGCAAATATGAATCGCGTTTTGAATTTATGAATTGGATTTGTGTACTTTTGAATCGTGTTTTGAAAATACGAATTGAATTAGTGTATTTATGAATGGTGTTTTAAACTTGCAAACTGGATTTGCGCATTTATGAATCGTGTTTTGAGCATACAAATTGTAATGTAATGTAATGTGTATTTATATAGCGCATTTATTGTGTATGGCCATACACCCAAAGCGCTTCACAATCATGAGGGGGGTCTCTCCACACCACAACCAGTGTGCAGCATCCACTTGGATGATGCGACGGCAGCCACAGGACAACGGCGCCAGTGCGCTCACCACACACCAGCTATTAGTGGAGTGAAGAGACAGTGATAGAGCCAATTCGGTGGATGGGGATGATTAGGAGGCCATGATGGGTAAGGGCCGATTGAAGGACTTTGGCCAGGACACCGGGGTTACACCCCTACTCTTTACGAGTAGTGCCATGGGATTTTTAATGACCACAGAGAGTCAGGACCTCGGTTTAACGTCTCATCCGAAAAACGGCGCCCACTGACAGTGTAGTGTCCCCTTCACTTTTACTGGGGCATTAGGACTCACACAGACCATAGGTTGAGCGCCCCCTGCTGGCCTCTCTAACACCACTTCCAACAGCAACCTAGTTTTTCCCATGTGGTCTCCCATCCAGGTACTGACCAGGCTCAGCCCTGCTTAGCTTCAGTGAGTAACCGGTCTTGGGCTGCAGGGTGATATGGCTGTGGCTATTTGGATTTGTACATTTATGAATTGTGTTTTGAATTAACAAATTGGATTTGTGTATTTTTGAATCGTGTTTTGAATTAAAGAATTGGATTTGTGTATTTTTAAATCGTGTTTTAAATTTACGAATTGATTTGTGTACTTTTAAATCGTGTTTTGAACTTACAAACTGGATTTCTGCATTTATGAATCGTGTTTTGAATTTACAAATTGCATTTGTGTACTTTTGAATTGTGTTTTGAACATAGGAATTGGATTTGTGTATTTATAAATCGTTTTGAATTGATGAATTGGATGTGTGTATTTTTGAATTGTGTTTTGAGCATACTAATTTGATTTGTGCCACGAGGGACACGGTCGAAGGGTGGTGGAGGGTGCTCGGGGAGTATTGGGTCAGAGGGGTCAGAGGCGCTCTGTTAAGGGCCGTCTCGTCCCTGTATGAACAGAGTAGGAGTCTGGTTCGCATTGCCGGCAATAAGTTAGACTTGTTTCCAGTGCATGTTGGACACCGGCAGGGCTGCCCCTTGTCTCCAATTCTGTTCATAATTTTTATGGATAGAATTTCAAGGCGCAGCCTGGGGCTGGAGGGGGTCCGGTTGGGGGACCACAGAATCTCATCTCTGTTATTCGCAGACGATGTTGTTCTGTTGGCTTCATCGAACATGGACCTTCAGCATGCACTGGGGCGGTTTGCTGCCGAGTGTGACGCGGCTGGGATGAGAATCAGCCCCTCCAAGTCCGAGGCCATGGTGCTCCACCGGAAAAAGGTGGTTTGCCATCTTCAGGTTGGAGGAGAGTCCTTACCCCAGGTGGAGGAGTTCAAGTATCTCGGGGTTTTGTTCACGAGTGAGGGAAGGATGGAACGTGAGATTGACAGGCGAATTGGAGCAGCGGCAGCAGTAATGCGGTCAATGTACCGGTCCGTCGTGGTGAAGAAGGAGCTAAGCCGAAAGGCAAAGCTTTCGATTTACCGGTCAATCTACGTTCCTACTCTCACCTATGGTCATGAGCTTTGGGTCATGACCGAAAGGACAAGATCTCGGATACAAGCGGCTGAAATGAATTTTCTTCGAAGGGTGGCAGGGCGCACTCTTATAGATAGGGTGAGGAGCTCTGTCACTCGAGAGGAGCTCGGAGTAGAGCCGCTGCTCCTCCACATCGAGAGAAGTCAGTTGAGGTGGCTCGGGCATCTGTTTCGGATGCCTCCTGGACGCCTTCCTAGGGAGGTGTTCCAGGCATGTCCCACCAAGAGGCGGCCTCGGGGAAGACCCAGGACACGCTGGAGGGACTATGTCTCTCGGCTGGCCTGGGAACGCCTCGGGATCCCCCAGGAGAAGCTGGAGGAAGTGTCTGGGGAGAGGGAAGTCTGGGGTTCTCTCCTAAGACTGCTACCCCCGCGACCCGGCCCCGGAAAAGCGGCAGAAAATGAATGAATGAATGAATGAATTTGATTTGTGCATTTATAAATTGTCTTTTGAATTTACAAATTGGATTTGTGTATTTATGAATCGTGTTTTGAATTTACAAATTGGATTTGTGTTTTATGAATCGAGTTATGAATTTATGAATTGGATGTGTGTAATTATGAATCATGTATTGAATTTACAAATTGGATGCGTGTATTTATGAATCGTGTTGAGCTTACAAATTGGATCTTGTAAATGTGAATTGTGTTGTGGACGTATGACTTTTATTTTGTAAATGTATTATCTTTGAGAGTGATCTGGCTCCATACTGATGCCCTTTTTTTCATCTCACCCTTTTTCCATCATTATCTCCGCTGTAAAACTGCTCAGCCTTAGTCTTGCCCTGTACCACTGGGTTCACCGCTTCTAGATGGGAAGGGTTGGCCACCAATGACAAGGTAATATTCCTGTTAGTCACACGATTTATTCTCCTGTGGTACATGCCCAAGTGGTACTTGACATCTCCCGAACCCTGTTGGAGGTACAGAGACACAAACAAACAAAGAAACAAATCTTAGGTTTGATTAAATAAATCAATGAGAACACCAAAAAAGTAACAAAATGCCAATGACCTCATCAGCAGCTTCCAATTTAGAGTCAAACTGACAGAAAATCTGCTCCAATTCCTTACGGATCACATTGGCAAGCACGTTCAAACGTCCTCTACAGAAAAATGCAGAAAAATAACAAAAGTTCATATTTGAATTCATGAATCGCTATAACAATTTGACACTGTAGTATCAATTTGATGATTTCTGCATCTTGTCCTGTACCTGTGAGGCATGCCCATGATAACAGTGTCTACGCCATTCTCACTGGATTTATCAATGATGGTTTTGAGTGCAGGGATCAGACTTTCACAGCCCTCCAGTCCAAAGCGCTTCTCAGATGACCATTTCCTCTGCAGGAACTCCTCAAACCTTCAGAAATCAACACACATGCTCAATTACAAAGCTGCGATTCAAATGCGAATGGGGATTCAACAACAAAAGTGAACAAAAATACATACATCCATGTATTTGTTGTTCATATGTAATCCAGTGAAAATAAACATTTCAATTTGATTGGCGTGTGTTTGATTAGACAGCACAGAGTAGTATTATAACTACTACTACTACTACTAATAATAATAATAATCATTAACATTAATAATCAACAACATTATAAAATGTATTTAGTAAAATAAAAAAAGCGCTGCTTCTTCCCCAGATGACTTCATTTCGGAAGGAGCAGAAGCGGTGGACTGTGACATAATAAAAGCTCTGCTGTTTTCGTGTCGCGTCATGCTCGTTTTTCATTAGAAACTGCTTCAGCACTCTTGTTTCACTTCGATGGCTTTCAGTCTTAGGAGTGGTTCACACAGAATGCGTTTTTTTTCTTTGCAACATGCTACTTTTCTATTGTTTTTTAATGTAAACTTGTGCTTGATGGACTTGTGCGACTGTTACTCTTGTGTCTCACGTCTTTTGAAGCGTTGTGTACATGAACGCCATGTTTTTTTCTAGATGCCACGTGAAGTTAAAAGAACTTTAACTTTCACATGCAGCGCAGCTCATTACAGTCAGCTCCATAGCAGTAGCCTAATCAGAAGAGCTTGGAGGCGGGGCAACCCTTGCAAGCTTATGTTCATAGGTGCTCTGTGATTGGATACCCACATGGTTTTTACGGTGCTTTTTTTCCAAACCATTCTGAACCATTGTGTCTCGCGTTTTTAGAAGCAAAGATGTGTTCGGTGTGAATAAGCATGATCTCTACAGTCACACAGAATTTAATGATGACAACAATTCCTATGACGTCATTTTGTAGTGGTGAAAATGACCTTCTGTGCCTTTTAATGCATGTATTTAACCTTACATTTTAAATTGATTGTGTGTGTTTACCTGGTGGAGCGGACCATGCGAGCTAGCAGTGTTCTCTTCTCCTCCAGGCTGAACTGCATGACTCCAGGGCGCTCAAACTTTTGTCTGATCCACTGACACTGGTCTAGGTCATTGATGAACATGAACTCGACACCAATATGCTGGCAATACGCCATCTGGAAGAGCAAATGCAAAAAATAAACACACTTGTTAAAGAAAATAGTTGTTATTTTAATCTGAAACAAAACAGCATTATGAAACTTGTCATAATTTAAACGATAAATCAATTACAATTTTGGATGATCAAAAATATATGAAATAAAAAAAAAAAAAAAAACTTTTTACTGCTCTGTTGATCTTACTTTAATGCTTATTACAGAACAAAATTAACACACATTTAAAACGGAGTCATTAAAGGGCTAGATCACCCAAAACATGTAAATTCTGTTATTAATTACAAAACCTCACCTTGTTCTAATCCCCTGAGACCTTTATAAATGTTAAAGACACATTTTTCACAAAGTTGTGTATATTTGTGTTTCTATAAACTCAATAAATAAATATCAATAATGAATATCAATTTGAGTTAATTTATAGTTTAAAGTACTTGCCAGAATGCATGAATGTGACATTAAGTCTGTTACATTTTGTGTATAGTGTTGTTTTATGTCAGTTTACGTGAACAATGTTATGCATAAAGACTGATGTTACTGGATTTGATGTTGTCGTACATGTGCATATGCATACCAGCGGCCATTTAAATGAGAGACTGTGTAAAGGACTCTGAGAAATGCATATTTTGAACGTAATAAGCTTTATTTCTTTTAGTTTTCACAGTGTCTGCTAAAAAGAAAGCGAAAGATAGGAAAAAAAAAAACAGCAAAGACATCAGTATGAAGCGTGGCTATAATTTGTTTTAGACTAGTGCAGCTACAACCTTCATTCATCTTTGGAACAGAAATTGTAATATTTTAGATGAAATTCAAGGCAAGTTTATTTACAGTTGAAATCAGAAGTTTACATACACTCTAAGAAAAAGAAACATAACCATTTTTTTTAAAAAATGTCTGATGGTAAATCATACTAAACGTTTACTATTTTAGGTCTGTTAGGATTACCTAAATCATTTACATTTGCTAAATGCCAAAATAATGAGAGAATTTTTTTAAGAGAATTTTATTAATTTCTAGACAGTCAAAAGTTTACATACATTTCCTTGGTATTTTTTTAGCTTTGCTGTTAAACTGTATAACTTTGGTAAAATGCTTTGGGTATCCTTCCACAAGCTTCTCACAATAGTTTGATGGTCAGATTTGTTGGTTGTCTTGCTCACACAAGCTTTTTCAACTCCGCCCACAAATTTTCTATAGGATTGAGGGTCAGGGCTTTGTGATGGCCACTCCAAAACATTCACTCTGTTGTCCTTAAAGCACATTTTAACTAATTTGGCAGTATGCTTAGGGTCATGGTCTGTTTGGAAGACTCATTTGTGGCCAAGTTTTAAGTTCCTGGCTGATGTCTTAAGATGTTGCTTCAGTATTTCTACATAATGTTCTTTCTTCATGATGCCATCTATGCTGTGAAGTGAACCAGTCCCTCCTGCAACAAAACAGCCCCACAACATGATGCTGCCGCCCCCATACTTCACAGTTGGGATGGTGTTCCTAAGCTTGTAAGCTTTCCCCTTTGTCCTCCAAATGTAACACTGGTCATTATGGCCAAACAGTTCAATCTTAGTTCCATCAGACCACAGGACATTTAATTTAGCAAATTGTAATCTGGCTTTTTTGTTGATTCTGGCTTGTTGATTTTCCCCATGTTGTCACACAAGGAAGCAGTGTGTTTGAGGTTTTCCTTAAATACTATTCTACAGTTGTGCCTCCAATTAACTCAAATGTTGTCAATTAGCCAATCAGAAACTTCCAAAACCTTGACACCATCATCTGAGCTTTTTCAGAGGCAGAATAATCTTATTGTATGTAAACTTGACTTTCAAGAAATGTTATAACAATTTCTCAAAAAAATATCTCATTATTCTGCTATTTAGCATAACAGAAACAAATTTGATAATCCTAACTTAGCTAAAAGAGAAAAGGTTTAGTCACATTAACATGTGACTTTTTTTTAAATGGTTATGTGCCTTTTTATACAGTGTATGTAAACTTTGGGTTTCAACTGTATTTAGCACATTTCATACACAATGGGAATTTAAAGTGCTTTACATAAACAGGAATAAAAAAGACAAGTATAAATATAAACACAAAGAATACAAATTATTAAAAACATATAAAAACAGATTAAAATGTGTTAAAACAGGTTATAAAAGAATGGAAAAAAAGTGTGATCTGTCGGGCATAGCACAATGCTCATTCAGTAAAGGCACAGCTAAACAGCTGTGTTTTGAGGCTAGATTTGAATGTGCCTAATATTGGAGCACATCTGATCATTTCTGAAAGCTGATTCCAGCAGTAGGGGGGTGGTAGCTGAAGGCGGATTCACTCTGCTTTAACTGAACTCTTGGAATTTCTAGTTTATTTGATCCTAAAGATCTGAGTGATCTGTTAGGTTTGCATTCAGTGAGCATATCTGTAATGTATTGAGATCTTAGGCCATTTAGTGATTTATAGACAAGTAATAATACTTTAAAATCTATTCTGAATGTAACTAGGAGCCAGTGTAAAGACCTGAGGACAGGTGTGATGTGCTCTGATTTTCTGATTTTGGCCAGAATCCTGGCCGCAGCATTCTGTATGAGGTGCAACTGTCTATCTTTTTGTAAGGCCGGCGAGGAGTCAATTACAGTAATCCACTCTGCTGCTGATAAAAGCATGAACAAGTTTCTCTAAGTCCTCACTAAAAAACAAAGCATCTAATTTTTGTAATGCTTTTGACATGATAGTACTGTATGCTGATTTGACATGACTATTGAAACTCAGATCTGACTCCAGAATCGCACCAAGATTCTTGACCTTATTTTTGTTGTTTGACCCTTAAAGCCAAGGTACGCATTCACCTTGAGAACCTCATCTCTGTTCCAAATGCAATGACTTCAGTTTTCTCTTTGTTTAACTGAAGAACGTTTTGGCACATCCAACCTTTAATTTCATCAATGCATTGGCAGAGGGTGTCAATGGGGCTGTAGTCATTAGGCAGTAGGGCTAAGTAGATCTGAGTGTCATCAGCATAGCTGTAATAGGAGATTTGGTTCTTTCTCATTATTTGGCTCAGTGGGAGCATATAATGTTTGAACAGGAGAGGTGCCAAAATTGAAACTTGTGGGACTTCACATGTCATGGGGTGTCCACCTTGACCTATGGTCACCTATACTGACATAGTAACCTCTTCTTTAAGGTAAGATCTGAACCATTTGAGGACCAATTCAATTCAAAAGATATCTGTCCCTTCATAGACCTCAACAGTCCAGAGACATTCAAAGTCCAAAAAAGGAACCAAAAACATTGTCAAGACATTCCATGTAACTTCAGTAAACATACGAAACTTCAAGAACACTTTTATACACACACACACCAAAAAAAAATATGCAAATAGGATTTTGTTTAACTACATCTTCACTCCTGTGTCAGGGTGCACATTTACTACAGGCAATATGACAGCAGCACAATATGCAAGCATCCTATTGCCTTTATTAAACGCGCACCCTGATGTGATACAGAAGAATGGCAAACAAACTTGTTTTTAATATTTTTTGCCGCACAAAGATTTTTTTTTTTTTTGAGTTTTATTGGAAAATATGATGACAATGTTCTTAGTGTTGAACGTTTTAGGATTATTGCTGCATCTGGAGGATAAGAGAGCTCTTGGATTTCATCTAAAATGTCTTTAACTTGTCCTCTAGGGATAAATGAAGGTCTCGGGGGAATGAAACAACATGAAGGTGCGTAATTAATAACAGAATTTTCATTTTTGGGTGAACTTAACTCATTAAGCTACAATAATTCTTGTTTTCCTGACTTACCTCTAAACGACGGATGATTTCCCTGAGGGGCAGAGCACTCTCGTCACCCCCGATAAAGGTGGTGGTGGGCAAGCGGAACACTTTATCCAGATCAGACTCTTCCAGCCCATAGAAACCTGACAGTCAAACATACAACAAGTCCAGCCCAACCCAGAGAGAAGGGCAAGGTGGAGAGCGGGGGTGAAGAGGGGGACAGGGTAAACAGAAAAAGACAAGAAACAGCATGGATGCCAATGAGTGCAAAGAAGGGATGCAGGGGAATAAAATCCAAATGTAGAGACAGGGGTGGGGTGACAAGGAGAGAGAGAGAGAGGGAAAAAGTTTGAGTTAGTGAGGGATGGGTAGAGTGATGACAATGATGGCATGCATAAACACAGTGGATTAGAGTGTTATGGAAACACAATAAATATATAAATAGCATGATGCATGTTATAAGTGACACGACGAAGCAGACGATAAATGAAAAAAACATCATCATGTATCAAGTAGTTAGTTATTTGATGGCAATTTAGAAAGAGAGAGAGAGAGTGATAAATGAAGTAAGAGGCAAAAGACAGGTGGTTTGAAAATTGATAGAGAGGTGGAGAAATTTGGGGGTTAAAATAAATTAAAAACAAAGAAAGAAAGAAAAAAAAAGAGGGTTAACACTAACAGCTTTATCATTGTCAATATAATACAGATGGTAATAACGCTAGAATCATAAATGAATCCAGAATAAAGTGGCTTGTTTTTAAATAAGCGGTATGGTTTAATACAGTACGGTACAGCATAGTTTGGTATTGGGCTTGCAATTCCAATATTACCTTTCTGGTAGGCGTGGTGTACAGCATTTCGATTAATGCCTGTTTCCACTGAGTGGTACGATACGGTATGCTTTTATGCGCGTTTCCACTGTCAAAAGGTACCAAAAAGTGAATCGTACTGTACCACTTTTTTGGGTACCCTTTCCAAAAAAAAGGGTACCAAAAGGCAGTGCTAGACGCACAGCTGAACACTATTGGTTTACAGAGATACGTCACTAGCGCATATACAAGCCAGAAGAATGAAAACAAAGAAAGCACCATTTTTAAATACACAGCCAAGACATTACACCATAATAGTATATACATATAATAAAGAGCCATGGTCAACCCGAGCTCAAACAAATCTTGTCGTCGTCTTGATGAACAGCCACAAAGCCAAGAAAAAGAGCAGAATGTGTCCTGTTGTTATTTACGAGGCCGTCTAAAGCGAAAGAGAGAGAGAGCGTGCGCGTCTATATTTGAAATAACAAACTTCTTGAGCTGATGATAATAATTTGCACATGATTATTGAACATCCAATCCTTTCAGAAACAAACGTGAGAGTGAAGTGCAAAAAAATGGAGAAGCCTAACAAAAACAAATGAGCAAATGATTCTTTCAGCAACCTAAAACATGAACAAACTGCCATGTTTAATTATTATCATTGTCTTTTGGACTATTATACGAACTCGAAATGACGGAATTACTTTTTAACAAGATGTTAACGATACATGTGCTGGTGAAGAATAAAGATGAGAGGTTTGTACTGACTGTTTAGGTTGCGTATCGTTTATGAACCCAAATAAGGCCTAAATGTAGGTTTTGGTTATTTTTTTTTGTAACTGGTAACATTTCAGAGACTGTAACTCTCTGTATGTGCTCATAATTTTTTTTTTACTTTATATAATCACAGATGTTACAGTAGGATATAGGGCTGGGCAGTATATCGAGTTCTGGGGATATATCGATATGATTCCCCAACGCGAAGCGGGATTATCCAATATCTTTCATATCGATATGGTTTGAGGCCACACGTGCGCAGTCTGTGGCAACAGACCACTCCAAGGTAGCACGTGAGCTCCACTTGCACAAATGAGCGCATGCGCAAATGAATGATTCACTCAGATCAGTCATTCAAAAGATTTGTTCAAAATGAACGAATCGTTCAAGAACGACCCATCACTATAATTGACATGGAGGAACACGCAGTGCCAGTGTTGTATCGAAATCTGATTTCCCCCCTCACGTGCACGCATGTCACACAGTGCCAGCAGCTGTCACAGTGGTTTATCAGAAACCTTTTATCGATCATTTCTTCCGCAATTGACAGCAAGAACAAACATAGAAGCCTTGTCAAATTGACAAGCAGCACCTGAATGTGTTCAAAAGAATTAAAAAATGCCAAAATGGGACTAATTTATACCGCATTTTAAAAGAGAAACCACCTCATATTCACTGATTATAAGTTCAGTATTTATTACACAACGGTCTCTACTTTACATTTACGTTATAACACATTTAGCTCTGCGTTCTGGTCTGTTATTGTGTATTGACTTCAATTCCAATTGCTCCTTAACTGGAAGACGTGATTTGACTTGTGTGTGTGCCTAGTGTACAAACAGTTGGTACTTTAACCGATTATTAAAACTTAAAAAAAATAAATAAAAGAAAATAAATAAATAAAAGAAAAAAAACAATGCATTTATCTACCAAACATTACTTTTTCTATTTTAATATCTCGCTGTTAGCTACTCTTTCAACAAATAACAATATAAGAATAACTCTTTAACTCTCTTTTTAACTATTAAAATTGAACTCTCAAGTAACTATTTATGGGAAAATACCGGATATATATCGTATACCGTCATTCCTCCTAAAAATACAAAGATATGATTTTTTGCCCATATTGCCCAGCCCTAGTAGGCTATTTCACATTATCATTGATCTGCAGCTATAATCAAATCCTGTTGATAGAACAGGACAGATGTATATATATATATATACACATACTTCTGTCCTGTTATATCAATAGGATTTGATTATAGCTGCAGATCAATGATAATGCGAAATACCAATGGTACCCTTTTAGTGGCCATGGTGTTCAACAGAAAGTTGTAGTTGATGTCATTCTCGCTTGAAGTTTACATAAGCATTCTTACTAAACGAATGCTTTATATATATAAATATATATATATATATATATATATATATATATATATATATATATATATATATATATATATATATATATATATATATATATATATATATATATTTATATATATAAAGCATTCGTTTAGTAAGAATGCTTATGTAAACTTCAAGCGAGAATGACATCAACTACAACTTTCTGTTGAACACCATGGCCACTAAAAGGGTACCATTTATACTATTTATATATATATATATATATATATAAATAAAGCATTCGTTTAGTAAGAATGCTTATGTAAACTTCTAGCGAGAATGACATCAACTACAACTTTCTGTTGAACACCATGGCCAGTGGAATGACAGTGGAGACACAAGTCTAATAAAGGTGACCTGTACCGAACCGTACCGTACCACTCAGTGGAAACGAGGGATTAACATCATTCTCAGCTGTTCTCATTTATTGTCTTTTGCAACCAAAAGTGTTTTTTTCAACTTTAGACTTTAGACAGAATTATGTATATAGTTTCATAAACAACAATGGAGGAAAATGTGGTGGCATGTGTCAAAAAGGCTTGTTGTCATCTTTTTGTGACAAGGGTTATTGCTGCACCGCACCATCATTGTATTATTATGGTATCATGTCTGTGTTGTCATTCCCTTGTCTTGTTGCACACGCAAGTGACAATTCTCAGTAAACCGATAGTGTTTAGCAGCGCATCAAGCTGCTCCCTTTTAGTACCGTGCTACTTTGCTAGGCACCCTTACTTAAGAGTCCCACAAAAGTGGTATGGTATGCTATTTTGGTACCTTTGACAGTGGAAATGGAAATAAAAATGTATTTTACTGTACTGTACCGAACTGTTCCACTCAGTGGAAATGGGCCATAATATGTAGCAAAGCGCATATATTTATATATTTGGAATGTGAGCTTGTTTGTTTATTGATTGTTTATTCAATCAGCATCCGATGCTCTTTTAATGTCAAGACAAAATTAACATTTCATATTTCCTATAAAGTATATATTTATATGTATAAAATATTAAAGTTCCTGTGAAATTAAAATAAAGTTCAGATATTTACTTTTTTTCACATCACCTCATACTTCAGTTTCTCATCAGATCTTGACCAGTCAAATGCTCTCTACAATCTGATATCTCCAGCCCCCTTCAATACACTTCTCCTTTGCATTTCATTTGATGCACTTGAGCTCAAAGCAACTAGGTATCACTGCAGCCCGAAGACCTCCAAGTGGGAGGATTACACCGCAAGTAGGTTGGGTGACCTCCAAGTGGGAGGGACTTAAACCTCAAATTTTTCCAGGACGATTATTTTCAATTACTTTCCCTACGTGTCATGTAACCCCACTCTGTTAAAGGCTGTGACTGATTTCTACTTCTGCGGCCCCTTTGCAACCACATCTGACCTGTGGTCAAGTAGGACAAAGGACTCATTCTTGAGCCTTACTTTGCACTACATTGATGATGATTGGAAGCTGCGCCAGAGATGCCTTTAGACGGCATATAAAACTCGTCAGTGAACTATAAGGGCAAAACAATTAAATAAATAATTAAAATAATCGTTCATTAATCATAATTGAGTTAAAATGTTTAATTAATCGAGATTTAGATTTTAGGCCAAATCGCCCAGCCCTAGGGCTAGGGTGTAGACATTCATAAAGCACACTATAGGACTCTGCGTCATGTACAAGACATTAAATAAATAAAAACTCAAGGTCTGTACGACCCACTTGAAGCTCAAGTCCCACCCACTTAGAGCTGGCTCTGACCTCCGTTTATACCCTTCTCATTCAAAGACTCTCACTGGCAGAGCTGCGATAAAATTAAGAATGCTATTGGCTGTTTTTTTAAAGGGGAGGGGCTACTCTATGTCCCACCCTCTTTATGCTTCACTTGAGATTACATCTAAAAATGCACATTTGAAAGCACTTCACAGGACCTTGAATAGTATAGCAAAACTACAGGTCTAAAACAGCTAGAATTGTATATAAACTAGTGTATTACGATATCACTTCAGACTCATAAATTATTCAATATCCTAACAAAAGGGTGAAATTAAAATAATGAGAAAAAACTACATATATTAAGCACAAGTTTCAATAAACCTTTGAAAGTGAATCAGAAAACTCATCAAAAACATGTCCTAGACACATTTAATCAATCAATCAATCAATCAATCAATAAAATCAGATATTTCTTCACCTTTAGAAACACACACCTTCAAATAAACAAAGCAAATAGATATAATAGATTCTACCATGACCCAAAAGAGCACCACTAATCCAAATAATATGTCATAGCTTAGCAGAACATATTAGATTCTGAAGTTTCTCTTAGACCTTCTGCAGATGAATGGCTAGTAATTTGGGTCATTTTAACTTGAAAAGGCAATTTCATAAACGAACAGAGGGAAAATGAGGGTTTGCTGATGCTCACACAGTACCTACAAAAAGCTGTACAAAAGGTACTGATCAATCGGTGCACATGCAAACTGACCTGCCTGTGTTGATTATGTTGTTTAACAAGGAGTGAAAAAGAGGCAGCCATGCACAAACGCACTCGAACTGTTATGTTAAATAGAGAGAACAAACTAAAGTAGACCAGAGTAATAGTAAGAGCACCAAGCAAGCAAGATGAACAGAGAGAGAAAGAGGAAGAGCAAAGGGAGAGAATGTAAAATTGTTTTGTTTGTGTGTGTACCTTGCATTTCTATCATTGTGGGGACCAAACATCTGCAAAAGTTTTGCAATAGAAGTACATTTTGACATTGCAGGAACATTTTGGTCCTCACAAGGAAAGTGGCTTACAAAAAGCACACAGAATTAAGTATTTTGAAAATGCAGAAATGCTAAACGTTTCCTGTGAGGGTTGGTGCACAATGATATAATACACAGTCTGTACTGTATAAACATCATTACATATATATGAAAGGTCCCGATAAAGATGACTGAACAAGCGTGAGTGTGTGGTAGAGAATAGAGAAGCTGATATGGAAAGTGTCGTGTAAAGTTGTGTGTTCTGGTGGACCAGAATATCTTCAGTAAACACACAGATTTCATTATTTGCCACATAAAGCTTCCCTTCACCACATCTGCAACTAGAGGACAGCAAAGCCTCCAAAGCGCAACTCTCCAAACAAAAAAGCCAGACTTTCAGCAGAAGCATTCCTAAGTAATGTCCACATACACATCTCATTTGAAAAAGAATCACTTTTTAATTTAATTTTGTGTACAGCAAAACAAAGTTCACATGTGCCAGACTGTCCATTACCAGACTCACTTTGTGTCTTCTGTTTAATATACAGTATAGGGAGAAAAGACTAAAATAAAAATGGAAAATGCTTCATCATGTTAGCATGTTATCAGTTAGCATATACAGCGGGGAAAACAGGTATTGAACAGGTCACTGTTTTTCTCAGAAAACATATCTCTAACTGTACGTTCACACCGAAAGCAGCGAGATCGTCAAAGGTCGCTCTGGCCGCCCTGGCGACAACGATGTCTGCCTTGAGCTCCGGCGGCGAGAGCGTCAAAATTCGCTACACATTGATCTCGTATTTAAAGGAGCCATTGCTGCATATCATATCAGTTACACTCCCACATAAAACATGTTTTCTAGCGTGAAGGTGTTGCACACTTCTTATTAAATTCACTTAACTGCGGAAGATCTAGTTGCATGTGGTGTGGCTTTGCTCCACGATGTGTCCATATGCCTGAAATATTCTGAAGCAGCAATACTGTTTTGTATTGTCGCATGAAATTCCCGCTTTTTTTTAAAGAAGAAAAATATATATATATAACATTGATGCACATCAGTAACTCGACAGTAACTATTTAAATTTACGTTCCAGTAAGAAAACATTGCAAATAATTGGAAATCCAGCGACCGCAATAATTAAACCCTTGGGAACAACTGTGGTCGGAACCAAAGTTCACAGTGACTGTGTTCTCTGACTCCTCTCAAGCGGTGGACTTCTACATTCTGATTGCTTGCCGCCGAACCGCGTCATAGCTCATTACCATAAAGTTGACTTGATTTCAACTCTCCTCGACGCTCACACTGGCGAAGACGCGCCGCGCTGCTCCTCGCCGCCTGCTCCCATTGAAAATTAATGACTTCCGGCTACTTTGACGCTCTCGCCGCTTTCGATGAGAACGTATAGTAAAGGTGCTGTTGACTTGAAATTTTCCCCGGATGTTGGTAACAACCAGAGAAATCCATATATGCAAAGAAAACAAAACTAATTAGTTTACAAATTAAGTTATGCCTAATAAAATGAAACCAGAAAAGTAAAGTTCGTAGACAAACTTTATGGTGGCTTGAGAAAGCCTCGTCTGAAAGTTTAAAGTAGTTTTAAAGTTTAAATAACTGAAGTAGTTTTAAGAAGTTTGAAACAGTCGGCAAAGATAGAAAATTACATATATGTTTCTAGTATGGATCAGCATGTTTCTTGTTAGGTGATGGATCGGGTGTTCTAGGTGGTTGTTAAGGTGTTGCTAGGTGGTTGCTGAGGTGTTGCTAGGGTGTTCTAGATGGTTGTTAAGGTGTTGCTAGGCGGTTACTAGGGTGTTGCTAGGGTGTTTCGAGTGGTTGCTAAGGCATTGCTAGGCGGTTGCTAAGGTGTTCTAAGCAGTTGCTAAGGTAATGCTAGTCGGTTGCTAGGGTGTTCTATGCGGTTACTAAGGTGTTGCTAGGCAGTATCTAGGGGGTTCTGAGTGGTTGTTAAGGCGTTGCTAGGCGGTTGCTAAGTGCTTGCTAAGCTGTTGCTAGGTGGTTGCTAAGGCGTTGCTAGATGGTTGCTAAGGCGTTGCTAGGCGGTTGCTATGGTGTTGCTAGGTGGTTGCTAAGGTGCTCTAGGTCGTTGCTAGGTGGTTGCTAAGGTGTTGATAGGGTGTTGCTAGGCAGTTACTAGGGTGTTCTGAGTGGTTGCTAAGGTGTTGCTAGGCAGTTGCAAAGGCAATGCTAGGTGGTTGCTAAGGTGTTTCTAGGTGGTTGCTAAGGTGTTCTAAGTAGTTGCTAGGCAGTTGCTAAGATAAATTAGCAAGTTTCTAGTATGAATTATCATGTTGCTAGCATGTTTAGATTATAAATTAACATGTTGCTAGCATGAATTTAGTATGAATTAGCATGTTGCTAGTATGTTTTTAGTATGAATTAGCATGTTGCTAGAATGATTAGTATGTTTGTTAGTATGGATTGATATGTAGCTAGCATGTTTCTAGTATGGACCAGTATATTGTTAGCATGGATTGGTATGTTGTTAGCGTGTTCAAATGTAAAGTCAATGGCAGTTTTTTATATTAGAAGTCTATGGGACAGCTGCTAAGATGCCGTAAGTGGTTGCTAGCGTGTGGCTAGTAAGCTGAAAGGTAATTGGTGATTGGCAGATTGGTAGTCTGAGTTAAATAAGCCCAATCTTAAGTCTGTATGACAGTCTGGCGCAAAGTTATGCGGTCAGAAAGTTTGGTCCAATGTTAAGTCAATGGGACATGGGTCAGTTTTCAGAAAACCGAAAGTCGGATCAGTTGGAAAAGATAGAGCAACTTAATTCAGTATATTTGGAGGTTTGGACTTAGTTTGGTGGTTGTAGTATGAACAATCTAGGAGGAGATGTGTTCTTAAAATACTCTAATAAATAGAAGAAGACGGAAGAAGAATAATAAGTTTATATCGTATAACAGTATGTTGGCTTTCTCAAGAGACCATAATGACCCAGGGAAACAGTATTGAACACACGAAGGGAGCTGAAAGGCAAGGAAAGCCCAGACAGCAGCTACAATCTCTCACTAGTTCTTCTGCAACCCTCTGCCCTTCCTCAGTGTAAATTAATATTACCTGCTTCAGTCCAACAGGGTGGACATTTCAGCAAGACAATGATCTAAAACACAGTCAAGGAAACTCTCAAATGCTTTCAGAGAAAGAAAACCAAGCCGTAGAATGGCCCAGCCAATCACCTGACTTGAATCAAACACAAAACACAAAATAAAGCTCAGATTTGATAGACGAGACTCACAGAACCATGAAGATTTCTGTTGAAGTCTGAGGAAAAAAAATACTCACACCTGAGCAACGCATGTGACTTCATTCTCCATATGAGAGACGTCCTTAAGCTGCCTTCACCAAAAAAGCCTTTTATATAAAGGATTAAATACGTTTCCGTAGTTCAGCCTCTTCTCCTTATATCGTTCCATTGTTATTACACATAACTCATTTTTCAGATTTATTTTGTCTTGTTTTAGTTTTATTTTTGTATTGTTTGGGTTGTTACCAAAATCTGGTTTCATTCCATGTCCACAGCTCCTTTAGAAATATTATTCCCAGGAATAAACATAATGTGTTCAATACTTATTTTATCAACATGCTATATATCTGGACATTAAAGAAGTCTAACAATATTCACGTAGGCTGCTGAGCCATTCAGCATCAGAATACCAAAAAAAGCAAAGACATATGTGCTAGCACTCACATCACAGGCAACGGAAATCAGAATCGCTTTGGCTTTTAATTTAATTTAACCACTGCGAACACAATGCTGTGCAAAACGGGCATCATACACATCACACTTATCATTTGGCCAGCCGTTTAGAGCACATCATTTACCCTTTTCCCAGTTACAGATTTGAGAATTTTCAGCAAAGTGAAATTCAGACTCTGTAAAGCAAAGTAAAGAATAGAGATGTACATTTATGTAAAAGGGTCACATATTCCAGAGCATTTTAAGTATACATTAGGGCTGCACGATATTGGAAATATATCAAATTAGTTTTTTGTGAGATAGAGATATATATATTGTGATATGTATATAATTTCACAAGATTAACAGGCCATTAAACCCCCCTCTCTCAGCAGGGTGTTTTCACACCTCTAGTTTGGAAAAAAATCAGGAAAGTGGGCGTGTCCAGCTCTGTTTAGGTGGGAGTGTCGGGGGAGGGAAAGAGGGAAGGATTTGCAAATATGGGAGTTTCCATTTGGGCACGCAGACGCAGGGGAGAAATAGAGTGACTGTGTTTACATGGACATCAGTGATGTAATTACTTGCCAAATTATTCATTTGTCGACTTTAACTGCAGTTTGGCACTTTAACATTTTATTCAGAAACATTTCCTACATGTTGCCCGTGACAAACGAGATATTGAAAGCGAGGAACTGCTGGAAGAGTGGAGTTATAATGGTATGTTTGATACCGCACGGCGAATGGGAGAAAAAAATCCTCCGCATTTCTCTGTAACTTAGATGCACTCGGTAGGTAGCGTCAGAAAGCCGTGTGTGTATAGACTATCCTGTCACAAAATACGGCGAAAATCCTGCACGACGGGAATAGTTTGTGTTTACATGTTTACACTCGGAGAGCAGCATTTACAGCGGATCTTTCAGTCTACTATAATATTGCAGTGATATTAACATACTGTAAACTTAGTAACTAAATCATTTTGACTGAGGTATGTCTTTAAAAACTGAAAGAGCACTGCTGACGATACACTGCACTGCACACACTTACCAAATCTGTCGAGACAGGACAATCACACTGAAACTGTGTCTTTTTTTCAAAAGGAGACGAGTGGCAAATCCGGATTTCACTATTTCCAGATGCGAAAAGCTCTCAGGTAAAGAAAGTTCCTTACAAACGCATTTCTGTCGGGTGCACTGTAATCCACACGTGAGTCCAGCAGCGCTCTTATAGAGGGAAAATGAAAACAAAACCTTCGTTGCAGCACACTAATAAATGCAACACTGACGACCCGTGTCTCCAAATTCTAGTTCTTTCACTTGTTTTGGCAACACAACGTGGCGTCTCTCTGCCGTCTGAACACCGTAACAGGTCTTCGAAGCTATCATGCATATTAATGAAGTTGCGGCGCATACACAACAGAGCGCGCTGATTGGTTTGAACCAAGTCTTTCTCATGAATTAATGCCGCACACTCAGAGATGTCACAATGTTCTGGCTGGTTCAGACAGCCACTCTCCACGCTGGATTTACACGCAAGTATCACATGGCCATGACGTAGCTTCAAAAATTAGTTTCAAACCGGAAGAACGAATTTGCTCAAAATGACGCAAAAACGACCAATTTTCACTTTTTAGTGCAATATATGTGTCCTAATAGTGTTTATAGCAGTGTGGGACACAAATACTGTATGACTGTCAACAGCTCAAAAAATGTGTTTTGGTGTTTCGTGACCCTTTAATCTATTTTGATTAGAATTCCTAATTTTACATTGATTGGGATGATTTTGTACAAGAGTGCATCTGCATAAAATACACTAAATAAAATAAAATAAAGTATAGATGAAAACTTTTTCATAGATCAATAAACAGAGCTTTATGATTGTACGTTGAGTCTAACAGTAGTGAGATACAGAAATTCAATAATCAAATCTAAAATAAAACTGTATAATCTTCATTGTATGGATAGTTAAACACAATCTTTACTAAAGTAAAATCTTTATAATTATGTTTTTATTTGGATGCGTTTTAAAGACTTGCGGTTGTAAGATTTCAAGCAAATTTTGGGCACAAGAATTTTCACACTATTAAAATAAAGTTAAACTTTGCACTGGCTCCACAAATCAAATCAATCAAAATCAAATCAAATAAAAAAAAATGTTCTGAATGGTGATTCCTGGTTAATTAGAATTCCAACTTGACATTGCAGATCCTGAGATGTGATTATTGCAGAATTGCACATTGTAGTATTGATACTGAAATGATATATTGTGCAGCCCTACTATAAATTGTTATAATGGTATAATAAAATCAACAAAAACAGCAGTAGTTTGTCATTAAATGGGATCATATGAGTCGTCTTAACAAGTTGTCACCATCATGTGGTTTTGAATATTACCTTTAATTGAGTGTGTAATCCAACGGTTGACTTAGCTATGAACATCAGTTTGACATGCTGATATATAGTTATTTTCTTACAGGCAGATCTAGCTAATGCGACAGCTTGCTATTTTTTGAGCCAAACAAATCTATTCTCTATTGAGCAGACAATTTGGCTAACAGAGCTAGCTAAAGCATTATTTGTACCAGATACGTACATACAAAAATCTTATAACAGACAGCATCAAATCCTCAAAATTCAATATTTCCCCTGAGTATCCCTCTGGTTCATTTGGCTCACACCATTCTCTTTTCCATGACACCTGCTAACTGCGTTTACTAGTTCGAATTAATTCTGTAACCCCACACCTTTTCAGCTCAGCGCTTGTTGACTTCTGTCTGCTGGTTTGTATTTATAAACTGTCAACTGTTAAACATATTACAATATGAAAACATACTTTGACAAACATAAATAAAATTAATAAAAATATGACATCCATTTAAAATATTATGTTGCATATAAAAGTTTTTATTAACTCTACATTTACTAATTCCAGCTAAGCCATAAAGGGGCGTCACGCAGCGCCATGCATTTTAGAAATTCTAAACATAGATTTCATCAAGGTACGCACACCATCGCCACAAGTTGGGGCTGTCCGCAGTGCCCAGCTACGACACGGAACACTTCATATTTCTGATTAATTTCATTTTAAATAAAATTGGAATGTGCGCGTCTGGTGTCCAATACTTCCAACTGTCAGGTGCGCGCTGTTTGGCAGTGCCGAGTAGCGCATCCGGTGTGCGACCCCCTTCAGGACACTGTTCATATTTCTGGCGTGTCAAAGAGCGCCATCTGAATAGTTTCATATTAAAATATAGCTGCAAGCAGCAATTAACGGGGTTCAAGCGTTTTAGAAGTTTAAGGTTTATCAGTTAGGAGGCCGGTAAGTAGTTAATTCGACAATGAAATAAATGATTAGAGTATTAGAGTTTATAGATTGAGTTAAATGTTTAATTACACACTCTAAAACACTCAAACTCGCCCTCTAGTGGATGATTTCTTTCAAAATGTCTACAGACGTCTAGGCCCATGAGTCCAACATGCCCATTGAGTTACATTCTGATCGGCCATCGTTAACTGTGTTTAATGGGTGCGTAAAGTTAATTCACTAATAGCGGCCATATTTTTATAGCATGTCAGTCCATTTTGGCAAATACACTGCATGCAAAACTTCAAGCTGATCCATCTAGTGGCTAAAATGTTAATTGAAACACTGTATTGAGCATCAATAGACATTGAAACACTATGTTTTTGAGACCTCTTCTACTATTATAGCGCCACCTATTGCCCGATCTCCACAAAATTTTGCATGCTGGTTTGCATTCATGTGCCACATGTGCTCTACAATTTCTGTGATGTTTTGAGTTTTCCTTATTAGTTTACAGGCATGTAGGTTTATGTGGACACGCCCCTGTTGTAAATGAGCCTGTTACAGCTATTCAAAGTGGAAAGTTCAACTTTTTTTGGATAATTATTGATCTACTCAGTCCAGAGATTCTAACAACACTGGTTTTGTTGTGATTGAGCTAAAAACCAGAGACTAGTTCGCAAAAGTATGTTTTCCATATATTTATGATTTTTTAATGAACGATATGATTGAGAGCTGTGGTTTTAGTCTCAAAGTGTTCCGTGTGAGCAACCCTATCTTATGATATGTATTTTGTGTGCCTGTGCAAAGCTTTGTGTAATAAACAATCAATTACAACCTCAAAAAACACAAAATCGCCTTTATAGCGCCACCTTGTGGTTAATGTCTGTGCGTTTTGCACTGCTACCTCAACTTGACCTTATACATGTGTGTGCCAAGTTTGGTAATGATATTCCAATCCGTTCAAAAGTTATAGCTACAATTAGCATTTAGCTTCAATTAGCATGAAACGTTTTGGTATACTGTTTCACGTGAAAATCAAAATTTCAACTTTTTTTGGATAATTATTGATATTCAGTGTCCAGAGAACATTACTGACCTGGTTTGGTTCAGATTTGGTGAAAAACCTAGGACTAGTTCGCAAAAGTAGGTTTTTTATATATTGATGACTTTTTAACGAACGGTTTGAGTGACAGCAGCGGTTTTAGTGTCAAAGTGTTCAGTGTGAGCAGGCCTATCATATGATATGTATTTTGTGTGGTTGTGCAAAACTGTGTGTAATAGACAATCAGTTAGAACCTAAAAAAACTGAATGTCGCCCCCTAGTGGCCGATTTCTTTCAAAATTCTTACACATATGTAGGACCATGAGTCGAACATGCTTAATGAGTTTCATTTTGATTGGCCAACGTTAACCTTGTTTAATGGCTGCTTAATCTTAATTGGCTAATGGCGGCCATGTTTTTTGAGATATGCCAGTGTCCTTATAATATGTCATGACAACTTGGACAAAGAAACTGCATGTCAAATTTCAAGCTGATTGGACTAATGGTTGTATGGTTAGGGCTTTTTTTATAGTTTTTGAACTTTATAGCGCCACCTTGTGGCCAAAGTCTGCGGGTTTTGCACTGCGACCTCAAATTGACCTTATACATGTGTGTACCAAGTTTGGTGATGATATGTTATGTGGTTCAAAAGTTATAGCTACAATTAGCATTTAGCTTCAATTAACATTGAACATTTTTGCGTATTGTTTTGCGTGAGAATTAAAATTTCAACTTTTTTTGGATAATTATTGATATTGAGTGTCCAGAGAACATTTATAAACTGGTTTGGTTGAGATTGGGTGAAAAACCTAGGACTAGTTTGCAAAAGTAGGTTTTGGACAAATTGGCGACATATCGGAAAAAAACGGTGCGTCGTAGAGGCCAAAGACCGCCTGTGCACTTTTGTTCGGGCTGACCCAAGGATTCAAAAAATGTAGAGTTTTAGAGTTTAGGACAAACGGTGTACGAATGGTGGCCAAAAATGTCTGAAATCTTAGTTTTTGGCGCCATAGCGCCACCTATGGGCCGATTTGGACGGTTTATGGTATCTGAGTAGCGGTGCGCATTCTGGACCATCTGGCCAAGTTTGAGATTTCTAGGCCTTACGGTTTAGGCTGCACGAGTTACATTAAGGCAGAAAAATAATAATAATAATAATAAATATAGCTGCAAGCAGCAATTAACGGGGTTCAAGCGTTTGAGAAGTTTAAGGTTTATCAGCTATGAGGCCTATAAGTAGTTTATTCGACAATGAAATAAATGATTAGAGTATTAGAGTTTATAGATTGAGTTAAATGTTTAATTACACACTCTAAAACACTTAAACTCGCCCTCTAGTGGATGATTTCTTTCAAAATGTCTACAGACGTCTAGGCCCATGAGTCCAACATGCCCATTGAGTTACATTCTGATCGGCCATCGTTAACTGTGTTTAATGGGTGCTTAAAGTTAATTCACTAATGGCGGCCATATTTTTATAGCATGTCAGTCCACTTTGGGCAAATACACTGCATGCAAAACTTCAAGCTGATCCATCTAGTGGCTAAAATGTTAATTGAAACACTGTATTGAGCATCAACAGACATTGAAACACTATGTTTTTGAGACCTTTCTACTATTATAGCGCCACCTATTGCTCGATCTTCCACAAAATTTTGCATGCTGGTTTACATTCATGTGCCACATGTGCTCTACCAATTTCTGTGATGTTTTGAGTTTTCCTTATGGGTTTACAGGCATGTAGGTTTATGTGGACACGCCCCTTTTGTAAATGAGCCTGTTACAGCTATTCAAAGTGGAAAGTTCAACTTTTTTTGGATAATTATTGATCTACTCAGTCCAGAGATTCTAACAACACTGGTTTCGTTGTGATTGAGCTAAAAACCAGAGACTAGTTCGCAAAAGTATGTTTTTCATATATTTATGATTTTTTAATGAACGATATGATTGACAGCTGTGGTTTTAGTCTCAAAGTGTTCAGTATGAGCAGCCCTATCTTATGATATGTATTTTGTGTGCCTGTGCAAAGCTTCGTGTAATAACCAATCAATTACAACCTCAAAAAACACAAAATCGCCTTTATAGCGCCACCTTGTGGTTAATGTCTGTGCGTTTTGCACTGCTACCTCAACTTGACCTTATACATGTTTGTGCCAAGTTTGGTGATGATATTTCAATCCGTTCAAAAGTTATAGCTACAATTAGCATTTAGCTTCAATTAGCATGAAACGTTTTGGTATACTGTTTCACATGAAAATCAAAATTTAAACTTTTTTTGGATAATTATTGAAATTCAGTGTCCAGAGAACATTACTGACCTGGTTTGGTTCAGATTGGGTGAAAAACCTAGGACTAGTTTGCAAAAGTAGGTTTTTTATATATTGATGACTTTTTAAAGAACGGTTTGAGTGACAGCAGCGGTTTTAGTGTCAAAGTGTTCAGTGTGAGCAGGCCTATCATATGATATGTATTTTGTGTGGTTTTGCAAAACCGTGTGTAATAGACAATCAGTTAGAACCTAAAAAAACTCAATATCGCCCCCTAGTGGTCGATTTCTTTCAAAATTCTTACAGACATGTAGGACCATGAGTCGAACATGCTTAATGAGTTTCGTTTTGATTGGCCAACGTTAACCTTGTTTAATGGATGCTTAATCTTAATTGGCTAATGGCGGCCATGTTTTTTGAGATATGCCAGTGTCCTTATAATATGTCATGACAACTTGGACAAAGACACTGCATGTCAAATTTCAAGCTGATTGGACTAATGGTTTTATGGTTGGGGCTTTTTTTATAGTTTTTTAACTTTATAGCGCCACCTTGTGGCCAAAGTCTGCGGGTTTTGCACTGCGACCTCATATTGACCTTATACATGTGTGTACCAAGTTTGGTGATGATATGTTATGTGGTTCAAAAGTTATAGCTACAATTAGCATTTAGCTTCAATTAACGTTGAACATTTTTGCGTATTGTTTTGCGTGAGAATTAAAATTTTAACTTTTTTTGGATAATTATTGATATTGAGTGTCCAGAGAACATTTATGCACTGGTTTGGTTTAGATTGGGTGAAAAACCTAGGACTAGTTCGCAAAAGTAGGTTTTGGACAAATCGCGACGTAACGAAAAAACGGTGCGTCGTAGAGGCCAAAGACCGCCTGTGCACTTTTGTTCGGGCTGACCCAAGGATTCAGAAAATGTAGAGTTTTTGAGTTTAGGACAAACGGTGTACGAATGGTGGCCAAAAATGTCTGAAATTTTAGTTTTTGATGCCATAGCGCCACCTATGGGCCGATTTGGACGGTTTATGGTATCTGAGTAGCGGTGCGCATTCTGGACCATCTGGCCAAGTTTGAGATTTCTAGGCCTTACGGTTTAGGCTGCACGAGTTACATTAAGGCAGAAACATAATAATAATAATAATAATAATAATAATAATAATAAAAATCCTTACAATTACAATAGGGTTTCAGCGCTTCGCGCTTGAACCCCTAATAATAATAATAAATATAGCTGCAAGCAGCAATTACCGGGGTTCAAGCATTTTAGCAGCGTAAGGTTATTTAGCAGTTAGGAAGCTTGTAAGTAGTTTATTCGACAATGAAATATATAATAAATAGAGTGTTAGAGTTTATAGATTGAGCTAACAAATGTTTGATTACACACTCCAAAACAGCAACTTCGGTTTTTGCATATTGACAAATGTTTAATGAACATTTTGAGTGACAGTTTATGTCAAAGTATTCAGTATAAGCAGCCCTGTGATATAATGTGTAGATCAAGTAATGGCACCTTAGACAAAGACACTGGATGTTAAACTGCAAGTTTGACCTCTGGCATATGTGTAACAAGTTTGGTGAAGATATTTTATTCCATTCATGAGTCATTTTAGCTCTTCCCAATAAAAATGACAAAAGAGCAGTGAAAAAAGCTATTAGTGATCTCCTACTGCCATCTAGTGGCTACGGTGTAATTTCTTGTGATTACAGCCTTTTAGGTGTGCATAAATATATCCCTTTTATGAACAAGCATGTTAAAACTATACAAAAGAAAGTGTAATGTTTTATTAAAATAATTAATTATTTACAGAGTAAAAAGTGTGACAAGCTTTGACTAAATTTGATCTTAAATGCATTAACCGTGTTTATGCCATGTCAGTTTGGGATTCAGAATGCATTCTTTGCTACAGAGCAGTAAAATAAACTATAAGTGGTCTGTTACTGCCATCTAGTCGCCACAGTTGTGATTTTTTTTCATATGTTTTAGAGCAAGGTCTTTAATTATAGATTCAGTTTTGCCTATTAGAATTATTATGAAGATTTAAACTGGGACAAAATTTGGTTTTTAATGCATAACAGTGTTTACATCATGTCAAAACGTCATTCAGAGTGATCCTAAATGCAATTTCAATGACTTTAAACTCTAAAAATGTAAAAAAAACAAAGGTATGCAAATGTTATGAACAAAAATTAAGTGGTCTAGTGCTGACATCTAGTGGTTAAAAATGGTAGGTGACAACTAAAAGTCTGTTTATAGTGGCAAAAATTATAGAATATTAAAAATATGTGTTTTTGAGACCTTTAAAACATCCAAGATGGACAAAAAATATAACATGTAAATAATTTAAGTGATAAGTTTGTACTAAGCTTGTTTAAAATGCAAAACCAGTGTTAATACCATGTAAACATGTGATTCAGAGTGATCCTAACTGCTACTTCAATGACTTTGAACCAACAATAAGTGGTCTTCTGCTGTCATCTAGTGGCTACAAACAGTAATACAATTTTTAGACCATTTGAAGATGCATAAATACATGCTGTGTGTGTACATAAAGTTAATATTTAAAAAAAAGTAAGTTTATTTTTCATAATTATTGATCTAGGCAGTCCAGACATTTGTACAACTCTGGTTTTATTAAGAAAAACAGGGACTAGTTCCCAGAAAGAGTTTTTGAAATAATGGTGAATAATTAATGAAAGGTTTGAGTGACAGCGGTGGGTTTTGTGCCAAAGCATTTAAAATGAGCAGGCCTATCATATGATATGTAGATTAAGTGTGTTTGTGGAAAAAGTGTGTAAATGAAGCACATTTACTGCATTTTTAAGCCATTTAGCATGTTTTTAAGACTATTTTTTACTATTATAGTGCCACCTATAGCCCGATCTCCACAAAAATTTGCATGGTTCTTTATATTGATATGACATATGTGTTGACCAATTTCTGTGATGTTTTGAGTTTTCCTTATTGGTGTACAGGCATGTAGGTTCAAGTAGACACGCCCCTTTTGTAAATAAGCCTGTTACAGCGGTTAACAGTAGAAATTTCAACTTTTTTTTGATAATTATTGATCTCCTCAGTCCAGAGATTCTAACAACACTGTTTTTGTTGCGATTGAGCTAAAAACCAGGGACTAGTTCGCAAAAACAGGTTTATCATATATTGATGAATTGTTAACGAACGGTTTGAGTGACAGCAATGGTTTTAGTGTCAAACTGTTCGGTATGAGCAGGACTATCATATGATATGTAGATTAAGTGTGTTTGTGGAAAAAGTGTGTAAATGAAGCACAATTACTGCATTTTAAGCCATTTAGCATGTTTTTAGGACCTTTTTTACTATTATAGCGCCACCTATAGCCCGATCTCTACAAAATTTAGCATGTTTCTTCACATTGATATGTTACATGTGCTCACCAATTTCTGTGATGTTTTGAGTTTTCTTATGGGTTTACAGGCATGTAGGTATGTGTAGACACGCCCCTTTTGTAAATGAGCCTATTACAGCTATCCAAAATGAAAAGTTCAACTTTTTTTTGATAATTATTGATCTACTCAGTCCAGAGAGTCTAACAACACTGGTTTCGTTGCGATTGAGCTAAAAACCAGGGACTAGTTCGCAAAAGTAGGTTTTTCATATATTGATGCTTTTTTAACGAACGGTTTTAGTGACAGCAGTGGTTTTAGTGTCAAACTGTTCGGTATGAGCAGGCCTATCAAATGATATGTATTTTGTGTGCCTTTGCATAAGGTTGTGTGATACACAACCCTTTACACTTTAAACATGCGTAAAATCGCCCCCTAGTGGCCGATTTTTTTCAAAACTGGTACAGACGTCTAGGACTATGTGTCGAACATGCTCACCAAGTTTCGTTTTGATCGGCCATCGTTAACCTTGTTTATAGGGTGGTCAAATTTTGATTGGCTAATGGCGGCCATTTTCTGATGTGGCCTTGGACAAAGGCACTGCGTACCAAATTTGACGTTAATCGGATGAAGGGTTGCTTAGTTATGTGTATTTTTCTGTTTTTTAGGCTAATAGCGCCACCTCGTGGCAGAAACCGGCAAGTTTTGGTATGTGACCTCAATTTGACCTTATACATATGTGTGCCAAGTTTGGTGATGATAGCTCTTTCCGTTCAAAAGTTATAGCTACAATTAGCATTTAGCTTCAATTAGCATCGAACATTTTTGTGTACAGTTTCGCGCGGGAATAAAAATTTCAACTTTTTTTTGATAATTATTGATGTTCAGTGTCCAGAGAATATTACAGAACTGGTTTGGTTCAGATTGGGTGAAAAACCTAGGACTAGTTCGCAAAAGTAGGTTTTGGACAAATCGCGACGTAGCGGAAAAACGGAGCGTCCTAGAGAAAAAAGTCGACGCTTGCACTTTTGTTCGGGCAAACCCAAGGATTCAAAAAATGTAATGTTTTTGAGTCTACGACAAACGGTGTACGAATGGCGGCCAAAAATGTCAAAAATGTTGGTTTTTGGCGCTATAGCGCCACCTATGGTCCGATTTGGCCCATCTTTGGCCAGCCTCTAGTGTACCGGAGTACTACAATCTGGCCAAGTTTCAGCTCTCTCGGACTTACGGTTTGGTCGGCCTGATAGCAACTTCGGCAGAAAAATAATAATAATAAAAATCTTAACAAATACAATAGGTTTCAGCGCTTCGCGCTTGAACCCCTAAATATAGCTGCAAGCAGCAATTAACGGGGTTCAAGCGTTTTAGCAGCGTAAGGTTTATCAGTTAGGAGGCCTGTAAGTAGTTTATTCGACAATGAAATAAATGATTAGAGTATTAGAGTTTATAGATTGAGTTAAATGTTTAATTAGACACTCTAAAACACTTAAACTCGCGGAGGTGGATGATTTCTTTCAAAATGTCTACAGACCTCTAGGCCCATGAGTCCAACATGCCCATTGAGTTACATTCTGATCGGCCATCGTTAACTGTGTTTAATGGGTGCTTAAAGTTAATTCACTAATGGCGGCCATATTTTTATAGTATGTCAGTCCACTTTGGCCAAATACACTCCATGCAAAACTTCTAGCTGATCCATCTAGTGGCTAAAATGGTAATTGAAACACTGTATTGAGCATCAACAGACATTGAAACACAATGTTTTTGAGACTTTTTCTACTATTATAGCGCCACCTATTGCCCCATCTCCACAAAATTTTGCATGCTGGTTTATATTCATGTGCCACATGTGCTCTACAATTTCTGTGATGTTTTGAGTTTTCCTTATTAGTTTACAGGCATGTAGGTTTATGTGGACACGCCCCTTTTGTAAATGAGCCTGTTACAGCTATTCAAAGTGGAAAGTTCAACTTTTTTTGGATAATTATTGATCTACTCAGTCCAGAGATTCTAACAACACTGGTTTCATTGTGATTGAGCTAAAAACCAGGGACTAGTTCGCAAAAGTAGGTTTTTCATATATTGATGATTTTTTAATGAATGATATGATTGACAGCTGTGGTTTTAGTCTCAAAGTGTTCAGTATGAGCAGCCCTATCTTATGATATGTATTTTGGGTAGCTGTGCTAAAATGTGTGTAATATACAATCAATTAGAGCTTCAAAAAACTCAAAATCGCCCCCTAGTGGCCGATTTCTTTCAAAATTTTTACAGCCGTTTAGGACCATGAGTCGAACATGCCTAATGAGTTTCGTTTTGATTGGCCAACGTTAACCTTGTTTAATGGCTGCTTAATCTTAAATGGCTAATGGCGGCCATGTTTTTTGAGATATGCCAGTGTCCTTATAGTACGTCATGACAACTTGAACAAAGACACTGCATGCCAAATTTCAAGTTGTTTGGACTAATGGCTGTGAGGTTGAGTCTTTTTCGTGATTTTTGAACTTTATAGCGCCACCTTGTGGCGAAAGTCTGCGGGTTTTGAACTGTGACCTCAATGTGACCTTATACATGTGTTTGCCAAGTTTGGTGATGATATCTGATTCGGTTTAAAAGTTATAACTACAATTAGCATTTAGCTTCAATTAGCATTGAACATTTTTGCATATTGTTTCGCGTGAGAATCAAAATTTCAACTTTTTTTTGATAATTATTGATATTCAGTGTCCAGGGAATATTTCTACACTGGTTTGGTTCTGATTGAGTGAAAAACCTAGGACTAGTTCGCAAAAGTAGGTTTCGGACAAATCGCAATGTGGCGGAAAAACGGTGCATCCTAAAGAAAATCTGAGTGCCTCCACTTTTGTTCGGGCTGACCCAAGGATTCCAAATATGTAATTTTTTTGAGTCTAGGACAAACGGTGTACAAATGGCGGCCAAAAATGTCAAAAAAGTTTGTTTTTGGCGCCATAGCGCCACCTAGGGTCCAATTAGGCTGATCTTTGGCCAGGATGTAGTGTACCGGAGTACTACCATCTGACCAAGTTTCAGCTCTCTAGGCCTTACGGTTTGGTCTGAGCAATAGCAACTTCGGAAAAAAGAAACATAATAATAATTGCTAAACTTAACAAAAACAAATAGATAATATAGCTGCAAGCAGCAATTAACGGGGTTCAAGCGTTTTAGAAGTTTAAGGTTTATCAGTTAGGAGACCTGTAAGTAGTTAATTCGACAATGAAATAAATGATTAGAGTATTAGAGTTTATAGAATGAGTTAACAAATGTTTAATTACACACTTCAAAAAACTCAAAATCGCCCCCTAGTGGATGACTTCTTTCAAAATGTCTACAGATCTCTAGGCCCATGAATCCAACATGCCCATCGAGTTACATTCTGATCGGCCATCGTTAACCTAGTTTAATGGCTGCTCAATCTTAATTAGCTAATGGCAGCCATGTTTTTTGGGATGTGCCAATGTCCTTATAATATGTCATGACAACTTGATCAAAGGCACAGCATGTCAAATTTTAAGCTGATTGGTCTAATGGTTGTAAGGTTAGAGTAATTGTTAAGTTTTTTAAGCTTTATAGCGCCACCTTGTGGCCAAAGTACATGGGTTTTGTACTGTGACCTCAACTTGACATTATACATGTGTGTGCCAAGTTTGGTGATGATATCTTGTTATGTTCAAAAGTTATAGCTACAATTAACATTTAGCTTCAATAAGCATAGAACATTTTTGTGTGTTGTTTCGCGTGAGAATCAAAATTTCAACTTTTTTTGGATAATTATTGATATTCAGTGTCCAGAGAACATTACTGACCTGGTTTGGTTCTGATTGAGCTAAAAACCTAGGACTAGTTCGCAAAAGTAGTTTTTTTACATATTGATGCTTTTTTAACGAACGGTTTGAGTGACAGCAGCGATTTTAGTGTCAAAGTGTTCAGTATAAGCAGGTCTATCATATGATATGTATTTTGGGTAGCTGTGCTAAAATGTGTGTAATATACAATCAATTAGAGCTTCAAAAAATTCAAAATCGCCCCCTAGTGGCCGATTTCTTTCATAATTTTTACAGCCCTTTAGGACCATGAGTCGAACATGCCTAATGAGTTTCGTTTTGATTGGCCAACATTAACCTTGTTTAATGACTGCTTAATCTTAATTGGCTAATGGCGGCCATGTTTTTTGATATATGCCAGTGTCCTTATAGTATTTTATGACAACTTGAACAAAGACACTGCATGCCAAATTTCAAGCTGTTTGGACTAATGTTTGTGAGGTTGAGTGTTTTTCATGATTTTAGAACTTTATAGCGCCACCTTGTGGCGAAAGTCCGCGGGTTTTGAACTGTGACCTCAATGTGACCTTATACATGTGTTTGCCAAGTTTGGTGACGATATCTGATTCGGTTTAAAAGTTATAGCTACAATTAGCATTTAGCTTCATTTAGCATTGAACATTTTTGCATATTGTTTCGCGTGAGAATCAAAATTTCAACTTTTTTTTGATAAATATTGATATTCAGTGTCCAGAGAACATTACTGAACTGGTTTGGTTCAGATTGGCTGAAAAACCTAGGACTAGTTCGCAAAAGTAGGTTTCGGACAAATCGCGATGTAGCGAAAAAACGGTGCGTCGTAGAGAAAATCTGCGAGACTACACTTTTGTTCGGGCAGACCCAAGGATTCTAGATATGTAAAGTTTTTGTGTTTACGACAAACGGTGTACGAATGGCGGCCAAAAAGGTAAAAAATGTTGGTTTTTGGCGCCATAGCGCCACCTATGGTCCGATTAGGCTGATCTTTGGCCAGCCTGTAGTGTACCAGAGTACTACCATCTGACCAAGTTTCAGCTCTCTAGGCCTAACGGTTTGGTCTGAGCAATAGCAACTTCGGCAGAAAAAAACATAATAATTGCCTAATCTTAACAAAAACAAATAGATAATATAGCTGCAAGCAGCAATTAACGGGGTTCAAGCGTTTTAGCAGCGTAAGGTTTATCAGTTAGGAGGCCGGTAAGTAGTTAATTCGACAATGAAATAAATGATTAGAGTATTAGAGTTTATAGATTGAGTTAAATGTTTAATTAGACACTCTAAAACACTCAAACTCGCCCTCTAGTGGATGATTTCTTTCAAAATGTCTACAGACCTCTAGGCCTATGAGTCCAACATGCCCATTGAGTTACATTCTGATCGGCCATCGTCAACTGTGTTTAATGGGTGATTAAAGTTAATTCCCTAATGGCGGCCATATTTTTAAAGTATGTCAGTCCACTTTGGGCAAATATACTACATGCAAATCTTCAAGTTGATCCATCTAGTGGCTAAAATGGTAATTGAAACACTGTATTGAGCATCAACAGACATTGAAACACTATGTTTTTGAGACCTTTTCTACTATTATAGCGCCACCTATTGCCCGATCTCCACAAAATTTTGCATGCTGGTTTACATTTATGTGCCACATGTGCTCTACAATTTCTGTGATGTTTTGAGTTTTCCTTATGGGTTTACAGGCATGTAGGTTTATGTGGACACGCCCCTTTTGTAAATGAGCCTGTTACAGCTATTCAAAGTGGAAAGTTCAACTTTTTTTGGATAATTATTGATCTACTCAGTCCAGAGATTCTAACAACACTGGTTTCGTTGTGATTGAGCTAAAAACCAGAGACTAGTTCGCAAAAGTAGGTTTTTCATATATTTATTATTTTTTAATGAACGATATGATTGACAGCTGTGGTTTTAGTCTCAAAGTGTTCAGTATGAGCAGCCCTATCGTATGATATGTATTTTGGGTAGCTGTGCTAAAATGTGTGTAATATACAATCAATTAGAGCTTAAAAAAACTCAAAATCGCCCCCTAGTGGCCGATTTCTTTCAAAATTTTTACAGCCGTTTAGGACCATGAGTCGAACATGCCTAATGAGTTTCGTTTTGATTGGCCAACGTTAACCTTGTTTAATGGCTGCTTAATCTTAATTGACTAATGACGGCCATGTTTTTTGAGATATGCCAATGTCCTTATAGTATGTCATGACAACTTGAACAAAGACACTGCATGCCAAATTTCAAGCTGTTTGGACTAATGGTTGTGAGGTTGAGTCTTTTTCATGATTTTTGAACTTTATAGCGCCACCTTGTGGCGAAAGTCCGCGGGTTTTGAACTGTGACCTCAATGTGACGTTATATATGTGTTTGCCAAGTTTGGTGATGATATCTCATTCGGTTTAAAAATTATAGCTACATTTAGCATTTAGCTTCAATTAGCATTGAACATTTTTGCGCATTGTTTCGTGTGAGAATAAAAATGTCCACTTTTTTTTGATAATTATTGGTAATCAGTGTCCAGGGAATATTTCTACACTGGTTTGGTTCTGATTGAGTGAAAAACCTAGGACTAGTTCGCAAAAGTAGGTTTCGGACAAATCGAAAAGTGGCGGAAAAAACGGTGCGTCCTAGAGAAAATCTGAGTGCCTCCACTTTTGTTCGCGCTGACCCAAGGATTCCAAATATGTAATTTTTTTGAGTCTAGGACAAACGGTGTACAAATGGCAGCCAAAAATGTTTAAAAAGTTTGTTTTTAGCGCCATAGCGCCACCTATGGTCCAATTAGGCTGATCTTTGGCCAGGATGTAGTGGACCGGAGTACTACCATCTCACCAAGTTTCAGCTTTCTAGGCCTTACGGTTTGGTCTGAGCAATAGCAACTTCGGAAAAAAGAAACATAATAATAATTGCTAAACTTAACAAAAACAAATAGATAATATAGCTGCAAGCAGCAATTACCGGGGTTCAAGCATTTTAGCAGCGTAAGGTTATTTAGCAGTTAGGAAGCTTGTAAGTAGTTTATTCGACAATGAAATATATAATAAATAGAGTGTTAGAGTTTACAGATTGAGCTAACAAATGTTTGATTACACACTCCAAAACAGCAACTTCGGTTTTTGCATATTGACAAATGTTTAATGAACATTTTGAGTGACAGTTTATGTCAAAGTATTCAGTATAAGCAGCCCTGTGATATAATGTGTAGATCAAGTAATGGCACCTTAGACAAAGACACTGGATGTTAAACTGCAAGTTTGACCTCTGGCATATGTGTAACAAGTTTGGTGAAGATATTTTAATCCATTCATGAGTCATTTTAGCTCTTCCCAATAAAAATGACAAAAGAGCAGTGAAAAAAGCTATTAGTGATCTCCTACTGCCATCTAGTGGCTACGGTGTAATTTCTTGTGATTACGGCCTTTTAGGTGTGCATAAATATATCCCTTTTATGAACAAGCATGTTAAAACTATACAAAAAAAAGTGTAATGTTTTATTAAAATAGTTAATTATTTACAGAGTAAAAAGTGTGACAAGCTTTGACTAAATTTGATCTTAAATGCATTAACCGTGTTTATGCCATGTCAGTTTGGGATTCAGAATGCATTCTTTGCTACAGAGCAGTAAAATAAACTATAAGTGGTCTGTTACTGCCATCTAGTCGCCACAGTTGTGATTTTTTTTCATATGTTTTAGAGCAGGGGTGCTCAACCCTGTTCCTGGCGATGGACCTTCCAGCTGATTTCAGCTCCAACCCTGATCAAACACACCTGAACCAATTATTTAGAACGTGAGGAGCACTTGATAATTACAGGCAGGTGTGCTTGATAAGGGCTGCAACTGAAAACTGCAGGAAGGTCGATCGCCAGGAATAGGGTTGAGCACCCCTGTTTTAGAGCAAGGTCTTTAATTATAGATTCAGTTTTGCCTATTAGAATTATTATGAAGATTTAAACTGGGACAAAATTTGGTTTTTAATGCATAACAGTGTTTACATCATGTCAAAATGTCATTCAGAGTGATCCTAAATGCAATTTCAATGACTTTAAACTCTAAAAATGTAATAAAAAAAAAAATAAAAGGTATGCAAATGTTATGAACAAAAATTAAGTGGTCTAGTGCTGACATCTAGTGGTTAAAAATGGTAGGTGACAACTAAAAGTCTGTTTATAGTGGCAAAAATTATAGAATATTAAAAATATGTGTTTTTGAGACCTTTAAAACATCCAAGATGGACAAAAAATATAACATGTAAATAATTTAAGTGATAAGTTTGTACTAAGCTTGTTTAAAATGCAAAACCAGTGTTAATACCATGTAAACATGTGATTCAGAGTGATCCTAACTGCTACTTCAATGACTTTGAACCAACAATAAGTGGTCTTCTGCTGTCATCTAGTGGCTACAAACAGTAATACAATTTTGAGACCATTTGAAGATGCATAAATACATGCTGTGTGTGTACATAAAGTTAATATTTAAAAAAAGTAAGTTTATTTTTCATAATTATTGATCTAGGCAGTCCAGACATTTGTACAACTCTGGTTTTATTAAGAAAAACAGGGACTAGTTCCCAGAAAGAGTTTTTGAAATAATGGTGAATAATTAATGAAAGGTTTGAGTGACAGCGGTGGGTTTTGTGCCAAAGCATTTAAAATGAGCAGGCCTATCATATGATATGTAGATTAAGTGTGTTTGTGGAAAAAGTGTGTAAATGAAGCACATTTACTGCATTTTTAAGCCATTTAGCATGTTTTTAAGACCATTTTTACTATTATAGCGCCACCTATAGCCCGATCTCCACAAAAATTTGCATGGTTCTTTATATTGATATGACATATGTGTTGACCAATTTCTGTGAGGTTTTGAGTTTTCCTTATTGGTGTACAGGCATGTAGGTTCAAGTAGACACGCCCCTTTTGTAAATAAGCCTGTTACAGCGGTTAACAGTAGAAATTTCAACTTTTTTTTGATAATTATTGATCTCCTCAGTCCAGAGATTCTAACAACACTGTTTTTGTTGCGATTGAGCTAAAAACCAGGGACTAGTTCGCAAAAACAGGTTTATCATATATTGAAGAATTTTTAACGAACGGTTTAAGTTACAGCAGTGGTTACAGTGTCAAACTGTTCGGTATGAGCAGGACTATCATATGATATGTTGATTAAGTGTGTTTGTGGAAAAAGTGTGTAAATGAAGCACAATTACTGCATTTTAAGCCATTTAGCATGTTTTTAGGACCTTTTTTACTATTATAGCGCCACCTATAGACCGATCTCTACAAAATTTTGCACGTTTCTTCACATTGATATGTTACATGTGCTCACCAATTTCTGTGATGTTTTGAGTTTTCCTTATGGGTTTACAGGCATGTAGGTATGTGTAGACACGCCCCTTTTGTAAATGAGCCTATTACAGCTATCCAAAATGAAAAGTTCAACTTTTTTTGATAATTATTGATCTACTCAGTCCAGAGAGTCTAACAACACTGGTTTCGTTGCGATTGAGCTAAAAACCAGGGACTAGTTCGCAAAAGTAGGTTTTTCATATATTGATGATTTTTTAACGAACGGTTTTAGTGACAGCAGTGGTTTTAGTGTCAAACTGTTCGGTATGAGCAGGCCTATCAAATGATATGTATTTTGTGTGCCTTTGCATAAGTTTGTGTGATACACAACCCTTTACACTTTAAACATGCGTAAAATCGCCCCCTAGAGGCCGATTTTTTTCAAAACTGGTACAGACGTCTAGGACTATGTGGCGAACATGCTCACCAAATTTCGTTTTGATCGGCCATCGTTAACCTTGTTTTTAGGGTGGTCAAATTTTGATTGGCTAATGGTGGCCATTTTCTGATGTGGCCTTGGACAAAGGCACTGCGTACCAAATTTGACATTAATCGGATGAACGGTCGCTTAGTTATGTGTATTTTTCTATTTTTTAAGCTAATAGCGCCACCTCGTGGCAAAAACCGGCACGTTTTGGTATGTGACCTCAATTTGACCTTATACATATGTGTGCCAAGTTTGGTGATGATAGCTCTTTCCGTTCAAAAGTTATAGCTACAATTAGCATTTAGCTTCAATTAGCATCGAACATTTTTGTGTACAGTTTCGCGCGGGAGTAAAAATTACAACTTTTTTTTGATAATTATTGATGTTCAGGGTCCAGACAATATTACAGAACTGGTTTGGTTCAGATTGGGTGAAAAACCTAGGACTAGTTTGCAAAAGTAGGTTTTGGACAAATCGCGACGTAGCGGAAAAACGGAGCGTCCTAGAGAAAAAAGTCGACGCTTGCACTTTTGTTCGGGCAAACCCAAGGATTCAAAAAATTTATTGTTTTTGAGTCTACGACAAACGGTGTACGAATGGCGGCCAGAAATGTCAAAAATGTTGGTTTTTGGCGCTATAGCGCCACCTATGGTCCGATTTGGCCCATCTTTGGCCAGCCTCTAGTGTACCGGAGTACTACAATCTGGCCAAGTTTCAGCTCTCTCGGACTTACGGTTTGGTCGGCCTGATAGCAACTTCGGCAGAAAAATAATAATAATAATAATAATAATAATAATAATAATAATAATAATAATAATAATAATAAAAATCTTAACAAAAACAATAGGGTTTCAGCGCTTCGCGCTTGAACCCCTAAATATAGCTGCAAGCAGCAATTATCGGGGTTCAAGCATTTTAGCAGCGTAAGGTTATTTGGCAGTTAGGAAGCTTGTAAGTAGTATATTCGACAATGAAATATATAATAAATAGAGTTTTAGAGTTTATAGATTGAGCTAACAAATGTTTGATTACACACTCCAAAACAGCAACTTCGGATTTTGCATATTGACAAATCTTTAATGAACATTTTGAGTGACAGTTTATGTCAAAGTATTCAGTATAAGCAGCCCTGTGATATAATGTGTAGATCAAGTAATGGCACTTTAGACAAAGACACTGGATGTTAAACTGCAAGTTTGACCTCTGGCATATGTGTAACAAGTTTGGTGAAGATATTTTAATCCATTCATGAGTCATTTTAGCTCTTCCCAATAAAAATGACAAAAGAGCAGTGAAAAAAGCTATTAGTGATCTCCTACTGTCATCTAGTGGCCACGGTGTAATTTCTTGTGATTACAGCCTTTTAGGTGTGCATAAATATATCCCTTTTATGAACAAGCATGTTAAAACTATACAAAAGAAAGTGTAATGTTTTATTAAAATAATTAATTATTTACAGAGTAAAAAGTGTGACAAGCTTTGACTAAATTTGATCTTAAATGCATTAACCGTGTTTATGCCATGTCAGTTTGGGATTCAGAATGCATTCTTTGCTACAGAGCAGTAAAATAAACTATAAGTGGTCCGTTACTGCCATCTAGTGGCCACAGTTGTGATTTTTTTTCATATGTTTTAGAGCAGGGGTGCTCAACCCTGTTCCTGGCGATCGACCTTCCAGCTGATTTCAGCTCCAACCCTGATCAAACACACCTGAACCAATTATTTAGAACGTGAGGAGCACTTGATAATTACAGGCAGGTGTGTTTGATAAGGGCTGCAACTGAAAACTGCAGGAAGGTCGATCGCCAGGAATAGGGTTGAGCACCCCTGTTTTAGAGCAAGGTCTTTAATTATAGATTCAGTTTTGCCTATTAGAATTATTATGAAGATTTAAACTGGGACAAAATTTGGTTTTTAATGCATAACAGTGTTTACATCATGTCAAAATGTCATTCAGAGTGATCCTAAATGCAATTTCAATGACTTTAAACTCTAAAAATGTAAAAAAAACAAAGGTATGCAAATGTTATGAACAAAAATTAAGTGGTCTAGTGCTGACATCTAGTGGTTAAAAATGGTAGGTGACAACTAAAAGTCTGTTTATAGTGGCAAAAATTATAGAATATTAAAAATATGTGTTTTTGAGACCTTTAAAACATCCAAGATGGACAAAACATATAACATGTAAATAATTTAAGTGATAAGTTTGTACTAAGCTTGTTTAAAATGCAAAACCAGTGTTAATACCATGTAAACATGTGATTCAGAGTGATCCTAACTGCTACTTCAATGACTTTGAACCAACAATAAGTGGTCTTCTGCTGTCATCTAGTGGCTACAAACAGTAATACAATTTTTAGACCATTTAAAGCTGCATAAATACATGCTGTGTGTGTACATAATGTTAATATTTAAAAAAAGTAAGTTTATTTTTCATAATTATCGATCTAGGCAGTCCAGACATTTGTACAACTCTGGTTTTATTAAGAAAAACAGGGACTAGTTCCCAGAAAGAGTTTTTGAAATAATGGTGAATAATTAATGAAAGGTTTGAGTGACAGCGGTGGGTTTTGTGCCAAAGCATTTAAAATGAGCAGGCCTATGATATGATATGTAGATTAAGTGTGTTTGTGGAAAAAGTGTGTAAATGAAGCACATTTACTGCATTTTTAAGCCATTTAGCATGTTTTTAAGACCATTTTTACTATTATAGCGCCACCTATAGCCCGATCTCCACAAAAATTTGCATGGTTCTTTATATTGATATGACATATGTGTTCACCAATTTCTGTGAGGTTTTGAGTTTTCCTTATTGGTGTACAGGCATGTAGGTTCAAGTAGACACGCCCCTTTTGTAAATAAGCCTGTTACAGCGGTTAACAGTAGAAATTTCAACTTTTTTTTGATAATTATTGATCTCCTCAGTCCAGAGATTCTAACAACACTGTTTTTGTTGCGATTGAGCTAAAAACCAGGGACTAGTTCGCAAAAACAGGTTTATCATATATTGATGAATTTTTAACGAACGGTTTGAGTGACAGCAATGGTTTTAGTGTCAAACTGTTTGGTATGAGCAGGACTATCATATGATATGTAGATTAAGTGTGTTTGTGGAAAAAGTGTGTAAATGAAGCACAATTACTGCATTTTAAGCCATTTAGCATGTTTTTAGGACCTTTTTTACTATTATAGCGCCACCTATAGCCCGATCTCTACAAAATTTTGCACGTTTCTTCACATTGATATGTTACATGTGCTCACCAATTTCTGTGATGTTTTGAGTTTTCCTTATGGGTTTACAGGCATGTAGGTATGTGTAGACACGCCCCTTTTGTAAATGAGCCTATTACAGCTATCCAAAATGAAAAGTTCAACTTTTTTTTGATAATTATTGATCTACTCAGTCCAGAGAGTCTAACAACACTGGTTTCGTTGCGATTGAGCTAAAAACCAGGGACTAGTTCGCAAAAGTAGGTTTTTCATATATTGATGCTTTTTTAACGAACGGTTTTAGTGACAGCAGTGGTTTTAGTGTCAAACTGTTCGGTATGAGCAGGCCTATCAAATGATATGTATTTTGTGTGCCTTTGCATAAGGTTGTGTGATACACAACCCTTTACACTTTAAACATGCGTAAAATCGCCCCCTAGTGGCCGATTTTTTTCAAAACTGGTACAGACGTCTAGGACTATGTGTCGAACATGCTCACCAAGTTTCGTTTTGATCGGCCATCGTTAACCTTGTTTATAGGGTGGTCAAATTTTGATTGGCTAATGGCGGCCATTTTCTGATGTGGCCTTGGACAAAGGCACTGCGTACCAAATTTGACGTTAATCGGATGAACGGTCGCTTAGTTATGTGTATTTTTCTATTTTTTAAGCTAATAGCGCCACCTCGTGGCAAAAACCGGCAAGTTTTGGTATGTGACCTCAATTTGACCTTATACATATGTGTGCCAAGTTTGGTGATGATAGCTCTTTCCGTTCAAAAGTTATAGCTACAATTAGCATTTAGCTTCAATTAGCATCGAACATTTTTGTGTACAGTTTCGCGCGGGAATAAAAATTCCAACTTTTTTTGATAATTAATTGATGTTCAGTGTCCAGAGAATATTACAGAACTGGTTTGGTTCAGATTGGGTGAAAAACCTAGGACTAGTTCGCAAAAGTAGGTTTCGGACAAATCGCGACGTAGCGGAAAAACGGAGCGTCCTAGAGAAAAAAGTCGACGCTTGCACTTTTGTTCGGGCAAACCCAAGGATTCAAAAAATGTAATGTTTTTGAGTCTACGACAAACGGTGTACGAATGGCGGCCAAAAATGTCAAAAATGTTGGTTTTTGGCGCTATAGCGCCACCTATGGTCCGATTTGGCCCATCTTTGGCCAGCCTCTAGTGTACCGGAGTACTACAATCTGGCCAAGTTTCAGCTCTCTCGGACTTACGGTTTGGTCGGCCTGATAGCAACTTCGGCAGAAAAATAATAATAATAATAATAATAATAATAATAATAATAATAATAATAATAATAATAATAAAAATCTTAACAAAAACAATAGGGTTTCAGCGCTTCGCGCTTGAACCCCTAATAATAAAAATCCTTACAAATACAATAGGGTTTCAGCGCTTCGCGCTTGAACCCCTAAAAACATGCGAATGTGCGCTTCTGGTCTGCGATACCTCCAACTGTCATGTGCGCGCCGTGTCGCATCGCTGAACGGCGTATCCGGTGTGTGACCCCCTATACTTCCAACTGTCATGTGCGCGCCGTGTCGTGGCACTGAGGTGTGCATCCAGTGTGCGACTCCTTTACAACTAAGGGCACTGTTCATATTTCTGACCGCGCCACAGAGCGTCATCTGAATAGTTTCATATTAAATAACATTCGAATGTGCGTGTCTGGTGTGCGATATTTCCAGCTGTCATGTGCGCACCGTGTTGCATCGCCAAGCAGCGTATCTGCTGTGCGGCCCCCCTTATCGCTGCTCTCCGAGGCACCCGGTTATGACTCAGAACATCGTTCATATTTCAGCCAAGGCACAGAGCACCATCTGAATGGTTTCATATTAAATAACATGCGAATGTGCATGTCTGGTGTGCGATACTTCCAACTGTCATGTGCGCGCAGTATTGCGGCGCATCCATTGTGTGACCCCCTATACAAATATACAAAGCAACAAAATTCTAAAGTTAGCTTTGCCCTTTCCCTCTTTTTTTGTGAGGTCTATAGCAACATTAAGAATGGTCATACACCGGATGCGACACTTAACGACGCGCCACACAGCGCCATGCATTTTAGAATTCTAAACATAAATGGGTCGCACACCAGATGTGCCGCTCGCCAACGGGCCACGCAGTGCCATGCATTTTAGAATTCTAAACATAGATTTCTATCAGGGTACGTACACACCGGCGGTTGTCCATGGCACCCATCTACGACTCAGGACACCGTTCATATTTCTGGCGTATCACAGAGCGCCATCTGAATAGTTTCATATTAAATAACTTGCGAATGTGCACTTCTGGTCTGCGATACTTCCAACTGTCATGTGCGCGCTGTGTCGCATTGCTGAACGGCGTATCCGGTGTGTGACCCCCTATACTTCCAACTGTCATGTGCGCGCCGTGTTGTAGCACTGAGCGGTGCATCCGGTGTGCGACTCCTTTACGACTCAGGACACTGTTCATATTTCTGCCGCGCCACAAAGAGTCATCTGAATAGTCTCATATTAAATAACATTCAAATGTGCATGTCTGGTCTGCGATACTTCCAACTGTCATGTGCGCGCCGGGTCGCATCGCTGAGCAGTGTATCCAGTGTGTGACCCCTATACTTCCAACCGTCATGTGTGCGCTGTGTCGTGGCACTGAGCGGTGCATCCGATGGGCGACTCGGGACACTGTTCATATTTCTGTCACGCCACAGAGCGTTATCTGAATAGTTTCATATTAAATAACATTCGAATGTGCGTGTCTGGTGTGCGATATTTTCAGCTGTCATGTGCGCGCCGTGTTGCGTCGCCAAGCAGCGCATCCGCTGTGCAACCCCCTTATTGCGGCTCTCCGAGGCGCCCGGCTAAGACTCAGGACACAGTTCATATTTCTGCCACGGCACAGAGCACCATCTGAATGGTTTCATATTAAATAACATGCGAATGTGCGTGTCTGGTGTGCGATACTTCCAACTGTAATGTGCGCGCCGTATTGCGGCGCATCCATTGTGTGACCCCCTATACAAATATACAAAGCAACAAAATTCTAAAGTTAGCTTTGCACTTTCTCTCTTTTTTTTTGTGAGGTTTATAGCAACATTAAGGAGGGTCACACACCGGATGCGCCACTTGACGACGCACCACACAACGCCATGCATTTTAGAATTCTAAACATAAGTGGGTCGCACACCGAATATGCCGCTCGCCAACTCGCCACGCAGTGCCATGCATTTTAGAATTCTAAACATAGATTTCTATCAGGGTACGTACACACCGGCGGCTGTCCACGGCACCCAGCTACGACTCAGGACACTGTTCATATTTCTGGTGCGCCACAGAGCGCCATCTGAATCGTTTTATATTAAATAACATTCGAATGTGTCGTGTCTGGTGTGCGATACTTCCAACTGTCATGTGTGTGTCATGTTGCGGCGCTGAGCAGCGCATCCGGTGTGTGAGCCCCTTAAGAATAGGTGACCAGAGGACTGCAATTATTTCTCATTTATTCGAGTACAACCCAATTGCTTTTCGCACCTGTTCTATGCTCTAAATTGAATTTAATTTGCAGCAGCTAAGAGGGCTAGTTCTTTGATGTTGGCTTGGACATTCACAACCATTACACTGTGACCATTAATAAGCTTTTAATCTTATACTTTCAACTAGCATGTGAACTTTTCCCAGATAAACAAGCTATTAAAATGTGTTTGTTGTACTATTGTTAAACTACTCTACAAAGACAACATGTTGAAGATAAATAAGCTACTCTATTGACATTTGCTTTTTTGTTTGAATGAATGAGTTTCCTTAAATAAACTGACTAGGTTGTTAGTCAGTTTGGAACACATGAAAATGTAAAAGTTATAATCAAAGTAAAACCCGGTAATTTTATTTTTTTGAAATTAGGACAAAATATAAAGATGTAGCAGCCTATGCAAGACTAAAATTGGACAATGACCTCAATTTTCTTTCTTATTTCAACAACCTTATTAAACGTAGACCTTTAAAAAACATCTGATTTCTGCTACACTCTTACTTTGTAAACGTAACCTATTCATTTAAATTGTAGGGTGCCTAATGTTAAATTGTATTGGTCTCACATTATGGTCACCCATTTACGTGGTGAATATGTCTCTATATAGAGAAAAGAACAAGATTAATGGCTGTCTTTTCATAGTTAAACATATACATTTACAAAGTTAAAACTCACACGCTCACATTTAACACCAACACTGAAACATCATTTTTCCCCATGCACACTTATTCCCTTATTTAGCAAGTAGGAATAAACAAGCTTTAGATAACCAAACACCTTTTTATTCTCAAAGATACTAGAAAAATTATAATGCACAAATCAATGTCGCTACCACAAAACTAACTAGAAATGCACTCAAAAAGCCACTAAAACTATTTGCAACTACTAACACATAGCTTTAAAGCAAGAGGCAAAGAGTTGCTTGCCATGAAAGCCTACCTCCAATGGTTAGAGCACTTAGACGCTTCTTGACATGTGTAAGGTCTAGAGAGGCAGTAGTATGGGGAGAGAAAAAAAATCCACTCTGAGTTAGAGAATCCCAGATTCATGTGCCAGTGCCATGGAGAGAGTTCATCAAACATTTAGTTACTGGACTAAGTTGCTGGATTATTGAAATGTGGACAGTTAACTCCATAAAACACAACTTTTCTTTACTTAAATCACACCAGGCATCAAATCAAGCAGTTCCTTAATGCTGAAGCAATACAATCACAACTTCAAAGCCCATGATACATTACAGCCTCCAAGACTTTAAAGGTTGAAGCTTAAATTATGCCCTATACACTGCAAAGCAGAACCAAGGCTGGCCACTGAGATGCTAAACATGTCCACTGAAGTGCTGTTTGCCCTGCAGAAACACAAGTGCTGTTCTAAAAATCCAACTGTTGGCGCTTTTAAAAAAAAGCTGAGCACAAAACACATGCTCTTTGTTTTAAAAATGTGACACTTCTATTGACAACAACAGAAAGCAACAGTTCTGCAGTGCAAAAATGATTCGGTAGACACGATACCAATTGATATTATCCAAAATAAATAAATAAATAAATGTTGAGATTGCATTTTGGAATGATAGTAGAAATTGGTAGATCTACTCCTGTACCAGCTTATGCATGGCATACAGAGGGAGTATTGAATAGACCATAGAGAATAACCAGATATTCATAGTCACCGTCCTGTCGTACATACACTTCACACACCCGGATGAGGTTATATGCACACTAGGGATGTGTGTCTCTGAATTGAGGCTGATGCGATATGAATCTCGATGGACAGCCAATTATACAATAAATTGTTTATGAAGAAGCTACTGATAAAATGTTATATATTCACCCCATCGTTATGCAGTACAATACGATTTCAATAGGATGCAATGGAATTTTTTTTTTTTTTTTACGGTCAGGCTAAACTGACTTGTTCCAAAGTCCCTTTAAGGAAAGTCATTTCATTTGGCGCCCATCTTTGAAACGCCTCTCGAGCAGTATGCTCGGGCATTCTGTTTGAATGGGGAAACATCAAATTCTCCAAAATTGCTTGTCAGGCGTATGATTACATTTCATATTAGGAATCAACAATAAAATTAAACGACAACTGTCTTTTTGGTTTAATTTCTTAACCTTTAAATCAAACAAAATCTGCAGAAATTTACATCTGGTTTGAGCCCCTCCCCCGGAGACTCGTCAGTCTATAGCGATTGATGATTGGCTCCTGTACCAGAAGGCGGGGCTCATTCCATATTGACCTTTACACTTTTCCCCATTCCAAAGTATAAGAGTGACATGTCTTGTGTATTTTATAGTCTTTGCTTGTTCCCACTGCATGTTGGACTATGGCAGGGCTGCTTTTGTCACTGGTTCGGTTCATTATTTTTATGAAAATAATTTCTAGCCTGACAGGACTAAACATCTCTCTTACTTGCAGATGATGTTGTGTTGGCTTCATCAGACTTGGACTTTCAGCATGCACTGGGATGGTTTGCTGCAGAATGTATTGCGGCGGGATGAAAATCAGCACTTCCAAGTCTAAGTCCAAGGCCATGGCGCTGATCCAGAAAACAAGCAGCTTGCCATCTCCAGGTTGGATGAGAACCCTTTCCCCAGGTGGAGGAATTCAAGTATCTTGGGGTTTTGTTCATAAGTGGGAAAAAGATGGAATATGGGACTGACAGGCAGTCAGCAATGCTGTCATTGTACCGGTGCATTGTGATAAAGAAGAAGCTGAGCCAACTGAAAGGACAAGATCTTGGGTGCAAGTGGCCTGAAATGAGCTTCCTTTGCAGGGTGGCAGGGAGCACCCTAAGAGATAGGGTGAAGGAGCTCTGTGATGTGAGAGGAACCCAGAGTAGAGCCACTGATCCTCCACATTGAGCGAAGTCAGTTGATACTCAAGCATCTGTTTCGGATGCCTCCTGGATGCTTATCTGGGGAGGTATTATGTGCTTGTCACTGAGAAAGGAGACCCTGGGGAACATTCTGGACACACTGTAAAGACATTGCCTCTTGGTGTTTCTGGGAGCTGGAGTAAAGGGGAGAGGGAATTCCCTCCAGAGACAGCAGCCCATGCAACCCCACACAGATAAGTGTCGGACAAAGGATGGATGGAGGTTTATGCAGTCGAATCCATTCTAATATTTTGTGGAACATACCTTGAGGATTTGCAGCGTGAAGATCAATGGTTATAATGATCTATTTCTGATTATTTTAATCATTGTACTGTCCTTTATACCTTATGTTTTAACTTAATTCAGATAGTAATGTTATGTTATGTAGTTGTAGATGTTACTAAACAGTTATATTTAAAAACTGAAAAATATGAGATCCTGAGTAATTAATTTTACAGCCATGGGTATAATATGCAATGTATTGAAGTAGTGATCAAATTAATCACTGCACCGTAGGCGGCCTTAAACCATTATTATTGTGTTTTGTCCTTCTGGTGATAAATGTAAAAACTAAATTGAAAAAAGATATATTTGTGTGTGCAGATCAAGAAATTGAAAATCTAAAGCCTGGTTTAAACTTCTGCGTCAAGTGATCGGCGTGACCCACGGTGCCTACCTTGCGCGTAGCCATGCATTTATACTTCTGCATGCTGTTTGTGTTCCTCTGCAATAATATTTCCGAAACGCTAGCTGGCATTAGGTGTTTATGTTCCTCTGTGTCGAGTTTCTTCACTGGTGTTTTGTTTTATTCTGAACGCTACCTTAAATGTGCAAGTAGGGTTGGGCCGATAGACGATGCCATCGTCCATCGCCGATGGCCGATAGACATCACGATGTTGAGCCGGCATCGCGATCCATCACCCCGCCCCCATCGCAAACCCGCTCGTGAAAAATACACACTCAGGTCCCGTTTACACTGATACAGAAAATGACCCACGTCCACACTGGCGTTTCATCTATAGCATTTCTGAACAGCCCTCCGTCCACTGAAAACGCACATCACGTGACCACACCCACACGCACAGCCACACACACATGCACACAGCCACACACACTGTCATGCGCTGGTCTGAGCTGCAGAGAACAGTGTACGTCGGACAGTTTATCAAGGATGATAGTGGATCGCGTCTCACTATAGTTGTTAAACGTGATATTTAATTAATCTTGTCTTTATCCAGGGCTTAATTTGTGCCAGAAAACGCCGGATCCGGCACCTCATTTTACCGATCTCCCTCCTCAACCGCCCTCCTCCCCTGTCCACTGTTCATTTTCACTTTGTTCCGCGACTCCCCAACCCTCTTCACTTTCGTCTGTGACACCTCAGCGCCGCTCACTTTTGTCTGCGAGCAACCCCCGCGCCGTTCACTTTCGTCCGCGACACCCCTCCGCCATCCACCGCACCACCCACGTACTCATGCCAGAGTCCCGCGGAAAAAGAGATTGACAGGTGGTAATTTGTGTGTAACTTATCTTTATTTATTTATGATTTGGTTATGGGTAAAACAAAGACCAGGTAGTTGAAACGATAGGCTACAAATAATTAATTTGTTATGAATTAAGTAATTATCATTAATGATTTATTCACCTCCGCCTATGAAGACAATGTCATCGTCCATCACGATGTTTCACATTAGACATCGTACGATGCTAAATTGGTCAACATCGCCCAACCCTATGTACAAGTAGCTAAAACTCACTCATTTAGAGGCAGCAACCGGTGAACGTGCAACAACTTTAATCATAAGGTAAACACAAAATAACAGTTTCCATCTAGAGCTCCTTCACGAGACTCCACACTTGTAAACACTCGCTGCGGCGGGCTCGCACGGCACTCATCTCCGCCTATACTCGTCAGCGCTACCAAGCCGACCAATCACAGAGCTTGCGCTACGCGTCGTCAACGGCCACGGCGAGGGCTATGCGTCCACGGGTAGGCTGTGTCAGAGCATACGTGTGCGCTTGACGCAGAAGTATAAATCAGCCTTAAGCTTGAATCCATGTGTCTACTAAAGTACTTTTAAGAAACATGGGAACCCTGCATGAAATCAAATTTAAAAAACTTAATTAAAAAATCTAAATATGAAACTAACACAGCCAGAAGGTCCCAGGAAATCTGTCTTAATGATTGATTGATTTATTCAGTCATTAATTTAACTGATTAATTCAAATGGCTGATTTATTAAGAAATAAAGGATCAATCACTGAATCAGTGGCTCATTCGACTTGTTCAAAACCACAGCTTCATTCAGAGATGTTTCCCGATTGCCAACTATGGTCCCAAGTATCACTAAACTGTTAACGACTTGTGTTCAAAGTTGCTTTTGCGAGCACACCCCAATAACAAAACATTGCTGTGTGTTGCTCAGAGACCCACAACAGTTTTCTGTGGCTTTGTTTGTAACTACTTGCATTCCTTATACCCCCAAAAAACAACTGGCAGATCATTAAAAAGAGTGAGATCTAGCCATCTTTGGGGCCCACAACACCTTTGGTGTTAGGACTGTGGACACAGTCATTAAAATAGTGCCTTATTTTATGGTGGATGAAAAGCAACACTGCAAGTAGTACAGGGTGTCACGTCAGTCACTCAGGTGAAAAGCGTCTGTAATCCAGTTGGGAGCAGATTCAAGTGCAGCCTACATTTTATATTTGCATATCCTGGATCTTGGTCTTTCTCAATCCATGCATCATACATTTTATGATGAAGCCAAACATTATTAAATCCGATTTTTTTTCTGTCATTACACAAGTTTTTATTTAATGTACAAGCCTCAGCTGTGAGCTCCCATTACCACACATAGTGAATGTAACATTATACGAGGGGATGGATCTCCCAAACACTGTTCTTCCCAAACTCAATGCTGCATTGTAATTAGTTTTACCAGTATTATCAATTAAATGCTAGTTCCATGACTTTTCCAAAATGCCCTGAAACCTCTTACTTACATTTTTCCAGGTTTTTTATGACCATTCAAACCCTGAAGTTAGAAAAAAGGATGCTTACTTTACAACTACAACTGTATTCAGTGCTTTGTTTTCTTAATTGAAACACATCATTTACGCTCCCTGTCATCTAGTGCTGGACCATGGTGGATACATGTACAAATGTAATATGACATGATATCTGCAAACCAGTCAAGCCTAACCTACGCAGCAAGAATCTTTTAGCAAAGCTTAAGCAAAGAAGAAAATGGTAAGTAGTATGCATGTGAATGCAGGGTCAAATCATATGATCACCAAGCCAAGTCTCTAGAAAGACAGGTCAAGTTGAAGAGAGCAAAATCTTTCAAGACTTCTGGACAGCTCAAGCATCAATCTGTAAGGAAAGGGCTTGAATAGCCAATAGTAAATTGATTGAAAGTCTTTGCCTTTTTGTGAAAACTAAGTACAATGCTGGTGCCCTTTACCACAGCACATCCAGAATCACAGTAGTCAAGTCTAAAAAAATCTGTACTCACTTTCCAGGAAAGTTGCAATGTCTCAAATTGAACATCAATATTTTTTACTTTAATTATGAAGGTGTTGCCATTCAAACCACAAACTGTCATGGAAAGCAGTTACGACTACCCATGTAAAGACTGGCAGACATTCACAATTCCTCACCGAGTTTATCCGATGATGTAATAATGTCGGTGGGAACGCATGAATCCAGATCAGCATCCATGATCCCAAGAGGGTCCAGCTGAGCCACATGGTGACCACGTATCTACAGGAGACAAGAGGTCCCCCCACAAAAAGGGAGCCAAACGCAAACCACCCACAGGAAAAAGATGTAGAAGGGGCAGAAAGAGGCGACAGAGGAGGAAATGCAGAACAAGAAGGTTGAGATGTTGTGAAAGTGTAATCGTAGATGAAGTGTCGGGTGTAGAGGAGGGGTTGAAAAACGGGGTAAAAGGAAGTGAGAGAAAGAGGGACAGATAAAGGGAAGGGGGAAAGCAACAATCACACAAAACAGGCTCATTAATGGCGGTCTGTTGAGCTGTGGGGGAAAGAAAACATTTCTCACCAACATGCTGGAACCCAGTAGCTACTGGGGCCTCGTCAAAATTTACACAACTGATGCCAAGTGGGTCAAGGTTTGCATTGTGATGCCCCATTACCTGAAAACAAGGCAACAGCAGTCACAAGACATGAGGAGTTCACCAAGCAGATCCTAGGATCTTATGACTGTTAAATGATGCAACCAAAATGAAGTATTGCACAATTTAGTATCTTAAACCAAATGGGTCTATAAGCTAGAGGTTGACCAATATATTGGTTTTGTGGCCTTTGTATAACAGCACCCTAAAGAGGTGAAATACAACCTGACAGACTCTGAATCAATTTTGCTTCTGTCCATATGCAGGGTTACTGTGTACTGCAATTAGCCAGTCTTGATCCCAGGTCAGCGTGGGTTGGGTGCAGTAGAACCGGTATGTTACACGTGGCGGCTTGTCCTGGATTGGAGTAAGGTTTAGGGGGGTGGGTGTAACAGAGGTCAGTTAGCAAAGCGCTGTGCTTGAAAACCTCACTCCTCTGAACCCAAAAAGGTGCTCTAGTGACAGACGCTAGAGGCCATGGTCTTTAGCCTCCTCGTTAGAGAAACCGACTCTCATACAAAGAATCACTGGTTCGATCCCAGCTCAACCCAGGTTGGGTGCAGTAGGACCGGTGGGTTTAATGTGAGGCCTCGTCCGGGATGGGAGTGAGGATTAGGGGGTGAGTGTAACAGAGGCCAGCTAGCGAAGTGCAATGCAAATTAAACCTTACTTCTCTGACTTCTAAAGGTGCACTAGCGACAGACACTAGAGGCCATGGTCTTTAGCCTCCTTGTTAGAGAAAACGACTACCATACAAAGAATCGCTGGTTCGATCCCAGCTCAAACCAGGTTGGGTGCAGTAGGACCGGTGGGTTTAATGTGGGGACTCCTTCGGGATGGGAGTGAGGTTTAAGAGGGTGAGTGTAACAGAGGCCAGCTAGCGAAGTGCAATGCAATTTAAACTTCACTCCTCTGACTTCTAAAGGTGCTCTGGCAACAGACGCTAGAGGCCATGGTCTTAGCCTCCTTGTTAGAGCAACCAACTCCCAAGCAAAGAATCGCTGGTTTGATCCCAGCTCAGCGTGGGTTGGGTGCAGTAGAACAGGTGGATTACATGTGGAGGCTCATCCAGGATGGGAGTGAGGTTTAGTAGGGTGAGTGTAACAGAGGCCAGCTAGCAAAGTGCTATGCAATTTAAACTTCACTCCTCTGACTTCTAAAGGTGCTCTAGCGACAGACGCTAGAGGCCATGGTCTTTAGCCTCCTTGTTAGAGCAACCGACTTCCAAGCAAAGAATCGCCGGTTTGATCCCAGCTCAAGGTGGGTTAGGTGCAGTAGGACCGGTGGGTTACATTAATTTTATAATAAAAGTTTCACTCGAAAGGGTTTTGTTTGTACTGATTTTAGAAATTAAGTAATTAATATATCATCTGCCAGACATTTCCACCTTTAATTAATGTTATAGGCAAAGTCCAATACCGGCCAACCTCTGCCGTCTGCTTAGTGAATGTTCTTCTCCTGTGACCTCAAAAATCCATCGTCTACAAGTGGTCTTTTTCTTTTTTAACAAAAATGACAGTAAATACAGATCTCTTACCTTGTTAAAGTTTAAGTTGCAAACTGGTTAAAGGCAGCACTGAGATATCAACTTCAAGATAATCATTTAAAAGAAAATGCACAGGACTTTTAAACATCTTTGCATGTACCTGATAGGCCCTGATAAGGGACTGAACTGCCAGATGGTCTTCTACCAGCTTCTCTACATTCGGCTGCGCCCCCACGAGTGACTGGGCCTGAGCAAGTCCAGCCAGGTTCACACCCAGTGGAGGAGGACTCTGGTAAGCTGTACCTGGAGGGGCACCAGCATTTGCATTCCTGAAGAAAATGTCCCAAGACTGAAAAACAGAAAGGGAGCCAGGACTTAGATTTCCCCTCACAATAAGTAAATAATAATAATAACAACAACAACAATAAAAACATAACAGGAAATAGGGCTGCTCGATATTAGAAAAATTACACATCGTGATTTTTTTTATTTTCTGATACATATTGCGATATGAAAACTATTTTGCTAGATAAGTTGAATAAATGTTTGTAAAGAATCTATAACTTTAGATTGATTGGGATAATTCTGTAGGGGAGTGCATTAAATATGATAAACAATCTACAAGCATAGATACATTCAATAAAGAAAACTATGCAAATTAAATAAACAGTGCTTTATTGTTTTGCGAAGAGTCAAAATGTATTCAGGTATACAGCAATTGAATAATTAAATGTAAAATGATACTGCATAGTCTTTGTTTTACAAACAATTCAATAAAATTAATTGTTATCGATTTTCAAAAGTTATGTTACATTTTCTTATGCCTTAATGCTTTTAAACCCTCACCCAGTCACAGGCCTCAATAAACAATTGCAAAATAATCAATTATAATCCAGACTCAACACTGCGTATCCTGCAGTGACTATTGCGATTGATCACATAGCTATATCAATGAAGTTAATGTTTCCAGGTTTCTTGAAATGATCTTCTTTTGTGTTTAACAGAAAAAAATATTTCAAACAAATTTGGAACAAATAAAGGCAGCGTAAATTAAGAGAATTTTTATTGATCCCCCCTACCAATGTAGGCATCCATAACAGCAGGTGCAGAACCTGTTCTATATTATGAGTGACTATATTATGAGTGAGATACTTATGCACTATTCTACGCCCTTTTGTAGTATAAATGGTGTAAGTAGTGCGTTTACACTGAAAACTAAAAATAATAAGTGCACTTTAATTACCCAGGATGATGCACTCATTCAACCGGTAAAATGAAGTGTTACAAACAAGCACATGTGGTAATGAAGTTACCAGGGTAATGAAGTGTTAAGCAGTTCTACCAAAGAAAACCCCTTTTAGCAAAATGCTAGCAGGCATCTTTAGCTCCGCCCACACGCTGCCGCTTTGCCCATTTTTGGTTACCCGTGGTCAGTGTGATGACGCGCAAACAAAATGCCGACGGTTGGCCACACCCACTTGTAGCTTCATTTGCGCTCTTTAGAAATTTATAGGTGACATCACAGATGCTACGTCCATATTTTTTAGCCTATGCAATCTCCTCATGCCTCATTCTAAGCCTGCAGCACAAGCCATCACAGGAAACACATTTGAATTTTAGCAGTAGATGATGTGCGTTCTGAATGTTTTAATCCCACCGCCTAGGGTCATCATCACACTGGTGTGATCGTACGTGTGAAAGGATTAAAGTATAAAGCATCTGACATGTCAACAACATCATGCGCAGAGTGATGATTTTTATTTGTCAGGGACATTATCAGTCAAGATCGGGCTTGTCTGGGTCCTGAAAATGCAGACATGCCAATTATGAACTGCTGAGTGAGAGTTAGATATCTTAAGTGTGCAGCAGTGAGCCTTGCATACTTACTGACTAATTTCTACACTAAATAACTATTTGAACTTTATAGAGTAAAATCATTTATTGTGTTTTGTTCCTTTGTGGAAAACACAAAAAATTGTGTTCAGTCAATTGATTCAGTCTATATTTACCCTTTTTAAAATCACATAAGCTGACCAGAAAGTAATATATAAATGAATAAATTATACATTTGAAGTCAAAATTATTACCCCTTCTGTGAATTTTCTTTTCTTTTTCAAATATTTCCCAAATGATGTTTAACAGAGCAAAGAATTTTTCACAGTATTTCCAATAATATTTTTTCTTCTAGAGAAAATCTTATTTCAACTAGAATAAATACAGTTTTGAAAAAAAAAAAACATTTTAAGGTCAATAATAATAATAAGCAATAATATTAAGCAACATTTTTTTCTCGATTGTCTACAGAACAAACGATCATTATACAATGACTTGCCTATTAGTATAAAGCAGAAATGCCCAAACTAGGGCTTGCAGGCCAAAGTTGGCTCATGATCACCTTCGATTTGGCCCGCCATCCAATTTGAGGAGAGGGAGAATCATTTCAAATTTAATGTAACCTTTTATTTGTTTGTTTTGTTGTTAAGCTACAAAAAAGCGAACTGAAAGTAAACTTTTTAATTTAAATGGCGTAAATTAATCACACCATTAAAATTACCATGAATTAAAAATGGTGTGATTTAGTTTCAAATGTACATACTGTCACCCGACGGGCAGAGGACTTTAGCGAGCAAATCAAGGCAAAGGTGGATTCTAGTGTATTAAACATTTAACTCCAGAGTGTTATAAATGAGATTATGCTTTTAAAATCGCAACAATTATAATTAAAACAGTTATAGTGCATTAGTTAACACGATTCAAAGTAATGTTTTTTATTCAATATAATGAAATAAATTAGGAAATTACCCATGGCAGCTTTAATATAAAATAGTTTAGTATATTTATCTTTGGCCCAGCGATATCAATGATTTTTGGCCCTTCATACAAAAAAGTTTGTGCATCCCTGGTATAAAGTAAAATGATTTATTGTGTTTTGTTCCTTTCCCAGTGAAGGGTTGCAGCTGGAAGGGCATCCGCTGTGTAAAAACATATGCTGGATAAGTTGGCAGTTCATTCCGCTGTGGCAACCCCAGATTAATAAAGGCACTAAGCTGAAAAGAAAATGAATGAATGTTCCTATGTGCAATACACAAACAACAACAACAAAAACAAGTTAATTGTTAACTGAAACAGTGCCGTTCAGAAAGCAGATTTCCAAATAAAGGTATTAGTATCTATTTAGGACATTTCTGAACTATGCCCATCTTAAAGCTGCAAGTAATTACTTCGATAACTGATTAATCAATTGATTATTTGAATGATAACTCTATTATTCATTGACTTTTTTAAATGGCTAATCAGTAGGTACGATTACGTTGTTGCAAGTTCTGCCTTGTATTTATTGCACACAATGGCATTCTTGGCTTTAAGTTTTGTGAAACTTTCCCTTACTCCATATTAGTTTAAAATCCTTTGCACTCGTAATTCAGCACTGATTCATTCGAGAGAGTGTATTACACTCTAGTGTCAAACTGGGATAGCTTTCAAATCATGATATTGCAGGTCCTTACATTAGGTCATGTGATCGAATGAATACTCCACAACAAGAATGTTTGTCGACAAATAGTTGTTTGACAAACCGTTTCAGCCCTAGCCCAGTCCAACCTGATTGTGAACAATTCATTCTTTGGAAGAGTTTTTTTTTTTCTTGTGAGCTGGTAGAATTACTTACACAAGATGCATGGGGGAGACTTTTTAAACAGTAGCACTATGCATAGTAGTGAATTTCTGGTCATTATTCAATGAATAAAATGGCACAGTCCTGCAAACACAAGTCTGCCTGCTGCTTTCTAGTACCGCTCAGATCATGAGTAACTTTAGTGTTTGATTAAGGTTGTTTGACTAACGTGTGTTTGATTAAGGTTGGATCAAAACTGTGCAGGACTAAACTTGCACGCCTGTGTTGTTTGTAGATTACACACACTTTATCATAATTGCAAATTCTGTGTGCCTGACTCCAGATCTAATCCATTTTTAATCGTTTACCAGTATAAAACAGCTCATTATGCTGCCTGAAATGGCAAATTAGTTACTTTTGCTTTTTTATACATGTACTGTCTTATAATGACTACAATGTTTTTAATTGCAATCCAAACAATTTTACTGTTTACTGCACTTATATCCCCTATAGCAGCTAAAAATGTAAAGTCTCACACATTCTCAAGAAATCTTCCATGTTGAAAAGTAAGGTGAGTAGGGCTGCAACTAATGATTATTTTAATAATGGATTAATCTGTTGATTATTTCTTCGATTAATCAGATTTTTAAAAAAGCATTGATTTCCAACACTTTACTCAAAAAAGCTCATCCCTGAGCTGTTATAATAATAATAATAATAAAAAATAAAAAAAATAAGAAGTTTTGTCCTGTTTTCAATCCAAATATCCCAAAAATCTTAAATATAGATACATACTAGACACATGAAGTAACATAAGAAATTATGTCTTGTTTTCTGAAAAAAAAAAAAAAAACACCTCAAAAAAGTGATTGTTTGCTTAAAACAAGCTAAATTATTCGCCAATGGGGTAAAAAAAATTATCTTAATAAGATATGATCTGAAACAGAAGATAAGCATCACTTAATTTTCTCATGCCATTTTTCTTGCCTTGTCTTGATTTAAGATTTTTTAGATATTTGGACTGAAACGAGACAAAATGACTAAAAAAAGAAAAAGCTTTTTTGCAATGCAGCTATACATGACTACAGATGGAAAAATGAATGATGCAAAAAAGGCGAGTGAATAGAAACGTGTCTTTAGTCTTGCAAAGTGCAAAGTAACTATACCACCGCTGCTTTACTTCTGTTATGAAACCTTTCACTGGTGAGTTTAAAAGATTCTATCTGGAACCAGGAGATTATTTTAGGACATTCACCCTTAAGACTCGTACACACCGGGACGCTTTTTGTTTGCGTTTATCGTCAGTGTTTTTCAAGACGTTTTTCCGGATTCAAACCCAAGCAATTTTCACATGCGTCGAGCAGACGAGTATGCAAAATCACTCCTTGACATTAGATGGCGCTACACAACTTTAAGCTTCTGACACCCGCTTGTAACACAAAAGAAGAAGACAAGGCTTGTTGTTATGAATGGTTCAAATCAGGTTTTTATGTTTTAATTTATTTGTTATTATTTGTTATATATAAAAAAACTGTGGTAGAGATGCAATGATTAACCCATCTCACTATTAACCACACTTTAATTCGTCATGGTTAATTAATCGTTAAGCCACACTATGGCTTAACTATGGCTGAGGCTATTAACCAAGGGTCGTTCACATATCCCATGGAGATGCGCGGCTTGCTCGCGCTTATTGGGATCAATGCACATGCTGTGTGTGAGCGGTGCATCGCGCTCATGCTTTCCAGGCACACCTAGTTGAAAGAATGCCGGGAGCGCACTGTGTGTCACGTGACAAGAACTGAACGATCAGCTTCATACTTTGTGGTGCAGTGGGTAGCGCTGTTGCCTCACAGCAAGAAACTTGCTGGTTCAAGCCTCGACTGGGTCAGTTGGCTTTTCTGTGTGGAGTTTGCATGTTCTCCCCGTGTTCGCATGGGTTTCGTCCGCGTGCTTCGGTTTCCCTCCACAAGTCCAAAGACATGCGCTATAGGTAAATTGGGTAAGCTAAATTGCCTGTAGTGTATGTGTGTGAATGAGAGTGTATGAGTGTTTCCAAGTGATGGGTTGCAGCTGGAAGGGCATCCGCTGCGTAAAACATATGCTGGATAAGTTGGCGGTTCATTCCACTGTAATGACCCATGATGATTAATGAAAAGAATAAGCCGAAAGGAAAATGAATGAATGAAATAACAAACAATTTTGTAATATAGTTGATCAAAATGCCTTTCAGACAGACGATCAGCAGCCTTTAACTACATTTGTTCTCTTTAAAGGGGAAATACTTTACATTAGACAAATTATTTTTTTTTTCCATTTTTCTATTTATTTTTTTATTTATTCATCGTTCTGTCCTTTATTTTCAGTCTAAAATAATAACTTATGTTTAAATGCCAAAAACTTTTTTCACTTATTTTTAAGTCCAAAGAGAAATGGACTATTGTTTGTTATTTTATGCTGTATTAATTAGTTACTGAGCAGCAATAAATAACACTTTAAACATAAGGAGTTTTCATGTGATTTTCTAAACTAGTAGTGTTTTGAAATTAATGAATGCATAATAACTGTAAAACCGTGATTATTCCTCAGACTATAATCATACAACCAAATCTATAAATCACTGCATTGATGCAAAAATACAACAGCAATGCTGTAAAACAACAACAATTTGTTGATAAAGATAGATTTGATATAAAATCAAAGCAGAAGAAAAATGTAGCATTAGATCGGAGCAAAACATTAACCAAAGACACTCTAAACCTTTTAAAATGTGAATAAAAAAAACGGGGGTTATTTAAATAAGATCTCATTAGAACTTCAGCAAAGGAAAACAACTAAAAGCTCATAATGAAGCAGTCACATGTCAGTGTGTCTTGGAGCAGGCACACTCCCATGACTACTCTAAAAATACTACTATAGGTCACAGTAATGTGACCTTGCACACACACAAATTACAACCAGTCAGGACCTGATTTTTGGCACAGGACTGCAGGTACTGCACGTAATAATCATACTAATTCGCACAGTTTCTGCACTGGAATATCTCAGGCTTCTGCACTAATCCTGGACATTCCCACAAAATTTGCTTCATTATAGCAAGAGGGTCCAGTTTTTTTATTGCAGTTATTGATCAATTAAACTTGATTCTAGTTTGTCCATAGTTTAAATTGCTGTTTTCTTGTCATTTTTAATTAAGTTAACGTTTGAAATCAAGCATCCTTCTTTTGTATAATCCGACACACAACAAAGTCAAAAAATATCTGTAACTTTACAAAAATAATTGGTCCCAAGTTGAAGATCATTTGAGCTAACTAATTTGAGTTACAGTTTAATTGTCTGGGGGGGATTGGGGGTTGACAAGCTGACAAAACATTGCTGTCACTCTGCTCTGATACAAGTTTTATTTATGGAGAAAATTACAAAGCACTGCAGTGTTTGGGTGTTCTGTGTTTGTCGGAGATAATTAGTCTTCGGAAATGTGTCAATTACCTACAAGCTCGTGTCACGTGACTCTTGGTGCGCTTCTGGCATTCATTCAACTAGGTGTGTCTGGAAGGTGCGAGTGCGTCACGCTGCTTGCACATGCTAGCCGTACATTTCCATTGGAATAACTTGCAAACTCTAGAAAAGATGCTTTATGCGAACGACCCCTAAAATGTCGTTTGTGATCTCCAGTAGTTGATCTTCTTGCACAGACATGGTGGATTCACCTGATTTGTTGACAAATGGGTTGCGGCTCTATTCCTTGACAGTTCACAGGTCCTTCACTGGTCCTTTTCCACTTACCAAAGAAACTTTTCAAAGACGTCTGCTTCTTAATCATTTTGCTGCTTGTGGGTTAAATTTGGGCGCTCGAGTGACCGAGATGTAAGCGAGAGAATACAGTCGTTTATCAAAATAAAGTATTTTTTAAAATAAAAGATCATTCAGATAATAAATAAAATGGAAATAATTAATGATTTCTTGCGCGGTCCGGCCCCAACTGGCCCGATGGTTGAGGACCACTGGTAGATTAACTGTGCACCACCTCTTCAAGGAGGTCTCGGTATGCCTTTTTGGTCCGCTTTTGGTGCGCACTCGAGTATAGGGATGCAACGATTATAGATTTTGGTTGTACGATTATAGTCTAAAAAATAATCACGGTTTCACGGTTATCACGATTATTAAAAAAGAGAAAAAAAATCTATGGTTTGCATCAAACAAAAATGAAGCATTGCAGTAAGAAATATGCATTTTGCACTATAGTTTTTATACACATGTCAATATAATAACCAGAAAGATCGGACAAAAGAAAGAAAGAAGTCTCACTTCTACCACTCTTTAAAGGTTTTGGTTTGTGTCATTTTAAATGCTCAGTCTCATTATGCGCTGATTTTCAGTTTTCTGTGTTTGTGGAAAAGCAGGCGAGTCAGCCGACCCAATATATGACCGGCACAGAGCAGGATTCTCGCAATGAACACCTGCACAGTATTCTTTGTCATGAGCCAAAGTTTCAGTTTAAACTTAGTAAAGTCAAGCTTCTTTGGCAAAGAGATCTATACACTGTTAGATTGTACATTTAGCGTCCATTTGTGCTGAACACGCAGAGAATCCAACGCATCAAGATTCGGGCCATTAAACAGCTGATCCACTCCGAGTCTTTCAGCACTCTCTCTGAAATCACTGGATTGATCTCGGCTGGTGGATCAACATTCACCGCATGATCCTCTCATCGGCGCCAATAATTCTAACTTTAAGTGGGTTTGCCAACTTGTGTACTTTTCATTGCTTCTTCCTCAAACTTCAGCCGTTTGCAGTTCCCGCGGTCACAAATGCCACCATCTCAACTAGTGCGGCTGAAAAGCGTGAGCGCATTGCATCGCGTGCGCGTCCCTCCTTTGGAAATAATTAACTTGCACAAGCTAGCCTTAGTTAAAAGCCTCAGTCATAGTTAATCCAGTGTGCGTGGTTATTAGTCTCGGTGTACAAACTAGCGCACAGCTGGCATAAGTTTGTTTAGTTGCTGCAGTTTTGTTCTGTGCAGAAACGCGGTGTTGAGAAGCCTTTACGATTAATTAACCGTGACGAATTAAAGCGCGGTTAATAGTGAAACCGGTTAATCGTTGCATCCCTACTTGAGTACGATTGCTACATTCACACCTGCCCAAACGAACCGCACCAAGAGAGAAAACGAACTCTAGTGCGATTCAACTGAACTAAATAAGGCAGGTGTGAAAGCACCCCAAGCTAAGTCTTTATGGAACAGGTCACTGGCAACTAAGTACTGGAATTACCATATAAACTAACAAATCGCTCATTATGTTCTCATTCTCATCTGCGCTGGTAACCAACTGTCTACTGTTTATTTACAGCTGTTGCTGGGAAACTGCTCCTGTAGTACCTCATTGCTGGCACTGAATGAATCTACTTATCCACTGTTTTCATTCAGAAAACACACACATGTACATATATGGGGGAAACTGCCGTCTGTGGGAAACTTGATAGACATTTACAAAGATATTATAATATCATCAGAGTACTGTATTTGGTTTCTTGTTGACAGAATGTGCATCGTAGACTTCAAAAGATGATAGATCACGAAGCAATGGGGAGTCTGTAATATTTGTTACCTACAACACGTCAAGATTTTATCTAGACAACAAAATAATAATAATAATAATAATAATAATAAGCATAATCTGACTTAGTGACTATCGTAACTGACAATAAAAATAGTGTAATCTTAACAGGGCTTTAAATAGACCTTATGTGTCTTCAGGTGGTGTGGAATACATTTATAATCCGTATATGCCAGATTTTGCATTCTGATGAGCAGTAAATAGATGAGAAGCATAGCTGCCTGATTCACAGAAAGCTCATTTACTCTTCCTGCCTCTCCAACTTTCAAAATAAGAGTCCTGCATACATAGCAAGTTTGATACAAGCTTAGAAACTTGAAAATCATAAATCATATCATTTTAATCATTTGTAAGAATTCCTCTAACATATCTTTTCTTTACATTGCACTGAAAGCCACGCACAACTCTCACCGCTATAGTGTGAGATGTTTTCTACTCGGAGCATCTGAAAGGCGCGAGCCCATCGCTTCACTTGCGCACGCATATTGGCATACATTTTAATATTGGAAATAACGAACTTGCGTGCAGAAAAGACGCGATATGTGAATGGCCTGCTGCTATGGTTAATCCAGTGTGCATGCGTATTAGCCTTGGTGTAGCTATAAGCTCGGAACTTTAAACTAGCTCACAGGTGGCATAACTTTGTTTAGTTGCAGCAGGTTCGTTCTGTGCAACAGAAACGCGGGGTTAAGAAGCCTTTAAACTTAAGTATCCAAATGTTTTCGGCTGCTCGCGCCACTCACTCACTTCATGTCAGGTGACTCACGCTCTGCACAGCCTTCAACTGCAGATCATGCTGTATTGAACAGACGCTCGTCACTTCAGAACTATAGCGGCTGTTTTTCGACTAAACTACAGTTATTTTTGATGTCTTGGTCACACTATTTGGAGAAACAAATTGCCTCGCGGCCTGCCAATTGAATAGCCCTGCTCTATGGTTTCGCTACATGTGGAGAGCGTCACATCACCTTCCCGCGTTTGTCGCAAATTACTTGACATCACCCAGACAGAGGAGCTTGGCTGGACACACCCGGCCTGAACCAATCGAGGAAAATAAATATATTTATGCTTTTTTGGAGTCAAACACTTTGGACATCGCTTGAACAAATTTTAAGACCTCGTAAAAACGGAATTAAAACGTTTTAATACCTTTTAAGGGCCTTAATTTTCTCATAATTGATTTATCCACTTTTAATACTTTTTAAGACCCCGCGGACACCCTGCCCACCCCGTCGCAGCAGCAACCCGATCGAGAAAAACACACACTTAGGCCCCATTTACACTAATATGTCTAAGTTTTAAAATGGCATTTTAGAATGAAAACGATCCACGTCCACACTGTCGTTTCATCTAGCATTTCTGAAAAGCCCTCCTTCAACACTATACCACTGCTGAAAACGTGACCACACACACACAGCACAAGTGCACGTCTGAGCTCCAGGCAGTCAGCGGGTGCTTTGAGCACAAAACCCCAGAGAGCAGTGCATGTCGGACAGTTAATCAAGGATGTACCACTGGATCGGACTTACTATAGCTGTTAAACATGATATTTAGTTAATTTTGTCTCCATCTAACGACTTTGGTTTTTTGAATCTATCAGGTAATGTGTCACAGTGTCAGTACACTGCTTCCATCTTTTGCTTTCACGCTTGTACTTAGGGCTGGACGATATGGCAAAAATTTATATCACGATATATTTTTTTATTTCGGTCGAGACGATATAATTCCTATATCGATATGGACAATATTAAAAAGAAAGGAAAAACTGCCAAAAACGCACACAATGAATGTCTGTACCTACAAATGTCTGCAAAGTGAATTTGCATAGTCGATAATACCTCCAGACTCTTATAACTTTTTTTTTTTAAATAAAAACAGTACAAAAAAATTTGTTCACTTTTTATTTGTATTTAGCCTATACAAACAAGAAATGTGAAATAAACTATCAAATAAATAAAACTCTCAGACTCAGCTTATAATATATAGACAGTTTGTGGGGGTTAGCTTGACCAACGTGATGAACAGAAACTTTTATCAGTGTTTTTTTTTTTTTTGTATATGCTGAATATTTAACAATCAAAATAATACCAAAATCTTACAATTATGACATCCACATCGTAAAAAAACATAGAAAAAGAATAATAATAATAATAAATCATAAAGAGTAAAGGCTACATTAATATTTGCAATAGAAGAGTTGTTTGAGTATATTCATAATTCGAATTGCTTTTCATCTTGAACGTCCTTTAAGGGATTTATCTGTCTATTTATATTTGTGTATGTAATTACCTAATTAAATTGAAAGGTTTAACATAAATATCTCTTACATATTTTATATAGTCTTTTTATATAGACTAATATTTTATATAACACCTTTTCATTATTTAACAGATTTAATAGCTCTATTGATCACATTCTTTCTACTTCATCAGCTTTGCAATAACCTGATTCCTGATAAATATGTTTGTGAGTTTTATTTGTAAGTGCGCGAGTGCTATATGCCAGCATGCAGCGAGTTTGTGTATGTGAGTGTTAATTTTGGTGTTTATGCAAGGATCGACTTTGTATGTGCGTGTGTTAATCAGTGTTTCCTCTAGGATTTTTTCCAGCAGTGGCGGCAGGACTTTTTTTTACACAGATCTGCCAACTATTTCAAAGACAAATATTACACGCAGTATTACAAGTCGAGATAGCATTCATGTAATACGAGCATGGGAATCTCTTTGCTTGCGCGCCGATTTCCTCTGTTCGAGCACAGAACTTCTTGCACGCACTCAAATTTACACGTTCAAGTGCAGATCTTCTTGTGCGCTCTCCAGTAAGCGCTGCTGAAGCGCGATTTAGTGCGTTTTTGTGCGTTTTCCGACATTAACGCGTCCTGAAGTAAAGTGAAACGGCATTAAACTCCAGCAAGATAAAGTCATTGTATGCAAAGCCATTGACCTTTATCAATAAAGTATACTTATGGAAACTGTGTTCATCTTAACTGAAAGCTACGCGGTGTTTGCTAGACTCACGCACCTGTCAGTCAGTCTGTCAGAGAGTCAGTCAGCATGTCACCTTGAACAAATAGCGCAAAGCACTACTACGGTTACAGAAACGTTTGCGCTGTTTACCTCTAATATGTTTTGGTGCGATTATAATCTGCTATAAAAAACACGACTAAATGTTTTAAATAAGAAGCTGTGATGTAGCCGTGGCGGGATGAATTTTGGTGTGGCGGCCCGCCACGGATGAATGAATGTAGCGGAAACCTTGGTTAATGTGGGAGTATATGCAAGGATCGGCGAGTTTATGCATATGTGGGTGTATGCATGCATCAAGTTTATATGTATATGCGCAAATTTCATACATGTATTGAACATTCAATAGTATAGGTGTATATGCGAGTGATTTATAGGTGTATATGCACGTGTTGATAAGCGAAGTTTGATTTAAATCCTACACGAAGCCTCATAGTCATCTGGGTTTGCTTCATTGCCTTCTCTTCTGACACTGCTGGTTTCGGTGTCGGGGAGGTGGATGGTGGTGATGGTGAGGCCACAGGTTGGCTTAAACTTTTATGTTGCCTCATCTTCTGACTCTCAGTATGTTTTATCGGGTGGAACTGCTTCAAATGGTGAAACAGATTTGATGTGTTGCCGCCGCTAGTCAGCTACACTCTCTGGCACACTTTGCAGAGCACCGAAACTAAGTTTATCGAAACTTAAAAAGCCGAACCACTTCCACACCACTGCATTAGTCTTTCCTTTCTTATCTACTATAGAGTGGAGGAACTATGTATGCAAAAACCCGTAAGCGAGTTAGCATTTTAGCACTTCCGGTTCCCTCGTCCCAAAGTCAATGGGTTTTTTGAATGGGATTTCAGTTAAATCGCTTAAATAAGGTTCATGGCTAACACAAACTCAAAATACTTTCACGTTTTATTCTACGACATAAAACACATCAGTTACATCACACTCTTAATTTTTTAAATCGGTTATACTTCTTTAAAAAGACGGTTGCTATCAAGTTGCACTACAGCCGGTGTCGGAGACATTGTACGTCATCGAGCTGAACTGGTCTGGAGCGCAGCTCGCTTGTGTTGGGCATCTGGATTTGTCTGTTATTTAAGTATTTTCATGAATAGTATTTTATTGTTTGTAATATTTTTCTAAGCGATATTTTGTAGATAATGCCTTCACTTGTAAAGACATTTATTTTAATTAAACAATATTATGGGGATACTGCTTACCAGTGCAGTCTGTCTCTTTCCTGCTCTCAGTAATGGAAACGTGTGAATAAATGTGTAAAAATATACATGCATATTAACTGTCATTTGATCAAAGGATTTTTCGTCGAGTTTTTATTTAATCTAAACACGTTTAACTCTGTCATAACGGCAATATTTACACTCCTTAAAATGTATAGCATATGTGACTGTAAGGGCTGCTTTTCGCTGTACTTCGTGAAAAAAAAAAAGAATATTGAATGTTGTTCTGTGTCCATGACGGCAGGTATTTGATAGACTTGTCCCTCACGCCTCATTTCTGTCGTCTGTTACTAAGTGGGCTGTACGCACGCGAGCGATACACTTATTTAAACATGTCTTATGATAATACTATGTCGGCACATTTATATGTACAGTTTTAAAACTTTTACAACAACCATCAAGCAAAACAAAAGGCATTTCCCACGTAAAAAAAAAAACTATCCAAAAGGCACGTAGGTAAATGTGTTTTTGTGTATTCATGTGTTTATAATATTTAACGTGCATTATAATATGATAAACCGAGAGAGTAAATCTTTGTCATAGACCATATTTCCAAAAAAAAAATAAGCTTGAAGAGTTGTCTGTAGCAGGGTGGTGCTGACGTCACAGGCGAGCGCCCCAGGTGCTGTAGTCCGTTTATAGCCTAATGTTAGCTTTTCAATTCTTGCGTTTGCATTCAAGATCCAAAAGTGCTCAAAGTTGTATTTTCGTGTAAGGATTACCCGGTTGGACAAAACGTGTAAGGGTAATGAACAGTGTTTGAACACAGAGCTTATTATTTGCAATCTTCGAAAAGCCTATGGGAAAATAGTATGGGGATTTTATCGAGCGAACCAGTTTTTTGCTAGCAGCCGATTGGCCTACAAGGTGACGTCATATTTCCTTCACTCTATTTCGTCTGCATTCTTACTTAGGGAAGCTTGTTCATTCGCATCTGTATTCAGAGCACTCATTTTGTAGCTAAAACTTTCTGCGGCGCAGCTTAACCAACTGCTGTGCTGAGCGCTGGCAGAGTGTCTGTGTTGTTCGTCATCACGTAAGTGAGATCAGATCACGCTCTTTCTGACAGCTGAGCACTGAACGTTATTCAGTGACAAGTGATACATGTATAAGATCTTATATAAATAATAATATATATTTGTATATATGCAAATTTATAGCGAAATATCGGAAATGGGTTTAAAAATCATATCACCGTTATTGAAATAAATCTATCGCGATATATATATTAATATCGAATTATTGTCCAGCCCTACTTGTACTTAGTACATTTAGCGAAAAACTCAGATACTGTTGCCTGGTTCCTGTTGGTTGTGCTCCTTTTTTACCAACCAAGTTTGTTGACGCCATTATAATGACACAGATCACTCTGCCTATTCATACCAGAGTCCCGTGAAAAAAAGTGATTGACAGGTGGTAATTATTTGTGTGTGTCTAATCTTTATTTGTTTATGATTAGGTTATGTGTAAAACAAAGACCATGCGGGTCAGGTAGTTGAAACTGTAGACTACAAATAATTAATTCGTTATGAACTAATTAATCATTTATGAATATTTAATTCACTGCCGCCTACAACAACGATGCCATCGTCCATCGCGATGTTTCACATTAGACATCGTACGATGCCAAACATCGCCCAACCCTAATACGAACTTAATGTATGCAATGTTGAGTTTGTATTATAATTAATCATTTGCATGTGTTTTTGATGCCTGTGATTGTACAGTGATTTTCAAAGCATTCAGGTATAAGAAATTGTATCATTTGTGACCTTAACTACTTTTAATTTAATTTAATTATTTTTATTTTTTATTAATCTTTAATAATGCTGTCAAAAATATGGAGAGCATCCAAAACATCTGCTTTACAATGTAGTCCACTATGTTAGCTGAATTGCTCAAATGACTGCATCCATCACATGATTAAATGCATCATAATTTTAGAAAGCCTCCATTTTCACAGTCGACACTGCAACACGAAAACAGCCTTTTCAAATTTATCCGCTTACACAGGACAGTGTTTTTAAAAAGACAAGTTTTTGTTTCCTAAAAACGCCATCTCAGTGTGGAAGGCCGAAATAGAAAGAAATAGATGTGTTTTAAAACAAAAACAGGGCTTAAGTGTGTATACTTGGATTAGAATATTCTTCAGCGTTGGTATGAAAAGCACACAAAACACTTTCTGAACATTAGTTTAAAAAGAGACAGGACTGAGAGACTCAGAGAGGCATCATCACTTCTTCTTTCCATAATCCAACTCCATGTCCTCCGCTCCTTACCTTGTGCACACTCTTGGGATTCTCCAACCACGCATAGTACATCTCCTCAACATAATTAGAGCTGGTTCCGTTCAGAAACGGCTCTGCTGCCACAGGTGCCGAGAAGCACCTCAATGGCTGAAACGTCCTAGGTGTGGCTGCTGGCCCCTGCTGTGATAGATTTTTAGCAGTCTGTGAGGCCGTTATAGGCCGGAGCCGTGCCGCACAAGTCCTTAAGCGGTGCATCGCAGTCTTTTAAACGAGTGCCACCCACACTCACAATCTCCTGGATGTCCTCAGTAGTACAACAGAAGAGAGAAGTGTCAGCTCCGTCTTTAGCCGTAATGGAAAATGTGTTTTGATTTCCTGGGAAGGAATGGGCAAGTCCGGAAAGCTCTTGAACTGTTAATCCAATCTGTGTTTTGCACTCTGGAACAAAAGAACAGAGAAGGCAATCAGAGGTGTGGCAAACGTGAGTTTTTAATGAGTTACAATCTACAAATGGTAAACTTTAATCTGAATCATCACAACAAAACATCTTGAGCTCAGAATGTAATCTGCTTTTTGTTTACGCAGTAAATGCTGTTTAGTGGTTTACGTAGCATGACGGCCACCTTCAGAGCTCTGTCAAAGGTCAAAGAGCTATTCAGGCACCTGATAAGAACTGAGCTATAGAGAACATTATGTCCTAAATGGTCAAAGATGGTGTGCTTTTAACAAGTGATTTGTGGAATGAAATGGTGTCTGATGATTTGGCCAGAGTGGCTTATTTTCAATTACAGTGTTTAAAAATAACTGAAAATACGGCATAAGTTACTGAAATTCAAGACAATGACTTCTGATGCTTCTACAGGGTTTCTGCAGGTTTTAGCAAGTTAAATTTAAGACTTTAAAACATTTTAAGACCATTATGAATGAAAATTTAAACATATACAGGGCTAAAGAGTTTTTCTAATGGCAGATTTGGAAAAGATTTTTATTTGCCCTATCAAACTTATCAATAATTTAATAATACAATAATAATAATTATTTAAATAAATTATATTTTATTTTTAATAGTGTCGAAACAGCAAGCTCTAGTTGTATACATGCCCTTTTTTTAACATAACAAATCAAAAATGTTTTAAAGGTTTGAAAAAACTATAATAAACTAAAATGTATGCACAATAGTCTGTCCAGGGGTGCACTTCCGAAAACCATCGTTAACCAACTAAGGTCGCAAGTTCCGTTGTTACAAACATACTTCGTTTGTTTGGCGTTTCCCAAATCCGTTGTTCCAACGAACATTCACAAACTGCGTCGCAAACTTGTATGCTTGCAACTACAAATCTAGAGTTGTAGTTAGAAACATAGTTCCTGGCTGTGTTCTATTCCCACTTATCCGCCCTATGCCCTATACACTAACATTTAAACTTGGAATGATAAAAAATAAAAAAGCATTAAAGTAATCACTCTTAGTCGTAATTTGCTTTCCTAGTATTTTGACATTTTTACATTTCTGCAGTGGTTTGCATGTGTCAAATTGTAAAAGTAGACTTTTCACAAAATAAAAAATAAACAATATCTTAATAATAATAATAACCGTCGTCGTCATCATCATTAATATTATTAATATTATTATTATTAAAGTAGGATTTTTTCATTTCCTAATAAATAATAAATATTAAAATTTCATTTTTTAATAAATAGCCTCATTATTTATTTATTTATATGATTTATATATGATATTAGAATATGTGGTAGCTTTTGTAAGTGATTTTATGTTTTAGAATAGAATATGTAATGTTCTCAATAATATTTGTAAAGGAAACACAGGCCCTATATGTGCCATTTACATATATTTCAGTTAATATGGAAAACGAGTGCATGTTTTTACCAAAACTAATCTTTTTTTTAATGCGTGTGCGTGTAAAACAATATAATTTGCACAAATAAATTATGGGGTTCTTCTCTAAAGAAGTTGTTACCGCCGCGTTTAGAGCATCATTATGGGCGTTTTACGTTTATAACTAATGTGGTTCAAACGAGGGATCTGCGACAGAGAAACTACGGGTTTTGGGAAACACTCGTCACTACATCGTTATTTTTTCAAACTGATGCATCGTACTATGATAGTTCAGCCGCGAGTTACGTCATTGTTTGGGAAACACACCCCAGGTCAGCTTCCTCAGCAGTAAATACATGGTGAACTTTTTAAAAAATGTTATTGTACGGTAAATAATTAAACCAATATGGTAAATAGAGTTAAAATTATATTCTTATATAAAATGTTTTATCGAGATGGACTGTTGGTGATTGAATGGGTGTTGACCAGATTGCTATACATGAACAAAGGAAAATTAAGACCTGTTTAAAAAGATTTAATACATACAACACAATATTAGATTTAAGACTTTTTAAGGCCTAAAGTTTTGTTTTTAAAACTTTTTAAGGCCTAGCGGACATCCTGTTCTAATACTGAACCTCTTTTATTGTAAATACTGCACACAAATAATTTGATCTCTAACATACAATATTTGCATGAAGAAATGATGTCATGTTTAGACATTAGACGATAACCGTTTTTAAGGTTTACCGCAGTTTGGAAAAGTCAAGGTTTTAAAAAACGCCAAAATTTTCTGCTATACAGTTCCTATGGTTTACGTAAGCTTTTTTTTTTTTACGTTTTAAGTATTTTAGGACAACAGTATCTCCAGCAGAAAAGGTATCCATAGATGCTGTTTCAAATTGTAAAGAAATCAGTGTTTTTGAAGCAAATGAAGACAGCAGAAGTCAATGATTCATTGGAATTCTTTAGCTTGACATGTTTACTGCTCCAAAATATTTTAAAGTTTCTCAATATAAAATATTGTTCAAAGCTGAAAAAAAAGTGTTTGTATTTTTACACAGACATTTAAAAAAACATATTTTAGAGCAGTAATCGCAATATCGTGAAACCGTGATATTTATATCCAAGGTTATACCGTCAGAATCTTATAGCGGCCCATGCCTAGTCACGTTATCTGAAAAGCAAACACCTATAGTTTTTTTTACATGACCAGGGTCATAGAACATCACATTACATAATGTAATACCCCAAAGACACATCTTATTTCTGACTTAATTCAATTATTTTCCCAACACAACATGGCATACGCAAATTTACAAAAAAAGTTCTTCCCTCACGTTTGCACATTGGTTTTCCTTTTTTCCACTGTAACCAAACAAAAAGTACACTCTACAAAATATATGTAACACAATTCGTTTCACGCTTCAATGAAAAACAGTATAACCATGTGGTTGAAATAAACATGGACACCCAGTCTCCCTCCACACGCCTATGTTTTGACCTTGCGTCCACATTCCACTCCCCTTCAGTGATGATCCGCCCGCCCACTCTGCAACGTCACAAGCGCCCATTGGCTGGAGATTCAAAACCCGCCCACCGGATACACTTAGCGGAACGCTAATGGTCACGGCGAATGTCAATCATTATGTCCTTTCACTAAACATGGGAACCCCAAGAAGATATTAGCAACCCATGCTAACCGTCAAATAGCCCTATAAAAGAGCTCAAGCGTACAAATTAATGTGATTTCTAGGTGGCTTATTGTTATCACTGTGTATTGATAAGCATACCGGTTTAGGTGGCCAAAAAACATACGTGATTCTATTATGAACCACATCACCTAACAGCTACAGCTAGCAACAATAACGAGCTAATTTAAGGTCGATTTGGCATGTTGTTATGTAAATGGATAGCTTAGTATACTTCTCTCTAAATACTAACTAATATAACTTTAACGTTAATGAAATATACTCGCTTCACAAAAAACAAGAACACACAAACAGTGTAATTTAAAACACACATTAAATAAGGGAGAATCGCGCCTTTTCGCGCAGCATTTGCCACAGTCTGCTTGTACAGTTGGATGGAAGTGTAAGTTGCAGTAAGAAGGAGAAAACGCTTACTTTTGTCAGCAGCTGTTGAGTTGGTAAAAGCTCCGCTGACCACCTGCACTGCTCGCCAGAGTGACAGTCGACACCCGAGACCACTGAAACAGCTCCGTCATAAAAACGTCAGCACTCGCAACGTCACTTAAAGGTCTGTCGTGACGTTAGGCTCGTTTGAGGTGCGCCTCGCCTTGACTGCAATGTAGACGAGAGCAGGAGGCTGCAGTAAGAGGAGGGCTCAAAAAATACATCAGAAGTCGGACACCTCCCGAATCTCGCTGTTTTGCCGCCTGGAAACGTCACCAGTGGTGGAAATCGCATTCGCGTTTTCTATCGCGGACGAATGACCTCATGAAAAAATACCATAGTGATTTATAGTAAATAGTATAGTGTTTTTTAACTTGTTTTTTCAGTATTGGGTTATGTTTAGTTGTTGTGATACCAGAGCAACTATAGAATTTAAATAGGCTATTTGTTATAATATGGTTCAAAAACACTATAGTATTCCTATAAATTACTGTAGTATTTTTTTAATGTGGGAGTGGATGCAACTGAAATATCACTGTTTTTACAAAAAGAGGGTCACAATCACAGAAGATGAACAGCTCATTACTTAAAAAGGTTTATTTAAAATATAAATCTGTATATTCAACAGTGGTAAATGTTAAAAGAATGTCAAAATGAACAGCTTATACAGCAAGAAAGCTTTCAAGAAGTCTCATTTGGCTACATTATAAATTAAGTAACTATAGCAAGATGCTTTTGAGTAACAGGTCATGACAAATGTTTGTTTATTTGTTTCGCTAGGAATGTCCCTAGAATTTGGCATTTTATTGAACAAGTGGTGCATTTCTATAGTCATTTCAGACTTTCTATAGAGGGCATTAGAAGGTATAAAGGGAAATACAACTAAAGACAAAATTATAAGCCTCTTGTGAAGTTTAAAGAAACGGTCTTGCATCAAATATGAAAATGCTGTTTAACAGATTTTGTTTTCAACAGTTTTATAAACTAATTTCTACTAACTCTTTTGTCTAGTGTTTGCCATGATGACAGTATTATATTATATATTTTACATAAAGTTTTTTTGCAAGATACTAGTATTCAGCCTAAAGTGCAATTTAAAGAGATAACTATAGATTAATTATGTTAAAGATAAATGAGGAAAGCCATTGGACAACAGTGGTTTGTTCTGCAGACATAAAGAAATTCTAAAGGGGCTAATTATATTGACATGTTTATTAGGCCTATAAACAGCTTTTACTCCAGCCAGACTAAAATAAACAGCCTAAGACTTTCACCAGAATAAAAACTATAGGCTGTAGGAAATGCTGGGAACATGCTCTTGATCTATTAGACATAACTTTTGACTTCACATACATGTGTGTGTGTTTTGTTTTGTTTACTACACCCCTTTCACTTATGAAACCACACAAAGATGAGGCATAATGGCAAAACAGTCTGATTACCTCATCTATGCATATATGCATGTTTTGGATTGCCTTTCATGCAATAACGTTGCATAAAAATTACAATACAAAATTCACACAAACATACAAAAAAGTGAAAATGACAACAAACAGGACTTTAAACTGAGAGAGAAATAAAATACAGCACATGCACATCCTAATTATTTATATGTAACATTTAGTTATATTAGATAGGTCACATTATGTTTTTACAAAGGTGTGTTTTGTTTTTGTTTGCATGTAAATCTAAATAAATAAACATATGTAATGCTCTTTATGACTTTTTTTCATTATCAACGAAAATACAAAAAAGGTATACAACAAAGCCAGGATAAATCTTAGTAAAAACAACATAGATAATAACGTGTAGTTTGTCAGTCTCATCCAATGAGCATTCGGCTGTGTCGTCAGCCAGCCGTTTCCCATGATGCTTTTAGTGGGCGCAGTCTTTTGAGAGCAACTGCTGCCGACTGCTCAATCCGAGATACCCGCCTCGCGATCGCGAGAGTTTTTTGGCGCACGTCAGCGTGACATCAGAGCCAGGCGGACGCAACTCGGACACATTTCTAACCGGCATGCATCTTGCGGTGATCACCGGTGATCGATTCTGCGCAGATTTTGGCCACCTCAAACGAGCCTGTTTTTACTTTAATGAAGCGAGTGTCCACATGCTTCACTCCTTTCGAAGGACAGAGCGCTTAAAGTGAGTTCTTTAAAGGGTTTAAGGGCATTATTGTCTCGCATTAGCGTTTTCGGATCCGCCTTGGCGAATGGACTGACTGAACAATGTTGCCTTGCCAACGGCGAGTTTATTAATAGGAACATTCGAGAGAAACAAGCTCTTTTGCTATGCAAAAATGTCTTTTGCATCAATCAATTATCTTTTGATTTAATTAAGACACAATACATAACAGCTTAATGATTTAAAGATTTTGTAAAAATGTTATAATTACCAAAAGTAACACCAATGACAGTAAAGCCGGTCACAAGTTTCATGAAAAATGTATTTGTCTGCTGAAATGTAAGAGGAGTGTGGGGAAGAAAGTACCATTTTTCAGGAAAAATTATTTTTAAAAGATAATGTTTTAGACAGAAAAATATTTTTGCTGTGTTTACTAACTCATAAATGTGGTTTATCAAAATCAGGTGTTATTTTGCATCAAGGTACAACAACTCCAATATAATTTTACTTTAAAGGGCACCAGAGATGGCAAAAGTACACACATCCTTTACTTAAGTAGAAGTACAGATACTCATGTTTAAAACGACTCTGGTAAAAGTAGAAGTACTGACTACACTTTTGTACTTAAGTAAAAGTAAAGAAGTACTGCCTGAAAAATGTACAAAAGTAAAAAAGTAAAAAGTACTCATTTCAACCACAGTCCCAAAGGCATGCGGTATAAGCGAATAATAATTCAACTACATTTGCAGTAGTTTATAAGTGTGTGTGTGTGTGTGTGAATGTGAGTGTGTATGGGTGTTTCCCAGTACTGGGATGCAGCTGGAAGGGTATCCGCTGCGTAAAACAAATGCTGGAATAATTGGCGTTTCATTCTGCTGTGGCGACCCCTGATAATTCAGGGACGAAGCTGAAGGATAACAAGTGAGATACTGTAGGTAGGTAATCATCCTGACACAAACTCACAGTGTAGTTTTGCCGCTGTTAGATTAAAAATAACAGCTTTTTTTTGCTAAAATAAATACTTATCAGATAATTTTATTTAATGGATAAACATGAATTCTGTTGCAGTTTTTCTCAGTCACTTTGGTCCATTTCTCAGATCAGAATTGAAATTCTCAAAACTCTGTTCAATCTTCAGATCATCATTGTGTCACTTGTGCACATCAGAAAGCAGTTTCTCTTTATGATCAAGTTGCAAATGCTTTTGTTCATCCATGCAAATGATTATGTGCAATTCTCTGATGTTTCCTATATTATCAGTTGCTTATGTCATGTTGATCAACATGTATTATTTTATCTCTGTTGAATATACTCACCCCCACAACATTTAATCGTTCAAATGCCTGAAAAAGTTGTCTTAATATTTAGTCATAATGCATTTTTTACATTTCTCCCAGGTGAATCTTGACTTTTTCTAATGAAGGTCTAAAAGGAGGTTGTCCTATGTTCACATTTTTACTTTTGTTTTTTCTTTGTGCTATGCCGTGCTCTCTTTTCCTTTCTGTATCAGAATGACATGATCTGGCAACTAATTACAGTACAAACAGCAAAAATATTGCCATAGTTTACACCAGAACAGCCCTCCAGAGTGCACCGTTATTGACAACATGACTACTAAGTAATTTGAGTCTTATTCTTATACAATGACACAAGGACATGTCAATCTGACGCCACTGACATGTTGACTGTCACAGAAATTTAGTTTTGAGGGATGAACTGAAGGATTTTGAGCAGGAGACTGGCTTTTGCAGGTAATCCATGGTGTTTTGCTATTTATACGTGTTTTTTTGAGAAATGCACTTTGTCCTACTGTTTTACAAATTTCAGTTCTGATCTGAGAAATGTGCCAAAGTGACTGAGAAAAACTGCAATACATTTATTCTATGCTAAAAGCAACATACACAAGTAAGACAGGTAACATACACATAAATTGCCCAGGGGTGCGTTTCCCAAACAACGACGTAACTTGCTGCTGAACTATCTTAGTACCATGCATCGTTTGGGAAAAGAACGATGTGGTGACGAGTGTTTCCCAAAACCCTTAGTTTCTCTGTCGCAGATCTATGGTTTGAACCACGTTAATTATAACGTAAAACGTCCATAATGATGATCTAAACGGGGTGGAGTAACTGCTTTAGAGAACAACCCCATCATTTCTTTGTGCAAATTATTTTGTTTTACACAAACACACATTTAAAATAAAATCCAATATTAATTTTGTCATATATAATATCATATAAATCATATAAATAAACAAATAATGAGGCTATTTATTAAGAAATGAAATGTAATATTTATTAGAAAATGAAAAAAATCCTATTTTAATAATAATATTAATGATGATGATGATTATTATTAAGTAGAATATTGTTTATTTATTTTTTGAAAAGTCTGAAAAGTCTTGAAAAGTTTTAATTTGAGCACGTGCAAACCACTGCAGATATGCTCTAATCAGCAGGCCCATGTCATATACAGTACAGATAATTAATAAATAACCTACTATAAATTAAAAGAATTAACGTATGCTATGTTGTTTTTGTTTTCACAAGCTTTGGACATGTAACATAAATTCCGCTTTTAAAAAATAGTCACCTATAGCTTTTGTCATGAGGCTGTGTTCAAAATGACATCAAAGTTTTCAAAGTGCACTGCAAAGGGAGCGCAATTGTAAACATGAAGATCGCTAAAACTGAACTGTAAAAACACTTTGAAAGCAAATTACACCTAAGAGAGATGACCTTAATGCTTTTTTATTTTTAATAATTCGAACTTTGAATGTTAGAATGTTCTAAATGAATAGGGCATAGGGGGGATAAGTGGGAATAGAACACAACCATTACAATTTTTGTATTAGAAAATATAAACTCATCAGAAATAAAGGAAATATATAAATATAAATATGCATACATTTTTTATAAAGTATTTGATTGTTTTAGTCCTAAATGTACAAATCTTTACAAAAAGCACTATTTTCGCGGTATTAGAATGAAAGACCAGAGAAAGCCCGTGCAGTATGATCGGAAGTGGACAAAAGGCTTAAGCATTTAAACAGCATGTTTTTGACTGGAATGTGTCTCGTTTACCTGTGATCCGAACGAGCAAAAGTTGTCTTATTACCGTGTAAACAGGGCAGCATCAGTCATGTTAAATTCGCCGACTCCCTCTGTCACTGCGTAGTAATCCTAGCCTTTCTCATAGTAATCTTCATGAACTAGGGCTAGGCCATGTACGGTGCGCGATAGGCTTGTAGAAGCCTCGCGCTGCAGCACGCAGGCGCGCAAATGAGGAAAAATAGACTGACTGCATCAAAAATGCGCTTATATTATTGCGCAATGATAAGAAATAATATAGATCGCGCCACCAAACACATGAAAACGAAAGTAACGACTGTGGTTTAAAAAATGTAAGAAGTAGAAAGTACAGATATTTGTGTAAAAATGTAAGAAGTAAAAGTAAAAAGTAGTCAAAAAAATAAGTAGTAAAGTAAAGTACTGATACCCGAAAAAACTACTTAAGTACAGTAACGAAGTATTTGTACTTCGTTACTTCCCATCTCTGAAGGGCACCTATTTTACCCCTTTTGCAAGATGTAAGATAAGCCTTTGGTGTCTCCAGAATGTGTGTGTAAAGTTTCAGCTCAAAATACCCATCAGATTATTTATTATAGCCTCCAGAATCTGCCCATTTTGGTGTCTGAGTACAGTGTAGCTATTTTTGTATGCGATGATATTAGTATCAATATTATTTGTAAAAACACGCTCTGTCATCCACGCGTTCTGTTCATGTTGTAAATGCAGTTGTACATCCAAAAACGAATGGCTTTCAACCTGAGTCTGTGAATTTAAGATTTGCGCAAACATAAACATATTCGTGAAAACAAATATTATGTTTTACATTCATACATCTTAATTTACGTGCACGAAAAGGAAGTTTTGCATTTGCGGATCAGGTGACGCGCATGTGTGAATTGACTTTTTGTTTACATTTATACAGCCGGCTTCGTTTGAATTTTGAGACTTTCTTTTCGCGCTTTTTAAGCTTTTCAGGAATCAAACGCAAACAACTTTACATGAAAAAGCCACAACGTTCTTAAGCAATGTGTACACATCTACCTACCAATTTGAGAATTATACAATCCTGCGTTACCACACTTGCGTCTGAAAAGGTCTGATTTACATAAATGTGCAGCATTTTGCAAAAGCAGAATTGTATTTGTGAATACACAAGCTCTCTTTTGTGTACGTGAATCATAAGTTGCGCATGGGTGGATCAGGTGACGCTCATTTGAATTTTGAGACTGATTTTACGCAGTTGGGTTGGCAAATCCACACGCGCGCAAATGTACTAATGCAATTTAACCAGTGACCACTAGATGGCAATCTCAGCATTACAGAGCAGGCCACGTCCATGGTTATTTATCACGTTTATAACCTAACGACCTGTAAAAGCCAGCAAAGTCACAAAAGTGGTTATTGGGACACATCAGCTGGAGGAATGGTTCTGACAGTCTATGCCTGTGTGAGGTCAACGTTTAACCACTGGAAAATCAAATCTCCTTGCAGGCGCACATTTTTACATTCAATATAGGGTAACATGGTGCTTCCATTTTTTTGGGTCTACGATTGATAGAATATTTTGAAGAAAGGTTATGAATACTTCACCCTAAGGGAACATTTCTGCCCATAGCGATACATGTAGGAAATATGCTTTTCTTTTGGTAATTTTATTTTATTTTAATATAGGCATGCAAACACGCTATGTTGTTATTCTGGCAATAACTTGTTTTACTGTCAGGGATGGGCAAAAATACATTGACATGTATTTTGAAAAAAAAAAAAAAACAAATACCTCAAATTTACATGTATCAAAATAAAAATATAGCAGCCACTAATGTATCAAAATAAAATACTGTGTTTCGAAAATACTACAAAATACTTTTACATGAGTATAACGTTTCTTCACTTACCTTCTATCAATAGGCATATTCGATCAATATTAGTGAAGCAAACAGCAACAGCATTTCTCTGAGCGAGTTTAAGGCAGTTTCTCTGCCACCTCATTCACCTACTCCTGTACAAATGTTTGTTTCTCTTTCAGAATAGTATACATTTTATACAAATTTCATACAGAAAGTACTGTCTTTGTCAATTTACAATGCAGAAAGAAAGCACTTGGACTTCCTGGAGCCAGCCCCCCAAGGCGAGTCGATGAATTGCAGTTTTAGTTACTTCCGTATTGGCTTCCCGAGAGAAAGCAGGAGGTTGCCGCTTGGTTAAATCAGATAAACAGCAGTCAGTGATAGAGACAGACACGGATGAAGCTGAAATAAGGTCACTAGAGACAAAAAATACCAAGTAAGTTTATTTGATGTATTATTCAAGCCTTTCTGAAATAATGAGTGTCACACAAATGCCATTTGCAGTACAGACACACACATATGTGTGCACCATGCGGCCGTGGTGATTACAGTGGTTAACATAGCGATTTTATCTACCACTCTATTATCTACTGATCTACTACTCTTTATTACAAACATGCTCTGTTATGAAAACATTTTAAACTTATAAATCTTATAAAAATCACAGAGGGTTGTAACAAATATTTTAACCCCAGTTTCTTTGCAAAATAATGTTCTGTGGACTTGTCTATACATGTAATTATAGAAACATGGCGCCTGTCAATCAATTCGGTGAGCGGGGAAAACCGCACTCCTACACTGAAAAAAATGATGTCTGCAAAACTGTTGCAAACAATTTATTTGTGTTGAATTTAAACAAACAAATTAAGTTTAACAAAATTCTACTTAATTTGTTTGTTTAAATTCAGCCCAAATAAATTGTTTACAGCCACTTAACGTAAAAATATTGAGTAAATCCAAGGAATCATCTCTGAATGATTTTTTTCAGTGTACATCACGTTGTGGTGGGCCTTAAAATCACTAGGATATGGATCCTATTTTAACGTCAGGAGATTTATAAAAAAGAGACTTGTGTTTCTATCACTCCAATATGACAGTGGACACACTATACCTACACACAGTTCTGTCCAAACAGCTTACAAAAGATGATTTTCATCATAGGTGCCCTTTAAACAAAAGTTGCACATTGTTATTTTTGACTTCGTCAGCAGGGTCAAAAGTAACACAACAATATTTGCTAGATGTATTGGCTTAATCTTGTTTTTTTTTTTTTTTTTTTAATATATCGGACTATGATCTTGTTAATGTTAACTGCAAACATATTTTGTCCTTTTATAAAAAAAAAAAAAATACTTCCATCAAATCTTTCAAACACAATCCAACAATGCAAAATGTTAATGTGCAAGTGAAAATTAAGTATGAATATTAGCAGTTGGGGCGACGCAGTGGCGCAGTGGGTAGTGCTGTCGCCTCACAGCAAGGTCGCTGGTTCGAGCCTCGGCTGGGTCAGTTGGCATTTCTGTGTGGAGTTTGGTTGTTCTCCCCGTGTTTGTGTGGGTTTCCTCCGGGTGCTTTGTTTTCCCCACTGTCCAAAGACATGTGCTTTAGGTGAATTGAGTAAGCTAAATTGTTCGTAGTGTGTGTAAATGGGAGTCTGTGGGTGTTTCCCAGTGATGGGTTACGGCTGGAAGGGCATCCGCTTTGTAGAGCATGTGCTGGATAAGTTGGTTCATTCCACTGTGGTGACCCCAGATTAACAAAGGGACTAAGCCGAAAAGAAAATGAATGAATATTAGATACACTCATCAGCCACTTATTTAGATTCACTTTACTAGTACAGGGTTGGACTCCCTTTTGCCTTCACAACTGCCTTAATCCTTTGTGGCATAGATTCAACAAGGTACTGGAAATATTCCTGAGATTTTGGTCCATATTGACATGATAGCATCACGCAGTTGCTGAAGATTTGTCTGCTGCACATCCATGATGCGAATCTCCCATTACACCACATCCTAAAGGTGCTCTATTGAATTGAGATCTGGTGACTGTGGAGGCCATTTAAGTACAGTGAACTTATTGTCATGTTCAGGAAACCAGTCGCGCTTTATGATTTTTATGCTTTCCTGTCGTTGATCAGACCAGGCAACGTTTTTCTAATATTATATTGTCCAATATTGGTGAGCCTGTGCCAACTATAGCCTCAGTTTCCTGTTCTTAGCTGACAGGAGTGACACCCTGTGTGGTCTTCTGCTGCTGTAGCTCATCCATCTCAAGGTTGGACGTGTTGTGAGTTCAGAGATGCTCTTCTGCATATCTCAGTTGTAACGAGTTTTTATTTCAGTTACTGTTGACTTTCTATGAGCTGGAACCAGTCTGGCCATTCTCCTCTGACCTCTGGCATCAACAAGACATTTGCACCCACAGAACTGCCGCTCAGTGGATATTTTCTGTTTTTCAGACCATTCTCTGTAAGCCCTAGAGATGGTTGTGCGTGAAAATCCCAGTAGATCAGCAGTTTCTGAAATACTCAGACCAGCCCGTCTGGCGCCAACAACTATGCCACTTTCAAAGTCACTTAAATCACCTTTCTTCTCCATTCTGATGCTCTGTTTGAACTGCAGCAGATCGACTTGACCATGTCTACATGCCTAAATGCATTGAGTTGCTGCCATGTGATTGGCCGATTGTGAAGTGGCCTGTGAGTGTAAATAGCAGTGTTACTTTCGTCCCCACAGGAACTCTTGCCATTTCAACCTGATTTACTTTTAAACTGAAAGACTCAGACATTTCAAACTCAAGGATGTGTAATTGCACTAAATAACCTGTAGATTGATCATTAGTGTGACACATGAAAAGAGAAACACAACTTGTAATAAGGAAAAAAGAACTGCTACAATAATTGACTTTTTGCACTTAAAGACTGAAATTCAGACCTAATCACGGGACACGGTCCTGAAATCAGCAGATATTTGGCAGATCCATCAAGGGTTGCATGCCGAATGTGCTGTTATAGCCTGGAAAGCAAACGTTGAAAATCCATTCGTTACTTTCGTCCCACGTTACTTTCGTCGTCACATGTTGACAATCATGGTAAACTCACTAGATTAAGTAGATAAATCCATTTATATTCTAGTTTTTTAAAGGTCCCTAATAATAACACCAGTGGCGTCATCTAAAAGCACATGAAATCATGAAATAAATATGACAGACTTCTGATAACTGAAAAATGACCGGGCCTTCACAGGTCTTCAGAAAACAGGAAGTTAAGGGATTTTTACTCCAAAATAATAGATGTTTGTTAAACTGTAACACCAGTGACGCAACCTGAGGGGACCACTACTTTCATTATATATTTTATAATATTTATATGCCTTTTTAATGTCATTTACCTTATATATTTGACTATGAATACATTATTGTATTTTGAATTATAGAAAAAAAACAAGCAATTTTGTGGTTCTTGGATTTAATAAAAAGTAAAAAAAAAAAAAAAATTTATGCCATTTTTATTGGCAACTCTAAAGGGTGTAATTGTTTAAATAACATTGTTTTATTGTAAATCTAAAGAGTTTTTTAAGTGTAACATTCCTGTTAAGTCTAGGCCAGTGGTTCTCAAACTGTGGTACGCAGGCTTCCTTCTAGTGATACGCGGAGGAATCACTGAATAATTAAAGTAAAAATTTTTTTTTTACACTTTTAACCCTTTGTACGATAACACTGATGTGATTAGTAAATTGATTTTAATAGGCTGAACCTTTTATTTTATTTTAAATTTTCTAATGTTATGTATTCTATTATTTGAAGCTAATTTCCTCCCCATATTTGTAATGTAATGTGTATTTATATAGCGCATTTATTGTGTATGGCCATACACCCAAAGCGCTTGACAATCATGAGGGGAGTCTTTCCACACCACCACCAGTGTGTAGCATCCACTTGGATGATGCGACGGCAGCCACAGAACAACGGCGCCAGTGCACTCACCACACACCAACTATTAGTGGAGTGAAGAGACAGTGTCAGAGCCAATTCGGTGGATGGGGATGATTAGGGGGCCATGATGGGTAAGTGCCGATTTAGGGACTTTGGCCAGGACACCGGGGTTACACCCCTACTCTTTACGAGAAGTGCCATGGCATTATTTAATGACCTCGGTTTAACGTCTCATCCGAAAGATGGCGCCCACTGACAGTGGCTTTTACTGGGGCATTAGGACTCACACAGACCACAGGTTGAGCGCCCCCTGCTGGCCTCTCTAACACCACTTCCAACAGCAACCTAGTTTTCCCATGTGGTCTCCAATCCAGGTACTGACCAGGTTCAACCCTGCTTAGATTCAGTGAGTAATCGGTCGAGGGCTGCAGGGTGATATGGCTGTGGCTGTGTAACGGTTGTTGGGGGTGTATCCCGTATTGTTATATCCCAATGTTGACAGGTTTGGTTTAAACACTTGCTTTTCTGACACACAAAGCCTACGCTAATGCACAGTAAGCAGATCTAATTTCTAATTTAAATATGTAAATCCAATTCATATATTTAAAATACAAGTTAATGTTTAGATTCAAAGATATACAAATAAGTCATATGCAGTGGTGGAAAGAGTACTAAAAATTTGTACTCAATTAATAGTACTGTTACATTGCTGAAATTATACTCAATTACAAGTAAAAGTACTGGTGTTAAAAAGTACTTAAGTACAAGTACAAATTACTCTTCAAAAAAACTACTCAAATTACTGAGTACAAATTACTTTTTAGCTGTTGGTATTAGTGGAATTATCCATAATTGCTGAATCAAAGATCCAGGCAATAAAACACATTTTACATAACACATTTAACGATACTATAAACACTTTTGAAACCATGTAAACAGCATTAACTGAACTGTCAGGTGTGGTTTATATATGAATCAAAACCGGAGCACCCAGAGGAAACCCACGCCAACATGGGGAGAACATGCAAACTCCACACAGAAATGCCAACTGACTCAGCCGGGGCTTGAACCAACAACCTCACAAAAATTAAGTTGTAAGTCTTCTTACCATTGTGTTTTATAAAAACACTTTTGTAACTTTATAAACAGTATTAACTTAACCCTAATGAATTAATACAGTCTGTATTACAATGATGATGGATTTACATGTTCTTGTGATGATTATCTGATCAATAGCGCGCTGCGATTATTTTACAAAAGAAATGTTTTTCTATTGTGAGTATAAAGACAACAGAAATATGCACAAATAAAAATAGACTCTTTATAATTTCAAATGATGCCTCTGTACGATCAATAGACCATTTAATTAGAAAAAACACTAGCAAATTATGGAGAAACTTAAAATTACCTAATCGCACAAACGAACCGTCAGAAGCCACAGAACAACACTGCCTAGTGCCTAAACATATTAATAAATAAATTAAATATCACACAAATGAAGTTATATGTCTTCTTACCATAATGTGTTTTTTCAGATTAGAGACTGAAGTCTTGTAGCAGGGTTTCTGCAGATATCATAGTGTCAAATATAAGACTTTTTAAGACCTTTTTAAGTATTAAATTTAAGATCTATATCACAATATCAAAAACACGCAAGAGAAAATGCAAAACCACAAAATTAGTGGTAAAATAAAATTATTTAAATTGAACAGTACTGAAGACAGGTTAGATGCACCACTGAACTACAGGAAAAAACAAACAAACATCTAAAGGCTGATTTATACTTTCGCCTGGCGCCGCATACACCTCCGCTAACTGTGCGCGCACATCACGAACGGACGAGGCTTTTATACTTGACGCGTTCGCTGTTGTGATATTCTTTAAAACGACAGGGGCCGGTCAAAAGAAACCCACCGCAAAGTCAGAAGGATAAACAGAGAAGTAGGAAGTTTCCGGAACTACGTCATATCATTAATATTGTTCAAGATTTTAAAACTTAAACAGTGGGTAGCGCTCTCGCCTCACAGCAAGAAGGTCACTGGTTCGAGCCTCGGCTGGGCCAGTTGGCGTTACTGTGTGGAGTTTGCATGTTCTCACCGCGTTTGCGTGGGTTTCCTCTGGGTGCTCCGGTTTCCCCCACAAGTCCAAAAACATGCGCTATAGGGAATTGGGTAAGCTAAAATGTCCATAGTGTATGTGTGTGAATGAGAATGTATGGGTGTTTCCCAGTGATGAGTTGCAGCTGGAAGCGTTAAACGTATGCTGGAATAGTTGGCGGTTCATTCCGCTGTGGCGACCCCAGATTAATAAAGGGACTAAACCGACATAATTTTTAGCCCCCCCATTGAAATTTTATTTCTTTTAAAAAGATTTCCCAAGTACTGTTTAACAGAGGGCGTCACGGTGGCTCAGTGGTCAGTTGTTGCCTCACAGCAAGAAGGTCGCTGGTTCGAGTCCCAGCTGGGCTAGTTGGCATTTCTGTTTGAAGTTTGCATGTGTGTTGGCATGGGTTTCCTCCGATTTTCCCCCAAAGACATGCGCTACAGGTCAATTGGATGAACTAAATTGGTCGTAGTGTATGAGTGTGTGTGAATGTGATAGTGTATGGGTGTTTTCCAGTACTGGGTTGCAGCTGGAAGGGCATCCGCTGCGTAAAACATATGCGGGAATAGTTGGCGGTTCATTCCACTGTGGCAACCCCTGATAAATAAGGGACTAAGCCGAAGGAAAATGAATGAATGAAAGTTTAACAGAGAGAAAAAATATTTTCAGTTATTATACTGTATATATTTTTTAATAATTCATTTTTTTTGGTCTTTGTCATGAGGTATTTGGTAAGATGCCAGTAATTAGCTTGACTAGTTTAATTAGTTTAACAAGGCAAGTTAGGTTAATTAGGCAAGTCATTGGACAACAGTGGTTTGTTCAGTTGCCAGTCGAAATAATGTTTAAGGAGGCTAATAATATTGACCTAAAATGTTATTAATAAAAAATAAAACAGCTTTTATTGAAGCCAAACTAAAATAAATATTTTTTTCCAGAAGAAAAAAAAAATATAGAAAATACTGAAAAAAATAAAATAAAAAAAATCGCCTTACTCTGTTATACATCGCTTGTGAAGTATTTAGAAAATAATTAGAATATAACAATAAGACTTATAATTTAGTAAACGGGGTCACTGAGATCCAGAAAGGCTTTGGGATGCTGCAAATTGTTGCCATCTATCTCGAAGTATTGTAATTTCTAAAGCTGAAATGATTGCAATAGCTAACGGAAATATTAAAATAAAAATGAAAAAGTAGATAAAGTTTTTGAAATAAAACTGTTAATAGTAAAAGGTAATTGAAACATTATAAAATGCTGAACAGGGTTTCTGCAGATTTCACCAAGTTAAATTTAAGACTTTTTAATGCTATTATGAATGATATTTTAGACTTATACAGGGCTCTTTTTATTTCCCAGTTGGAAAATATTTATACATCATTATATCAAAAATGATTATAATTCATCCATTCATTTTCTTTTCGGCTTATTCCCTTTATTAATCTGGGGTCGCCACAGCGGAATGAACCGCCAACTTATCCAGCACATGTTTTACACTGCGGATGAACTTCCAGCTGCAACCCAGCACTGGGAAAATGATTATAATTGAATAGATTTAATAATACAATAATAAGAAGAAGATTTTAATAATAAACAAATATAGGTCAGGTCAGTATCCTCAGTAGTAAATACATGGAGAACTTTTAAATGTTATTGTAAGGAAAATAATTAAACCATTATGGTAAATAGATATTATTTTTTTGAAAATAAAAAGTTTTACTGAGATGGATTGTTGGTGATTGTATTGGTGTTGGCCAGATTGGGTATAGCTACATGAACAAAGAAAACTTATGACCTGTTAAAAAAAAAGATTTAAGCCCTACAACACAATATTTCAGTAGATTTAAGACTTTTTCCCCCGGTTTCACAAACAAGGTTTAAGGCTAGTCAAGATTAAATTGCATGTTTGAGCTGTCTCAACTCAAAATAACTTGCAGTGAGATGTCTTAAAATACATCAGTGTCATTTTTTGTCTACAGGTGCACGCCAGTAATATATTTTTCTAAGGCCATTTTTATAAATGTGGCTTAAATAGCCTAATTTAACTAAGGCCTAGTCCTGGCTTAAGCTAAGCCCTGTTTGTGAAACTGGGCCTTTAAGGCCTAAAATTTCGTTTTTGAGATTTAAGACTTTAAGACCCCTGTAAATAAAAAACAACAGTGAGAATTTGTTATATTTTCTGGAAAGCCTAACTATATTTAATCAACAGTACACAAAATAGAAATAGTAAATCACACCATCAACGATTCACAATGTAATTTGTTTATGAGAAACAGAGCATGGTTTCTCTCAAGGTTTTTTTTCCCCTTCACTTTTGTCAATTGGTAAAGTTTTTTTTTCCTTGCCACTGTCGCCACTGGCTTGCTTGGTTTGGGACTTGTGGAGCTGCACATCGATGGATTTGCTTTTCAGTGTTTGGACTTTCAGGAGTGAAAATTAAACCACACTGAACTGAACTTCAACTCTGAAAACTGGACTGACACGGTTTCAATTTACTATAATCTTCTATGTGAAGCTGCTTTGACACAATCTACGTTGTAAAAGCGCTAGAGAAATAAACATGACTTAAATTGAATTGAAATTGAGTTGATAAGCAACAATTTGACCAAGAGTCATGACACTGATTCGCTGAAAAGATCTGGCTCAAACAAGATTTGTTTATGATTAATATGATGATGCAATAATTAGTTTTAAAGAACTCCTATGATGCAAAATCCTTTGGAAGGTGTTTGAACAGAATTGTGCAGGTATAGTGTGTCTACAGTTATTGCAGTGATAAAAAAACAATAAAGGCTGGTTTATACTTCTGCATCGAGTGATGGCCGTGACCCACGGCGCCTGCCTTGCACGTTGTTGTGCATTTATACTTCTGCGTGCTGTTTGTGTTGCTCTGCAATAACACTTCGAAACGCTAGCTGGCAGTAGGTTTAAATGTTCCTCTGTATCGTGTTTCTTCGATGGTGTTTTATTTTTTTCTGAATGCTACCTTAATGTACAAGTAGTTAACCATTCACACGGGGCGTCAGCTTCAACGCTTCCCATTCACTTTGAATGGGTGACGTCAGGCGTTGCCGAACTGCATTGTGGATCCGTCGGCGCCGCTTCAGAGGCATTGCTCGCTGCAGAAGTTGGGACATGCTCAACTTTTCAAGCGCCAGCCAATCAGATCGCTGTATGCAAATACACCAGCTCCAACAGTGGCCTATTGCTGACTAATTTCATTGGCTGACGCTGCTATGACGATCGCGTCAGCCTCAACTTCATACACGCCCTCTGTCAAGCATTGAAGCTGAAGCCTCGTGTGAATGGGGCGTAAAACTCACTAATTTAATGATGGGAATCAGCAGACGTGCAACAACTTTAATCATAAGGTAAACACAAAACAAAAATTTCCATCTGGAGCTCTTTCACAGGACTCCACACTTGTAAACACTTTCTCCAACGGGCTCGCAACTCTCAGCACCACACATGCTCGTCACCAGTACCAAGCCGACCAATCACAGAGCTTGCTCTACACATCGTTGCGACGTGTAGTTACATTTTTTGAGAGGTGCACGTCCGCCACAGTGAGGGGTATGCGACCGCAAGAAGGCTGCACCAGACCATACGCATGCACTTGACACAGAAGTATAAATCAGCCGTAAGTCTCTTTTTAAAAATTTCCTGATGTTCTTAAAATAGGATCCCCCGCCCACCAAATCGATTGAAAGGCCCATATTAACATGTCTCCATAGTAATGTGTATAGTCATCTGCAGAAGACAGGATTTGCATACAAACTGGGATTAAGAGATCTGTTCCAACTCTCTGTGATCAGCTGCAGCTTAAGAATGAGTTTTACGAGTTTAAAATGTGTTTAAAATAGCGCATTTTCTAATAAATAAAAGACAGAAATTTTTTTATGTAATTCATAACTGCTGGAATTAGCACAGCTGTATAGTGTCAGTACAACTATAAACAAGGACGCTTCAAACTCACAACATAAGTCCCTTTTTTTCAGATTTATGTCCTACTTATGTTAGGACCCAGTAGATGCATAAAGTGGTGTATATTAACCTGTATCCTGTTGCATTTGCTGTAAGTAGACGTGCAAAGCAGCGCAAAAATTAAATGTGTGTGTGTGTACTGCGAACTTTGTAATGGCATTTGTGTGCACTTGAATAACTTCCACAACAAATAACATCAAATAACCATTGTGAAAATTCCTGGTTCAGTCTTAAGCCTGGTTTATACTTCTGCGTCAAGTGATCGCCGTAACCCACGGCGCAAGCCTCACGCGTAGCCGTGCATTTATACTTCTGCGCGCTGTTTCTGTTTCTCTGCAATACACTTCCGAAATGCTAGCTGGCAGTAGGTCTTTATGTTTCTCTGTGTCGAGTTTCTTCGCTGTTTTTTTTGTTTTTCCTGAACACTTCCTTAATGTACAAGTGGCTCACACTTGCTCATTTTGAGGCGGACGTGGAACAACTTTAATCATGAGGTAAACACAAAACAACAGTCTCCATCCGGAGCTCCTTCACAGGACTCCACACTTGTAAACACTTGCTGCATCGGGCGCGTGGCTCTCACCTCCGCCCACACTCGTCAGCGCTACCAAGCCGACCAATCACAGAGCTTGCGCTACGCGTACGCGTTACATTTTTTGAGAGGCGCACGTCAACGACGCTGACGGCCACAGCGAGGGGCTATGCGTCCACGCGTAGGCTGTGCCGTAGCATACGCGTGCGCTTGACGCAGAAGTATAAATCGGCCTTTACTGTGGTGTTTTAACTCCTAAACTGTATCTCTGCTTCATCCGTGTCTGTCTCTGTCACTGACTGCTGTTTATCTGACGTAACGCAGGAGAAGCAAATAAAATACGCATGTCGGAACGGTGGGCGGGGAGAACCAGCTCATTTGCATTTAAAGGCACAGGTTTCAAAAACAGCTGCAATTTCCTCTGACCCCAAAATGTACATTTTCAGCAGGGAATAATAAATGATTTGATGGGTATTTTAAGCTGAATCGAATTCTGGAGACACCAAAGACTTATCTTAACTCTTGTAAAAGGGGTAATATAGGAGCCCTTTAAGTAAATATATATCTATTTATTTCTATGTTTACATATATACAATGAAAGATCCCAATATTAAGCCAGCATCTGTCCTACAAACCCTGATTGTATGTGTAATGCAGTGCAAAAGAGATTTAAAATGCACATCATGATTAAAAACATACCAGTGATTTTTATTTTCATTGCAAAATCTAAAATAATCACCATCACACTGAAGTAGTCCAAAAATAATACACACAGATGTAAAATAACACTGTTATCAGATGTTTACTGTATGGCACTGATGTTGCTATGATTGAAAGGTCCTAGTGTGAGGATCTGGTTTACAATAGACATGACAGAGCGGTTTCTGTGTGCTCGTTTGAGCGTGCATGAGTTTATGTTTATCTACGCCATGTTGTATTATGGTCTGCACAAAGAACGGAGTATATGAACCATGCGGAAAAAAACAAAAACACTTTACTCTCATTTCAGCAAGGAAGAAATGTACGTATGGCATAATATGTAACAGCATGCATAAAGTCATGTAGCCCTTGAAAATTACAGGAGAAATTCTTCACTTTTGCTATTATTATTATTTTAAATCATGTTAAAGAGATAGTTCACCACAAAATGAAAATTCTGCATTATTTTCTCACCCTTGTGTTTTTTTTTTTTTTTTTGGAACATTGAAGAAGATATTTCGAAAAATGCTGAAACCTTTGGCTTGAGTAGTAGGAAAAACAAGTATTATGAATGTTAATGGTTAGAGGTTTCCAGCTTTCATCAAAATATCTTCTTTTGCATCCAAAATAGTCAAGTGTGTGTAAATGAAGACAGATTATTTTGGGTAAGCTACACTACCTGACAAAAGTCTTGTCGTCGATCCCGGTTGTAAGAGCAACAAATAACTTGACTTCTAGTTGATCATTTGGAAAAGTGGCAGAAGGTAGATCTTTCCGATGAATCATTTGTTAAACTGCATCCCAATCATCACCAATACTGCAGAAGACCTCTTGGAATCTGTATGGACCCAATATTCTCAGAGAAATCAGTCAAGTTTGGTGAAGGAAAAATCATGGTTTGGGCTTACATTCAGTATGGGGGTGTGCGAGAGATCTGCAGAGTAGCAAGACATTTGTGCTGCCTGTTACATTACAAACCACAAAAGAGGGCAGATTCTTCAGCAGGATAGCGCTCCTTTTCATACTTCAGCCTCCACATCAAAGTTCCGGAAAGCAAAGAAGGTCAAGGTGCTCCAGGATTGGCCAGCCCAGTCACCAGACATGAACATTATTAAGCATGTCTGGGCTACGATGAAGGAGGAGGCATTGAAGATGAATCCAAAGAATCTTGATGAACTCTGGGAGTCCTGCAAGAACGCTTTCAAACATGATATTACTTCTTTTTCCACTGCACCATGACTTTATATTCTATACTGTACATTATTTCTGTTAAGTGACAAGACTTTTGTCTTTGCAAAGTCAGACCTTACTGTCCTAATTAAATAATTAAAAATCAAGACATGATAAGGTTTTATTTTGGTAAAATAAGCGTAATCTAGAGGCCTTTGCCTTTCATATAAGCCACTTCTGTTACCAAATGATCAACTAGAAGTCAAGTTATTATTTGTTGTTCCTAATAATAATAATGCCTTACATTTATATAGCACTTTTCTGGGCACTCAAAGCCAGACCGCACACCACACACCAGCTGATTGGTGGAGAGGAGACAGAGTGATGAAGCCAATTATGATATGGGGATTGTTAGGAGGCCATGAGAGACCAGTGGGCAGATTTGGCCAGGATGCCGGGGTTAAACCCCTACTCTTTCTCGAAGGACATCCTGGGATTTTTAATGACCACAGAGAGTCAGGACCTCGGTTTAACGTCTCATCCGAAAGATGGCGCTCACTGAGCAGTATAGAGTCCCCGTCACTATACTGGGGCATTAGGACCCACACAGGCCACAAGTTGGGCGCCCCCTGCTGGCCTCACTAACACCACTTCCGGCAGCAACCTAGCGTTCCCATGTGGTCTCCCATCCAGGTACTGACCGGGCGCAGCCCTGCTTAGCTTCAGTGGGCGACCATGTGAGAGTTGCAGAGAGCTAGCTGCCGGCTAAAACTTGGATAGTCGACAAGACTTTTGTAAGGTGGTGTATCCATTAAATGCCTCAGCAGTTATTTTCTAAAGAAAGTATTTATTATTACCTGATTTATGCCTCACTGCTGACATTATTTCACTTGGCAAATAAGTAAAAACTAATTATTTTTCAAAGTTACATATAAATAAACCTGTAAATAAAACTATGTATAAAAATTAAATCTTATTTTATACATTTCAATCATTTTCTTGGGTAACAACGATTTCAAAATGATAATAAAATGGACAAATCACTTTAATGTATTTCGCTTCTCATCATAAAAGAAAACTTAATTTAATATTATTCTGAATCTTATGTGCCACAGTGAGCCAGAGGGAGAACAATCTGCGGTTATCGCATCTCCACTAAAGCCTCGATAACCTTGTCAGATTACACTAAATAGCAAACTAAAGGCTTGCATTAATCCGTTTGTCCTTTGCATATTACAATATTGGCGCAATGATTGGCTGTGGTGCTCAAAAAAGCATTTTCTCTGTGCATTCCTAAAAAAACAAAACAAACAAAAAACAGTGAATATTACTGAAGTGCAATCAGTCACAGTGGTCCTATATAGCACATACGAATTGGAACACGTTTAAGAAGATCAGTTCATTGCCATCGACATCTTTTGTCAGGTGACAGGCATTTAATTGGCATTTAGTTCTCCCACTTTCATCATGCACTTGATGACGTATTGCGAGTGGAGGCTCCTTTAAAAACAGTGACCGCCTCACCGTTTGATTGACAGTTGACAGCTGCTCACAGACGGAGGTGGGGGAATTAGTGGGGGAAAGGGTGCGACCACCTGATTTGTCCTTGACTCCGCCCACTGTACATTTCTCACTTGGCCCGTCCATGGCAGACAGAAATACAACTGTCAGGGCAGCATGTGTTGTGGTGTGTTATACTGGGGGTGCCGGCGCTGGTCTTTGAGGCTTCGGTTGTTGGTGGGGAGCGGGTGGTCTGTGGAAAATAAGAGGATAGATTCAGGACTGAGGTCTACAGTCTAGATATTTTTGACCATTTGTGACTTTGTTTATGTAATGACAGTGTGAACAGCACAAAAAACACATGGAATCTGATCTTTTCAATTCAGATTTGAGCCAGTTTCATGTGGCATTAAATCTGATACAAATCAAGGGTCTTATTTATAAACGTACGGACAAAATGGGGGTGGAAATGTGTATTCGCTACTTCCCACGCAAAAGTTGTAATCTATAATATACAAACTTGTTGGAAGAATTTGCCCAGCTGTAAGTAAACTCTAAGTAAACACATGTAACTTAAATATTGAGTTAATTGAAGCACTTTGAATCTTCATATGAGCCATAATCAAAAAGCAAAATGGATTCTGGTGCACGCTCACATTTAGGAAGGTTTCTACGTACAGTGCATCCTGAAAGTATTCATAGTGCTTCGCTTTTTCCACATTTTTTATGTTACAGCCTTATTCCAAAATGGATTAAATTCATTTATTTCCTCAAAATTCTACACCCAATACCCCATAATGACAATGTGAAAAAAAGAGTTTTTGAATTTGTTGCAAATTTATTAAAAATAAAAAACCTGAAAAATCACATGTACAGAAGTATTCACAGCCTTTGCTCAATACTTTGTTGATGCACCTTTGGCAGCAATTACAGCCTCAAGTCTTTTTGAATATAATGCCACAAGCTTGGTACACCTGTCTTTGGGAATTTTAGCCCATTCCTTTTTGCAGTACCTTTCAAACTCTATTAGGTTGGATGGGAAGCGACGATGTACAGCCATTTTCAGATCTCTCCAAAGATGTTCAATAGGATTTAGGTCTGGGCTCTGGCTGGGCCACTCAAGGACATTCATCGAGTTGTTGTGAAGCCACTCCATTGATATTTTGGCGGTGTGCTTTGGGTCATTGTCCTGCTGGAAGATGAAGATCAAGAGCACTCTGAAGCAGGTTTTCATTCAGGATGTCTCTGTACATTGCTGCATTCATCTTACCCTCTATCCTGACTAGTCTTCCAGTTCCTGCTGCTGAAAAACATCCCCACAGCATGATGCTGCCACCACCACGCTTCACTGTAGGGATGGTATTAGCCTGGTGGTTAGCGGTGCCTGGTTTTCTCCAAACGTAACGCCTGGCATTCACTCCAAAGAGTTCAATTTTAGTCTCATCAGACCAGGGAATTTAGTTTCTTATGGTCTGAGAGGCCCTCAGATGCCTTTTGGCAAATTCCAGGCGGGGAGTGGCTTCCTTCTGGCCACTCTACCATACAGGCCTGATTGGTGGATTGCTGCACAGATGGTTGTCCTTCTGTAAGGTTCTCCTCTCTCCATAGAAGAATGCTGGAGCTCAGATAGAGTGATCATCGGGTTATTGATCACCTCCCTGACTAAGGCCCTTCTCCCTCGATCACTCAGCTTTGATGGCCGGCCAGCTCTAGGAAGAGTCCTGGTGGTTCCAAACACCTTCCACTTACGGATGATGGAGGCCACTGTGCTCATTGGAACTTTTAGAGCAGAAATTTTTTTGTAACCTTCCCTAGCCTTGTGCCTCGAGACAATCCTGTCGCTGAGGTCTACAGTCAATTCCTTTGTCTTCATGCTTGGTTTGTGCTTTGACATGCACTGTCAACCCTGGGACCTTATATAGACAGGTGTATGCCTTTTCAAATCATGTCTAATCAACAGAATTTACCACAGGTGAACTCCAATTAAGCTGCTGAAACATCTACAGAATGATCAGTGGAAACAGAATGTGCCGGAGCTCAATTTAGAGCTTCACTGCAAAGGCTGTGAATACTTATATACATGTGATTTTTCAGCTTTTTTATTTGTATCAAATTTGCAACAATTTCAAAAAAAAAAAATTTTCACATTGTCATTATGGGGTATTGTGTGTAGAATTTTGAGGAAATAAATGAATTTAATTTATTTTGGAATAAGGCTGTAACACATACCTGACAACAATCCCGTTTTTCCCGGGAGTCTCTCATACTTCAGACCTATCTCCCGATTTGTTCTGTCTCCCGGAAAACTCCCGGAATTCCGCCCCCCCACCCCCACCCCCCCTGGTCCTCATTTTTTTGGTACAGTCCCCGGATCGCCGACCGACCTTGGTAGTACAGACCAGGGACCCCACTCTTCAGCTTGCGAGAACCGCTAACGCCCATTTCATGAGTAAACTAAAGCAAGTCATGTGAAGCCAGCTTTACTCCTCTGCTAAATTCAAATCTGCTTTCCTGTGAGGGCTGATGCTGAGCCACAGAAAGAAGCGTGCCACGCTTGTCATAGATCCCAACTTATAAGTGTTTTCAATCATAACACTTTTTCAGGTAGCACTAGCAAAACTACCATTTATAGTTCATAAAATACACCACTGTTGTCTGCAAAAACAGCAGTCATAACAATCTGACTATATGCACATCAAACAGTAATACACATTGTGGACATAATTAGAAACTTTATGCTGTGTTGTTCTTTTATAAATGCAGGTCAGCTTAGGACTGTTCAGTTCACATTGGAAATCCAACATTAGCTATATTTATAACAACACTGTGAACAGCTATGCAAAATCATCAGATTGGAGAAAAAACAAATCTGGATTTAAGGACTATGCATCACAGTGTGAACAGCCTTCGTGTGGTTGCACAGCCCTCGCCGTGGCTGACACTGACGCGCACCTCCCAAAAAAGGCTGATTTATACTTCTGTGTCTGATCGGTGTGACCCAAAGTGCCTGCCTTGCCCGTAGCCATGCATTTATACTTCTGCATGCTGTTTGTTGCTCTGCAAAACACTTCTGAAACGCTAGCTGGCAGTAGGTTTTAATGTTCCTCTGTGTCGAGTTTCTTCACAGGTGTTTTATTTTATTCTGAACACTTCCTTAATGTAGAAGTAGCTCAAGCTCGCTCATTGTGAGGTGGGAGCCGGCAGACGTGCAACAACTTTAATCATACATAAGGTAAACACAAAACAAAAGTTCCCATGTGGAGATCCTTCACGGGACTCAACACTTGTAAACACACGCTCCAATGGGTTCACACGGCTCTCGGTCCCGCCTGCACTGGTCCCAGCTACGAAGCAGACCAATCACAGAACTTGTGCTATGCATCGTTGTAACGTGTGGTTACATTTTTTGAGAGGTACGCGTCAGCATTGACGTAAGCTACCGCGAGCGCTATGCGACCACACAAAGGCTGCACCAGAACAAAACTTTCCGCCTGGAGCTCCTTTACAGTACTCGACATTTGTAAACACTCGCTCCAACGGGTTCAATGTTCAAGCGGCTCTCGGTCCCACCCACACTGGTCAGCGCTACCAAGCCAACCAATCACAGAGCTTGCACTACGTGTCATTGCGATGAGTAGTTTAGGGCTGCAACAACGAATCGATTAAAATCGATTACTAAAAGTGTTGGCAACGAATTTCATAATCGATTCGTTGTGTAGCGCTTTTTTTATTATTAAAAATAACACTTTAGTTTAGCGCGGAGCGGAGTGAACGCATTCTGCCTCTCTCGTCTCATAGACAGGACAGAGCAAATAAACGAGTGAAGATAACGTTAGACAAAAGATACATGGAGAACGCAGAGAAATCTGTGCGACCCTAGTCATTCAAGGTGTAGGAGCATTTCACACTAAATAGACAAATAAAAGTGTGTTAACGGCCAAATATGCAAAAGTGATGACGGGAGCACCACGTCAATGACCCAGCACCTGAAACGCAAACATGTTGGAGTCTTTGACGAGGAGAAAGGGAGCAACAGCAGGGTAAATCACTACAGAATCCTACTTTTGTTCCGTTTTGAAGTGAGGCCTTAATGTCCCTGGTGCTGGTGTTTACTTGTTATCCAGCTCGGCAAGCATGATGTGAAAAATTCAAACTGAGCTTTGGCGCGTTGGCTGGCGCTGTCTTATTATCACAATTATGCAGTGTTTTTTAACCGCCCAATGCTTATTTTATGTTTTAGACATGTAAATACACACAACTACTAGCAAAACAATACATTTAGAGTTTTTAGTCTATGGAAGTCTAACAATCCATTCAAATATAATTTGCCGATGTGTATTATTCATATCAGATACATGTAGTGAACGTAACAAAGTTCAATCTATTCTTCTCCCAGCTGGCCAGCCACTTGCTAACATGCATTTTGGGAGTAACTGATGAATTTAAGCGCTGAATCCTGAGTGTTCGGCTTTTATGAATGAGGCAAACACACATCTCACGTTATAGATCACAATCAAGGTCATTTATATGACACACGTTTTTTGTGAATTGGAATATCAGGTAGTTGATGACTTGAGTGTGTGAATATTTTGTATTAAAACAGAAAAGCATAATAAAAGAGTTACATCTGTCATACAGCGCTATTGTGGCTGCGGTATGTCACGTGACAAACATGTCGCGTCGCCTCAACTGGTTCCAAACATTTGAGTTTCTTTCTTTTTATTAAACACCAACGAAGATATATTGAGGAAAGCTGAAAGCTGAAACCATAGAAAACAAATGCTGTGGAAGTCAATGTGACAGGTTTCCAGCTTTCTTCAAAATATTTTTTTTTTGTGTCAAACAGGTTTGGAAAAAGTAAAGGGGGAGTAAACGATGACAGAATTGTAATTGTTGGGTAAACTCTTTAAAATAATAATGTAAATAAAATACTTCACTGTACTGAACGAGAGTGCTTCATAGACTCCTCATAATGATGTTGTTTTTATTTGATTCAAATCTGATTTAAAGGGGAAATGAAGCACTCAGTCAAGTTTACCTTATTTTGTACATTTTATTCCACTTTAATGAAAATATAATAAACAAAATCGATTAATGTAACCATTTAGCAGAAAACGGCATGTTTTACTGTAGATTTTAGACCTAGGGCGCCGCCATCTTGGAATATCGCTGTCTCTGACGTCACGGGGTTGGTTTGCGGTGATAAGCTGAACGGACACAATAGAAGTAAAGGAGTGAACGCGGACACTGAACAGCTTAATTTAACCCAATGCATGAAGTTGTGGATGTGCATCACAGAGCTGGTGAAAACACAACAAATACAAGCATTTAAGTGTCTTGAGTTGTGTATTTTTCTTTTGCTAATACCTCTCGTTTGATGCGCTGTAGTCAACTCGTGTTAATTTTAAATGAGTAGTGTTACGTTCCATGTATGTTTTGTGGTGTTTTGTTTTTGTTTTTTGTTGGGATCTCTCTCCGTCTCCCTGTTGTGTATTCTGTCCTGCCCCAGGTGTTTGACCGTTGGTCAAAGAGGCTGCACGGTGTACCAATCAGGAGCTGGTCTGCCGCATTTAAAAGGTATCTGCTTGTGCTGTACGGGAGGACCAGCACCAAACTCAGCCCGTTCTTCAGTGTTTGTATTGTTACGTTTCACATTTGTTTTGTGGTGTTTTGTGTTTGTTTTTAGTTTTGTGTTCTCTTCTCTCTTCCGTTGTGTCCTGTCCTAAGTGTGCAACCATTGGTCGAGAAGATCTGTGTCAATCACCATTATCATCTGCCCACCAATCAGAAGCAGGTCCGCCACGCTTAACCTCCTAGGGCTTGAGTGTCCACATACGTGGACAGCACAGTAAGCTCTTAAGTGTCTATTTAAAATACTTTGAATGTTTTATATTTTGTTACAGACAACTGTTTTGCAGCAGATGAAATGTCCCAAACCCTGTTTTTAACTGTCCAAAATGGGGAAAAAAAAAAGCTTGTTTTTACTGTCTGATAGTCAAAGCAAGTTCAAAAAAAATTTCTCTGTTAAATATGCATTAAAAAACATTCAGGAAAAAGTGTTTTATGTAAATTCGGACCACGAGTCCACATATATGGACATAATTTTTCTCTAAAAGTACATCAAAATAAAAATATGATACTAAGGTTTTTATTCTAATTAGGTTCCAATAGGCCCAAATAGCAAAGAGAAATAAAAAATGCATGTAAAAAACACCTTGGGCCTTAGGAGGTTAAAAGGCATGTGCTTGCACTCGTCACCAAACTCCTCACTTGTGTCAGCCAGCCTGTTCATTTGAGTTCGTATTATTTTTGTTGCTGTTGTTGTTTAGTTTGTCTCTTGTTTAAGTGCTTTATTTATTAGATAAGTTTGTGCAGCTCAATTTAGTATTTATTATTGGGAAGTCGAACGATCTTTATGAGAATTGGACTATCAGTTAAGCTCTTATTTTGCTTATGGCTAACAGTGTGTGCTTTACGAGAATTCTAGTAATTTTAAGCAGCAGTTTTTTTTTGTGTTAGTTAGTTTTTGGAGGAGTTGCCACATTTGTATTTATGTTTTGAATAGTTAAGTAGTTTAGTTAAGTGCCAAATACGCTGAAGATTACGGTTTTGTTAATGCATTTTTCTTTGGTTAGTTAGTTTAGTGTGTTTGGGTTTAGTTAGATTGTTTTGTTTAATTTATTTCTTTGTTTTGGCAACACTCCTGTTTTTCGTTTATTTAAAATGGCATTCTAAATTCCTATATTCATTGTTTAATATTCTCTGTTTAATAAATTGTTATTTTTGTTTCACTTATCCATCTGTTGTGTTTTTTTTCATTTTCACCCACCATTAGAGACTCACAGAATGTTACGTCTCATCCAACATAACAATGTAAACACGTAACACTATTCTTTGTGGTTTACTATTTCATTTGTCTCTTGTTTAAGTGCTTTGTTTAAGCTACGCTTTTTGTAGCTTAATTTACACGATTATTAGAAAGTCTTTGTTTTGCTAACTGCTAACACTGTGTACTTTAGGAGAACTTTTTGTGTTTTTGTCTTTTTGTGTTAGTTTAGTTTTCGGAGGAGTTGCCACCCTTGTAGTTTTGATTTGAATAGTTTGAGTAGTTTAGTTAAGCGTCACATACGTAAAAATAGCGGTTTTGGTTCTACATTTTTCTTTAGTGGGTTGGGGTTTAGTTAGATTGTTTTGTTATATTTATTTCTTTGTTTTGGCAACACTCCTGTTTTACGTTTGATTCGGTTATTTAATTCACAAGTTCCTATATTCATTGTTTTATATCTTAGTTTAATAAATTACTATTTTTGTTTCACATATCTGTTTGTTGTGTTTTCTCTTTTCACCCAGGACTAGCAGAACTCACTTAATGTTACGTCTCATCCCTTTAATAACGTAAACAAACGCAGTTTTTGGAGTGTAACACCCTAGTTTCCTAGAGCCTGCTCCTCCGTGATTGGTCTAACAGTGCGGGACAGAAACTATACTATGATTTTACTATATCAGTTCAAAGCTGTGTTAGTTGATCAAACACAGGAAGTACTAGTTGATCACACTAAACCTCAAACAAGCACATCATTATCAGGATGTTTCCATGGTTGACATTTAATTAGTTTGAGGTTCATCAAGAGATCCTACAGCTGTGTAATAGATTCATATATGCACAAGATGCAAGCAAACGGTGTGTGTTTGTATAAATTCATTAGAGAATAAGCGTTTGTATGTATATCTGATCATTTCATAGATGTAAGTGAAAGGTATTGACAGTAAATTCAATCAACACATAGATGTGGGTTGAGCATGTTCTGTTTGAGCACACATAGGTGCAGGGTGTAAAATTAACACTCACCAAGCACCAAACGAGAGTAAAATTAAGTGTTAGTATAGAAGTGTCAGCTGCTAGTTGGTAGGTAAATTTTGTATGGATTACAATGAAATGTAGTGAGAACTACAGCCAGCTTTTTAGAGACTCTATTATTCAGTTTTGGTATCAGGCTGGATCATGCCTATCAATCAGGGGTGCATTTCCCAAAACCATCGTTAGCCAACTAAGGTCGCAAGTTCCGTCGTTACAAACATAGTTCGTTGATTTGCTGTTTCCCAAATCCATCGCTCCAACAAACATTCGCAAACTGTGTCGCAAACTTAAGCACTTGAAACGACACCTCTGGAGCTGTAGTTAGAAGCATAGTTCCTGGCTGTGTTCTATTCCCACTTATCCCCCCTATGCCCTATTCATTTAGAACATTCTAACATTCAAAGTTGGAATTATTAAAAATAAAAAAGCATTAAGTTAATCTATCTTAGGTGTAATTTGCTTTCAAAGTATTTTTACAGTTTAGTTTTAGCGATCTTCATGTTTACAATTGTGCTCCCTTCGCAGTGCACTTTGAAAACATTGATATAATTTTGAACACAGCCTCATGGCGAAAGCTATAGGTATATTTAAAAGCGGAAATTATGTTGTCTCCAAAGCTTGTGAAAATAAAAAACATAGCATATGTTAATTCTTTTATTTTATAGTGGGTTATTTATTAAGTTTCTCTGCTGTATATGACATAGGCCTGTTGGTTAGAACTTTCTGCGGTGGTTTGCATGTGTCAAATTTTATTTTTTTTTAAATAAATAAACAATATCCTAAATAATAATAATAATAATCATCAGCATCATCATCATCATCATCATCATTAATATTATTATTAAAGTAAATATATTTATAATAAATCGCCTCATTATTTATATATTTATATGATTTATATATGATATTAGAATAGTGTTAGCTTTTGTAAATGATTTATGTTTTAGAATAGAATAATGTTCCACTTCTCAATAATACTAAAGCAAACATTGGCCCCATATATGTGCCATTTACATAGGCTATATTTTAATTAATATGGAAAACGAGTGCATGTTTTTACCAAAACTAATATTGGATTTTATTTTAAATGCGTGTTTGTGTAAAACAATATAATTTACACAAAGAATTGATGGGGTTGTTCTCTAAAGAAGTTACTCCACCTCGTTAGAGCATCATTATGGGCGTTTTACGTTATAACTAACATGGTTCAAGCGATGGATCTGCGACAGAGAAACTACATGTTTTGGGAAACACTCGTCGCTACATCGTTCTTTTGCCAAACAATGCATCGCACTATGATAGTTCAGCCACGAATTACGTTGTTGTTTGGGAAACGCACCCCAGATTGGATTTGCACCTTCCTACTTGTAGTTGATTAGATACACACACGCCGCTTGTGTAAAACACTAGAGTTAAAGTGCAAATATTAAAAAAAAATAAATAATAAAAGAGATCTACCTGTATATCTGATTATTTAAAAAAAAACTGTAATATCCCAGTACAGTGAGGTAAACAGAAAGGAGTACATCGGTTAATTTGGTTAAAAAGTTTTTTTCTAAGTTTTGTGTTCATCTACCTGGGTTGCGCTAGCAGCATTGGATAAAATGATAATAGCAAAAGAGGGATGTGTTTGAATGGACTGTTTTCAGTGAGTGACCAAACAAAGGGTGCGAGGGCTTTCTCAAATGCACAATTTAATTCACTGTTGTGGTCGATTACATGCTTTTGAGTCAAAAAGCCTGTCTTCATGTTTATTCTCGGTGTTTATTTTGTTTAAGGAACCGTTTGAGAGACGTTCTCCCTCTATAAGTCCTTTAAGTGAGAGCAGCAGAAAACCTATGCTTTATGAGACCGCTTAAATGGAGAAATAGGCTCTCAAGAAAGCAAATAAAATAATATAAAATAAACAGATTGGACAAACAGATTTTCAATTTCAATCAGTTTCCAATTAATAAAAAGCAGAAAATATAATTAATTACAAATACTACTTGTGGGTTTCCTCCGGGTGCTCCGGTTTCCTCCACAAGTCTAAAAACATGTGGTAAAGGTGAATTGGGTAAGCTAAATTGTCCATAGTGTTTGTGTGTGAATATAAGAGTGTATGGGTTGTAGTTCTGGGTTGCAGCTGGAAGAGCATCTGCTGTGTAAACATATGCTGGATAATTTGGCGGTTCATTCCGCTAAAAGAATATTACTTGTAAGTAGTAGTAACCCATGTCTGGTTGAACTGTTTTACATAGTATTTTAGTAATTCTGCGACCAGTGGGCAGAATGAGCCCTGACCGAGGATGAGGGGTAATGGGAATGAGCGTGAAAAGTCTGCATTGACTGTCTGGCTTTCAGTCAATAAAATGAATTAATTCACTATGCAAAGAAACGGCCGAATAATTACCTCAGACAAACAGAGCACCCAAACACTGCAGTGCTTTTTACTTTTCTGCTTTTACTGCAGCAATGGTTTGTCCGTTTGTCATCCTCTGAGAAAACAGCTGATGGTCACCTAGTTACCACAGATGCCAGGGGAGAGCAAGCGTGAAGCACATTGAAAATGGTGACTGAATCCAAGCACCGTGCACTTTTCTTGTGCTTTTAGACGCAATATGTGAATGGATATCATCGCCACTTCAGGTGCCGTGACAAGCAGCAGTGAAGAGATTGTAAATAAAAAAGCATGTAAGGTTGTTGCCCGAGTGGCTTTTTGGTTTCTTTTCTTGTGCATCCCAGCCACTAGCACCGCATCTGAAAGATTTTGGTAATGTAGTCATTCAATTTCACAATTTGTAATGTTGCAGTATGTATTTGAATAATGATGGCTGGTTCCATACTCCAATGCCTATTCCATACTTTTATCCCACAGCCATATCACCCTGCAGCCCAAGACCGGTTACTCACTGAAGCTAAGCAGGGCTGAGCCTGGTCAGTACCTGGATGGGAGACCACATGGGAAAAACTAGGTTGCTGTTGGAAGAGGCGTTAGAGAGGCCAGCAGGGGGCGCTCAACCTGTAATCTGTGTGAGTCCTAATGCCCCAGTGCACATGGCACTTCTCGTAAAGAGTAGGGGTGTAACCCCGGTGTCCTGGCCAAAGTCCCCCAATCGGCCCTAAACCATCATGGCCTCCTAATCATCCCTATCCACCGAATTGGCTCTATCAGTGTCTCTTCACTCCACCAATAGCTGGTGTGTGGTGAGCGCACTGGCGCCGTCGTCCTGTGGCTGCAGTCGCATCATCCAAGTGGATGCTACACACTGGTGGTGGTGTGGAGAGACTCCCCTCATGATTGTGAAGCGCTTTGGGTGTATGGCCATACACAATAAATGCGCTATATAAATACACATTACATTACATTACATTACAATGCTCAGATTTGATTATCATAATTTGTGTTGTTTACAGTTTGAGGTTTTCTGTATCATTAATTATTATTGACACCTTACAGATGTTGATCTACCTTAAAGTTTGCTTGATTGTTCAGCGTTCACACTTTACCCTTGCACACACTTTGTAACATTTTATTTATCAAGTTCGAGTCTCTTGAACACTTATGTTTATTTTATTATAAAACATAACAGACAGGATATTTTTCTTAATAGTAAAAAACAAAAATAAAATTAAATCTATTTGCCTTAGTAATGTTAGTACATTTAAATAAAGTGGTTAAATAAATAAAAAATATTAATATTCCTAAATGGATTGTAAAAAATATTCAATAATTATCGATACTGAATGATATGAAACATTATATCATGATAATGTTTTTTGCTGTTTGACCCAGCCCTAAGTTAAGGAATGATAAACTTGTAAATAAAGCATTGTAAATATGTTTAGTTACTGTTGTAGAATAACTGGCCGTTTTTGCTGGTAAGTTGTTTTGGCAAAAAGTCAGTTTTAAGCACTGCATACGTGTATGCAAGTATTTTTGTATATGATCTGAAATGAACCAACATCGCGAATTTCTCAAGCTAAATAATAGCAGCCTTTCCGCTATCATGCTAAATCATACCAAGTCATGTACAGTTCCTGTTGTATTTCTATGTGAGCCAATCAGTTGCCTGGCTGAAAGATTCTTCATAGCTGGCTAAGCAGATTTTAGCAGATAAAAAAAGGCCCAAAAACAATAACATCTGATCATATCTCTGTTTACATTATACTTGTGTTACCAAGACAATGGCTGATGAATTTGTAGTACATTCCAAAGACCTCTGTCATCAGTACTACAGTGGAAAATGAATCCCTACCTGTATTGGCTGGCCCGGATCAGCATGACATGAAACGGTTTAGCAAAGAGAAGAATTCAGCCTTATAGTGGAAAAGCAGCTATAGACAATGTAAGTGGTCTCCAAGGATGAGTTTCCACTACTGATTCTACTGTCGTGTTGATCTATATGAAGCTTCTTTGACAGTCTTTGTTGTTTAAAACATTAAAGCAATAAAAGTGACTAGATTCTTATATAAAATAATAATTTTGACCTCAAAGTTTGAATAGTATTGTATATTACAACTGTGGCGGCACAGTGGTTAGCACTGTCGTCTCACAGCAAGAAGGTCACTAGTTTGAGTCCCGACTAGGTCAGTTGGCATTTGTGTGTGGAGTTTGCATGTTCTCCCCATGTTCATGTGGATTTCCTCCGAGTGCTCCAGTTTCCCCCACAGTCCAATGACATGCACTATAAGTGAATTGGGTGAACTAAATTGGCCATAGTTTATGAGTGCATGTGTGAATAAAAGTGTGTATAAGTGTTTCCCAGTACTGGGTTGCAGCTGGAAGGGCATCAGCTGCCTAAAACGCATGCAAGAATAATTGGCGGTTCATTCCACTGTAGCGACCCCTGATAAATAAGGGACTAAGCTGAAGAAAAATGAATGAATTATTACCGTGTAAATGGAGGCGGTGGTGGTCTGGTGGCATAAGATGGCACAGAGACTGATTTATTAGTATGAACCACCTGCAAAAAGACAGAAACTCACGTTATTACTGCACAAACATGATGGGTAATTTAAGAATAAATAACCTAAACTAAACAAGATATAGCTAAAGATCTAAAATTGAAGCAAACCTAGCCTTAAACAGATAGTTCACCCACAAAAAACTCAGTAATTGCTTACTCGAGTGGTCCAAAAACTGGTTTGACTTGATTTCGGTTAAACGAAAGACAATATTTAGAAAAAAAGCAGAAAACTGGTAACCATTGACTTCCATAGTATTTGTTTTTCCTACTATGGAAGTCAATGGTTATAGGGTTTCAGCTTTTTTTTCCGAATATCTTAAGCATTTAACAGAAGAAAAGAGGTCAGACTAGTTTGGAGGTAAAGTAATTAGTGAGTAAATGTTCATTTTTGAGTGAACTATCACTTTAGAGGATTCATTTAAACACCAGTAGCCTGCGATCATAAACAATGCTGTAAGAATAATTTAATAATTTACCACAATTTGAACTACAATAAAAGATACAGTAACCCCCTGTTCATATTAATGAAATAGGCCACTATAAATGAATTCTTAATATGAAAAATATCTCTCTCTGTAAACCATCATAAATATATACAGTGCATCTGGAAAGTATTTATAGCGCTTCACTTTTTCCACATTTCTTTATGTTACAGCCTTATTCCTAAATGGATTAAATTATTTTATTTTCTTAACATTCTACACACAATACCCCATAATGACAATGTGAAAAAAAGAGTTTTTGAAATTGTTGCAAATTTATTAAAAATAAAAAACCTGAAAAATCACATGTACATCAGTATTCACAGCCTTTGCTGTGTTGATGCACATTTGGCAGCAATTACAGCCTCAAGTCTTATTGAATATGATGCCACAAGCGTGGCACACCTGTCTTTGGGAATTTTTGCCCATTCTTCTTTGCAATACCTCTCAAGTTCTATCAGGTTGTATGGAAAGTTTTTTTCAGATCTCTCCAAAGATGTTCAATAGGATTTACATCTGGGCTCTGGCTGGGCCGCTCAAGGACATTCACAGAGTTGTTGTGAAGCCACTCCATTGATATTTTGGCGGTGTGCTTTGGGTCATTGTCCTGCTGGAAGATGAACTGTCGCCCCAATCTGAGGTCAAGAGCACTCTGAAGCAGGTTTTCATTCAGGATGTCTCTGTACATTGCTGCATTCATCTTTCCCTCTATCCTGACTAGTCTTCCAGTTCCTGCTGCTGAAAAACATCCCCACAGCATGATGCTGCCAGCACCATGCTTCACTGTAGGGATGGTATTAGCCTGGTGATGAGCTGTGCCTGGTTTTCTCCAAACGTAACGCCTGGCATTCACTCCAAAGAGTTCAATTTTAGTCTCATCAGACCAAAGAATTTTGTTTCTTATGGTCTGAGAGGCCCTCAGATGCCTTTTGGCAAATTCCAGGCAAGCTGGTGGCTTCCGTCTGGCCACTCTACCATACAGGCCTGATTGGTGGATTGCTGCACAGATGGTTGTCCTTCTGTAAGGTTCTTCTCTCTCCACAGAAGAACGCTGGAGCTCAGATAGAGTGACCATCGAGTTATTGATCACCTCCCTGACTAAGGCCCTTCTCTCCCGATCACTCAGCTTAGATGGCCGGCCAGCTCTAGGAAGAGTCCTGGTGGTTCCAAACATCTTCCACTTACGGATGATGGAGGCCACTGTGCTCATTGGAACTTTTAGAGCAGAAATTTTTTGTAACCTTCCCCAGCCTTGTGCCTCAAGACAATCCTGTCTCCGAGGTCTACAGACAATTCCTTTGTCTTCATGCTTGGTTTGTGCTTTGACATGCACTGTCAACCCTGGGACCTTATATAGACAGGTGTATGCCTTTTCAAATCATGTCCAATCAAAAGAATTTAGCACAGGTGAACTCCAATTAAGCTGCTGAAACATCTACAGAATGATCAGTGGAAACAGATTGTGCCGGAGCTCAATTTAGAGCTTCACGGCAAAGGCTGTGAATACTTATGTACTTGTGATTTTTCAGCTTTTTTATTTTTAAAAAATTCAAAAAATCTTTTTTCACATTGTCATTATGGGGTATTGTGTGTAGAATTTTGAGGAAATAAATGAATTTAATCCATTTTGGAATAAGGCTGTAACATAAAAAAATGTGGAAAAAGGGAAGCGCTATGAATACTTTCGTGATGCACTGTAGGTTACAAAATGACAGATGCTCCTTTAGGGGTTTAGAGCATTACAATATATTATGTCTGAGGTGCCGTTTAGTGCATTTTCAATTTAAAACTGCATTTTATAATGAAAACAGGTCTTGTGCAGACTGACGTTTTTATTGTTTACAAAAAAAAAAGGATCACATTCTACATGTCCACATTTTGCATTCTAAAACACATAATATGTGACCATCCATGTTCATTGGGCATTCACAAATTTTGCAGGCATCCATACTTGTAGTCTACCGCTTGTATAATGTACTTGACAAATCAGAGAACGATACGCAACAGTCCAAAACACCAATCAGAGAGCGACTGTAGAAACTCTATTTTAATTGAATCTGTAGTAGTAGCAGTATGTGTTTAAAAATGAAAATGCATTAGTGTAAATGGCACTCTGAAACATTCCTGAATTAACATCTGTGTTGATCCTGCAACAACATTCCAATCAGCCAATCAGAATTAAGGAATATGTTTACAGTTTATGTCAGGTTTAGGCTTATGGTCTATGCACTTCTACATCATTGTTATTCAACTATTATTCCCCTCTGATTCTGGGAATAATTTACAGTTATGGTTGGATATTGATTACATTTTCGAACAAGAATGATGTTCCAGGATTACAGATGTTAATACAGGATATCATCGTACTTGGCAAAATCATGACATGCCAAAGGCAATACATGCTGACGTTAAAATGAATCGTGTTTAAGTACACATCAAGTTATTGTTAGTAGTGAATCTAAAATCATAGTGTAGAGAAAGAAAGGTTAAGAACAATGTAGACAAGATACTAAAAAAGCTAAATCAGCAGAGATGCCCTACAAATAAATTAAAAACCTTTCTTTGTATAATAATAATTTAAAAAAAGCTTTTTATTTACCTCCTCTGGTGGCAATAACTGAGTCTGGTGCTTTATTGTAGAAGAGAAAAAGAGAGGATTCTGGTCATTATCTATATATGAGCACATAAGTTATAAACGGGCATATTCAGCCTTAAAACTGAGATGTGACATTTAATGCTACAGCTAATGCTTTTTCACACACTGTTCATGACATTTTGACTATTTCATTTTCTGTTGCACTTTCTATAGATGTTCACTAGAATGCTCAGTGTTATTCTCAGGCACACATGCAGAAAATAAATGAAAGGTACAGTACTGTAGATTGCTATAGCTCTACAATTAGGACTTGTGTTAGCACTAAATTTAGTCAGTTAATGTTTGCTATCATTTTGTAGTGTTTCAGCCTACTCACCCCATCCTTTACTATGCTCTTGGGATTTCCCCGCTGGGACACAGTAGCCTGCGGTCTGCTTTCATCTCTTAGGAAACAACCAAAGACTTGATCAAAAAGCTTACTGGTATTACTTATATTAAGAAATTATAATGAAAACGCTAAATATCAAACATTTAATTAAACAATCCTGGAATCATTCTTTCTTAATAAGAGAGTTCACCCAAAAACTTTGTTATCATTTACTCACTATTCACTTGTTTCAAACCTTTATGAATCTTCTGTTAACAAAAAAAGAGTATGTTTTGAAGAAAGCTGGAAACCTGTAATCATTGACTTCCATAGTATTTGGTTTTACTTCTTAAAGTTAAAGGGCACCTATGATGGAAATCATCTTTTGTAAGCTGTTTGGACAGAACTGTGTGTAGGTATTGTGTGTCCACAATATTAACCTTGTTTAACATATTATTTTAGTATTGTTCTTTGCCGAAACGTGTAGGTTTTTAAGGATTAGCCATGTGAATAAAGGCTTTTTAATATTTTTTCCACATTTTTTCGAGTGCCTTGGACTGATTTTTGCTGTTTATTCTGATGAATCCCTTACCCAAAAAGCACTTTTTGTTTAATTTTGAAGTAAAAAAAAAAAAATCAAACAATACAACCTGCTTAGTTGGAAAAATTTAATTAAATATGTACATATTTGTTAAATGTTTAAGACTTTACATAACCCGACTTCACCACTAAATCAGTTTGTGAAAGTTAGAACGACTGCTCAACGAACAACTAGGGGTGGTGAAAGAGGGGATTGTATTATTTCTCTCAAAAAAAGTTAATTCATTCAGTCAGTATTTTCAGTTAAAGCTGCTAGGGAATGGAAGTCCATCCCACCAACAATTAGAAGATCACTTACTTTTCCTTCTTTTCAGTTTCATGTTAAAAATTGGTTATTGACAAATCAGCATTAGTACTGTATTCTTGACACTTATTTGTACTGTTTGTCTTTGGATTTTTTGTCCTCTTCTGCTGCCATCAATCTGTTTTTGTTTTTTGCTTTTTTTTATTGTATTTTATATATGATAGTGTATTCTATGTTATTATGCTGTGCTTCTATTTTAGGTGTGACTTTTTAACATTTTGTAAGGCGATAAAAATAATCATTTTTGGTAATGTTTATTATTATCCAGTAATGTTTATTAATGAGCATTGACCCTGTAAACAAATATTGTCTTGATTTCAGAAATAATAAGTCAAAATGAAGTGAGTTTTCCCTACAAACAAAAGCAAAATAATCTGTCGGTGGGGTAAGCAAAATAATCTTGTTTTCACTTTTCACAAGATTATTGTGTTTACCCCATTAGAATTCACTTAATTTTGACATATTATTTCTAAAAATAAAACAATATGGTTTTTCTTTTCTAGAAAATGTTTCTTGATTTCAGAATTTTTCAATATTTGGACAAGAAAAAAAGCTCAAACTCATAAACTCACTAATAAAAGCATTTTTGCTGTGTACATTTTTACAGTGAGGCTGCACAATAGTTTCAGAAATTAAACAGTCCATCATCAATTATTATTTAATTGCTGGTTTTTATCAGAGTTGCCAAAGTCATTAGACTACAGTGTTAAAAAGTTAAGAGTACGTCACCCTTTATACTCACTCATAAGCCTGAGAGCGTTTCTTTCTAAGAAATCGTTGTTTCAGCTCATTTCTCTTGAAGAACACATACAAACTCAAGGCCAAAAGAGGAAGAACAAGAAAGAAGAACACAAGCAGACCGTCCCTCATGGAAGTATCTTTATCTGGGTGAAAAAGAGAATTTAATTTCATTATAATTCTGAGGTAATTAATTACATTTACACATTGTGAAGCATTGCCACTAGCTGCTAGTCAGCCTTACCGTTCCAGGTGGGTCCGCTGTCGACGCTTCCTCCATACCCAGAAGCTTCACAGAACGGAGGAGCCCAGCCATATTCACAGTGGCAGTTTTTATTGCTGTTACAAACCTGTGAGTATTCAAGCACAAATACACTAAATGAAATACTCTATGCATTTTAGAATTTAGTAACTGTAATATGAAAAATGCTACATACAAATTTGAGCTGTGGTGAAATATTGTTTGATAGATTTTCAAAATGCATCACTTATTCGCTCTTGAATCTATTCCGAGCTTGTTTTTTTATCAGCAGATGTCACTTTTTGACAGGAAAATTGCTTGTGTATTTGTAAAGCACTGCTCATAGTGTGCGATATCAGCCACTATTTGTTCATCTGACACTGTGTCCTAACAACACGCAATGCGACGTGCAATAAAAGGTATTTTTTCCCAAGTTAAAAGGAGTTTTTGAAGGAGTTTTTCCAGGATTTGAAAAGAAATTGTTAAATTCATAACCACTTGGAAGTAAGATTATGGAAAAAAAGTCTATAGGTGCGTCCCAAAATGCATACTTATGCACTATTCTACGCCATTTTGTAATATAAATAGTGTAAGTAGTGCGTTCACACCGAAAACTGTAAAAATAATAGGTGCACTTTAAAGGGCACCTATGGTGAAAAATCTACTTTTCAAGCTGTTTGGATAGACGTATGTGTAGGTATAGTGTATAGACCGTCACATTGGGGTGATATAAACAGCTTCTTTTTTTTCAATTTAACAACATAAAAACGGTGGACCAATTGGAGCAGTTTTGAGACCGACCGCAACTTGACGTAGGAGTGCGGTCCCCCGCCCACCGAATTGATTGACAGCTGCGTATTAACATGTCTCCGTAGTAACGTTTATAATCCTATCAACAAGACAGAACATGCGCAAAGCAACCGGAAATAAAAGGTCTGTTCAGTTTGCTCGGATCATCAATCATCATCAAATGTGATCAAGAGTGAGTTTTACAAGTTTAAAATGTTTTAAAACAGTGCATGTTAATGAATTACAGCGATTTACTTCAGTTTTACTTCATCACCACAGCCAGTACAATTATAAAAGAAGATGCTTTAATCCTGGTTTGTGGACGTTAAATCAGGTTTACAGTATTTTGTACATTAACATAACAGATATCCATACAGCAGTGGATATTAACCTGTATCCTGTCATATTTGCGTCCAAAGACAGTGCAAAGCTAAATGAGCACGCTGTCTGTGTGTGTGTGTCCACGCTATGTGTGTGTGTGTCTGTGCGTGAACTTTGTAACGACATTGTGTGTGACTCGTCGTTGCAGCTCCACACAACAAATGCATCAAATAATCATTTGGAAGGTTCTTACTGTAGTTTTTTCTCACAAACGTTACGTGAGATCTGCTTCTTTTATGTCTGTCAGTTGGCTGTGGCAGCTGAGGGCGGAGACTGAGGCAGGCTGACAGGCGCGTGGGAACGGTGGGCGGGGAGGACTAGCCTTAAAGGCGCAGTACACAAAAACAGCAAAAATCTGTTGAGAGCTATAAAACACAAACTAGTGAAAGCTATAATAAATAATCTGATGGGTGTTTTGAGCTGAAACTTTACAGACACATTCTGGGACTTAAAAGACTTATATTAAATCTGGAAAAAGGGGTAACCTAGGTGCCCTTTAAATTACCCGGATGATGCACTTATTCAACCGGTAAACAGAAGTGTGTAATGTTGGACACTTCACACACTCAATGCTTTGCTCACGTTACGGAAGGGGCAGAGCTATCAGGCGCACATGTTGGATAACTTTATTTATTTTGGTCTGTGAAAGCAAAATTCTCCTACGAGAGGGATTATAACGCCGACCGATGATGAATGCAGTTATACTCATGGCAGGTATTATTTGGTACTTTGGTCATTTATTTCACTGATTTGGCAACCGTCAAACGTCATCTGGGAAACAGTTCGAATTTCCGCATAGTAAAAAACCCATTAGTGTTCCATTTGGGACGACACTACATACATACAGTATACTATGCTGCTGAGTGTGTAAGTGCATAAGTACAAAGTGTACCATTTGGGACGCAGCTCAAGTAATTTTTTGAAACTTGACTTTATAGAATTGTGGGATGTTTATATAAAATCAAGGGATTGATTTGTAGGCAGTTGGTGCATATTTACCCCGTGGCCATGGCATTTCTTCTCAACGTCACAGTCATAATTCAGCACGTCTGCACTTCTGCACTCAAAATTCAGACAAACCTGCAATTCAAACAGCAAAAAGTGAGAGTAAAGTTACAGTGCAGGAGTGAAATGAAACATTTCAAATCTAATCTGATCAGCATACAAGCAGAATTTTTTATAATAATGAATTATGAAACAACTTTTGATATTGTGTGCGTGGTAAACAACAGATCATGGCACACTTTTCAGGTCATGGAGAAAAGTCTCAGTTTGAGTTGAGTACTGCTCAACATGGTTATTGTTATAGTTTTGCTTTTTTTTTTTTATAGGTATGTTCATTGACAATTTACATAACATTATGTAGAATGTGAGAATACAAAGAATATCAGGATTTGTTTTTAAACAATTAGCAAAAAACAAATAATAATAACAATAAAAAAAGAAAAAAATATATACAAATACAACCCACTCAGCCACCCCCCACCCATACAAGGTATAATTGTCACAAATTTTGTCAGAACATTTCTCATTTTGATGTTACATAAAGATAGTTGAAATAGTTGATGGTAATAATAAATAAAAACAATAATGTCCAGAAATGATGCACAAATAAATTACATTTACATATATGATAAAATATTAAATTAAAACAATAAAATAAAATAAGAGAAAAGTAAGAGCAACAGCAACAAAAAAAGACTAGCAAAACTGACAATAATTATACGAAGTAATCAGGGCTTTACATTAACACTGGCCAACCCGCCAAATGCGGGTAGATTTCAGTGGTGGCGGGTAAGACAGACACTCCCACTAGCCACTTTAGCTATTTGAAAATAATTTTCACGGATAATAATTCATAAAAGCAGGGTTCGTCAATAAGGATGGTCCAATATGCATGTAAAGGCGATCTTAGAATTGAGAAGCAACACGACTGACAAAAATAATTACGTTCGCGTGAGCAATAAAAAAGCAGATGAATACTGAATAAAAGGATGATCTCTCGCAGCTGAGGTGATGCGCGCGACTGTTTAAAACGCGCGCGCGCTCTCGTTTCCTTGCGTGAAGCAACTGTGTCTAGAAACACAGCTGATGTGATCGGTTCTCTTTCAAATAAACTAGACAAAAAGTGATGAACATGCACCCACAGTCTTGCTGCTTTCAAGAGCTCCAGATTTGTATTTTTGTAAGCAGCATCGGTTGCTTTCACTTTCACCATTATTTGAACAGATTTTTTATGGGTCTAACGTTAAGCGTGTGCGTTATAATTCTTTCATTATCACACGGTATGTTTTTTTTACCTGCTTTCTTTTGCGTAATTTGGTTTAATTATCATTTTTAACAATAACATTGCTTTAATGGGAGATTACTCCTCATTTATGTGTAGTTAACTGGTGATCTGGGACCTTTAGCCAGGACAGATTACTGTGCATATGTTTTGTTAACTAAAAAGTATAGTAGACATCTATATTATGCTTGTTTTGACACATTTTAAATTTGTGGCTAAGAAATAATTAATTATGTTTGGTGTGGTCAGAGATAAATTTGGTAAATCCTTCATTTTGAGCTCTGAAAATTATGTGAAATAAAACTAATTGTAATACTATGAAACCATGACCCATTTACTCATGAACATTTAGCAAGCTCATACACGACACACAAAAAGTGAAATGAATGAGGCCTGTGGAGATAACGCAAAATCTAAATCAAGTAATTTTAGCATGTCAAAGTCATATTTATGTGTATAAAATATATTTTCCCAACAATAAAATTGTGGCTAGTGAAAATGGCGAGTGGCTAGTAATGTTGGAAAACTACTAGCCACCATGGCTGGTGATCAAATAAGTTAATGTCAAGCCCTGGAAGTAATCAATTATTAAAGTCTAACAAAGGTAACGCGTCAAGAAAAGGTCCCCAAATATAATCAAAGTCTGTGGGCTTTTGTCGGACAGAATACAGTATTTTCTCAGCAGTACTATTAGATACAACCTCATTGATCCAGTGTTTTTTTCTCAGGGGGGGACTCAGATTTCCATTTTTGAAGTATACATTTTTTAGCTGCAGTGCTTGCAAGCAAAATAAAATAGCTGCTGTGGTAGGTCAATTGAAGTGAACTGATATCACCTAGTATCCAAATTTTAGGATCTGGATCAATTTGATTATTTGATATTTCAGACGATGTTGCAATGACAAACTTCCAGAATGTCTCCAAAACTGGACGCCACCAGAGCATATGAAGAGGTAGATGTCCCAGTAGATATCTTACACCTTTGACACATGGTAAAGGTCTTGGAACTAAGTTTGTTTAGTCTATAGGGGGTGTAATATGTTCTATGGAAAATATTAAATAAAATTTGTCTGTGTTTAGTGGATACCAATACAGTCTGTGATGCTTCTAAAAGAGTACTCCAATCACTATCAGTGTATAGTTTAGCAGTTTTTATTTCGTTAATGTTTTTAAATTTGCCATTATGAAAAAAGTATTATGAAAAAATGTTGAAACTTCAAAATAAAGATTACATAGAGTTGAAGTCAGAATTATTAGCCCCCCTTTGAATATTTCCCAAATTATGTTTAACAGAGCAAGGAAATTGTCACAGTATGTCTGATAATATTTTTCTTCTGGAGAAAGTCTTATTTGTTTTATTTCAGCTAGAATAAAAGCGTTTTTTTAATTTTTTTTTTAAACCATTTTAAGGACAAAATTATTAGCCCCTTCAAGCTATATTTTTTTTTTCTACAGAACAAACCATCGCTATACAATAACTTGCCTAATTACCCTAACCTGCCTAGTTAACCTAATTAACCTAGTTAAGCCTTTAAATGTCACTTTAAGCGGTATAGAAGTGTCTTGAAGAATATCTAGTCAAATATTATTTACTGTCATCATGGCAAAGATAAAATAAATCAGTTATTAGAAATGAGTTATTAAAACTATATTATGTTTAGAAATGTGTTGAAAAAAATCTTCTCTCCGTTAAACAGAAAATGGGGAAAAAAATAAACAGGGGGGGTAATAATTCTGACTTCAACTGTATGTAGTTAAACATTCCTAGTTTACATATTTTTGCCAGATGAAGACAAGTTTGAATACGCTTTAGATGTTTTTGTATAATCTTGCGCTGTAACTGTATTTAGCTGTAAAATGCCATCTATTGTTATTTCTCCAAACAGCCGCAGGTCAGATTCTCTGACACAGAATGAGTGCTATGTATGAGTCTTATAATTCTAAAAACTATTTTTGGTAATCATTATTTTATTTCAGTTTTTTTTTTTTTCAGTGCTTGTTGTTAGTTTCATTTAGTTTTTCGCTTATTGTAAACATTTTATTTCATTTAAGTATTTTTTTTTATTTTGACCAATTTTAGTCTTCATTTAGGATTTCGTTTACTAAAATAATCTGCCCCAATAGGCCTTTGGCATGGACCTTAATAATATGCCACTTTTATGCCTCACTTTCACTAAGTGGTACCGTACATTAAAGTACACATTTATTTCAGTTTCCACTGTCAGAATTACATAAAAAGCGAGCCATACTCTTCCACTGCTAAGCGGAGGCCTAAACTCACTATAGTTTGACAAATACGGTGACTGTTGGACCACCTAATGTACATCTGAGACCATTTTAAGGCCAGAATGTAGTTACATAGATTGTAAATCCTCAAAAAAAAAAGTGTTTTTATGATTTCATAGAGCCATTCAGACTCTCATTCCCCATCAAGAGCATCCTTCTGATAGACACTAGTTCTGAAATCTGGTTTTGGTCTAAATAGTAGTTAAATGTGCAATATAATTTGTTTTGCGTATACATCTAATGGAAATAATGGGTCACAATCATCTGGCTGATGATTTAGATTCGACTGCATCTTATGCTTTACAGCTTTATAAATATAATAAATATATATTATAAATATAAAATATAACAATATTATAGTACAATAAATGTTATAGAAAAACTTGACCATTGTTCTTTATATATTTACTTAGCATCCTATTATTATTATTTTTTGTTTTTGTTTATTAAATGTTATTATTCAATGATTTAAATTTGTAATAAACTGCATGTTTGTAGTGATTGGCAGTTCACGTTACAATGTTCTGCTATCAGATGGCAACAAAGACCACATTAAAATCAGTTCAAAAGAGCTGTTTTGTTTTGTATAGTGCATTACTGTATGTATTTATAATATAAAGGAGTTTAGTGTTTGGCTTTTATGCTGTTAATGTTGATGAATTCCCAAATGTGATAGTCAGAGTAATACAGACAACGTCGCTGATTTATTGATTTTGCATTTTGGCATTATAATGCTGGCTGATCTGTGAGCAAAATCCTCTGTTTTGTCATTACTAAGACATTACAGTACTCCGTGTGATACAATGAAATTATTTAAACACTAGTTTAGCTTTTGCTCAGCGTTACAGTCAACTTTAGACGTGAATCTGTGGCGGAAGAAAGTACTTCCTCACATATAAGGTTTTTGAGACACTTGTTTTTATTTTTTATTTACAAGCTTATGCCATCAAACGGTAGTATAAGGCCCAATTCCAATTCTGTTTTTGTACCCCTACCCCTTCCCCTTGGCCCTTAAAACCGAGTGTGAAGGGGAAAGGCTTGAAAATTTACCCCTAAGAAATGGGACAGCACTACAGCACCTGTACACGTCATCATATGTCATCGCAATCTCATGCTTCATATGAGATCAGATGCTCGCGTCTGCTGTAGTTATTCCAGTTGTGTTATTTTTTGGTATTTATCTTCAGGAAATCAGTGAAGGCATATATTATGTTATCATTACGATCTAATGTGGCAATAAGATCGTAACTAAACTGCGCATTTACACAGTGGCCATATTCATCTATGAAAACACACCAAAAACAACATTAACATTATAGCAGACACTGTAAAAAGCTCATTCTCAGCCACTAGACTTTTCTGACAGGGTATTCGAGTGTCATCGAGTGACAGAATGTTGTGGGACTGCTATACAGGAGTTATTATTAGGGTTTATAGATAGCGAAATTTAGCGGTTTTTATTTTAGCGGGTTTTTTTTTTTAAAGCAGGACGGTAAAACACAAACGCAGTTATGAATATATTAAAACATGTGCTTGTTTGTTGTAAAAATTCGTAATAATGACAAGAAAATACTAATTTGTGGTTCTCCTTACTTCCAGGTTCAGCTATCCTGCCGTTGTGGCTGGTGTATTCTGGGAAATTTTCTTACCCTTTGGTTTCGAGTGTGGTCCTGAAAAATCTCCATTCAAAGGGCTATCTACCCTTTGCCCTTAGCCCTACGACTTCAAGCAAAAGAGAATTGGGCACCCCTACCCCTTCATGGGAACGCTCAAAATGAGGGGGAAGGGGAAGGGCTAAGGGGTAGAATTGGGATTGGGGCTAAATGCAATATCACACTCATAACACTGTAATATTGCTGTATATCAGCACTGCAGTGATTATCTACAGAATTGGTCTGCTGCTTCATGTCTACACAAGAAGATTTGTGAAAAATAAAAAATAAATGAAGCAATTATCTTAAGGAATAGGAAATTTTATCTAATAATAAAATCATTCTTTTTCTAAATCACATTCATATACACTACCTGACAAAAGTCTTGTCTCCCATCCAAGTTTTAGGAACAACAAATAATAACTTGACTCCCAGAGTTCATCAAGATTCTTTGGATTCATCTTCAATGCCTCCTCCTCCATCTTACCCCTGGCATGCCCAATAATGTTCATGTCTGGTGACTGGGTTGGCCAACGGAGCACCTTGACCTTCTTTGCTTTCAGGAACTTTGAAGTGGAGGCTGAAGTATGAGAAGGATCGCTATCCTGCTGAAGAATCTGCCCTCTTCTGTGGTTTGTAATGTAATGGGCAGCACAAATGTCTTGATACCTCAGGCTGTTGATGTTGCCATCCACTCTGTAGATCTCTCGCACGCCCCCATACTGAATGTTACCCCAAACCATGATTTTTCCTTCACCAAACTTGACTGATTTCTGTGAGAATCTTGAGTCCATACAGGTTCCAATAGGTCTTCTGCAGTATTTGTGATGATTGGGATACAGTTCAACAGATGATTCATCTGAAAAATCAACCTTCTGCCACTTTTCCAATTGATCAACTAGAAGTCAAGTTATTATTTGTTGCTCTCACAACTGGGATCGACGACAAGACTTCTGTCAGGTAGTGTACATGGAAGTGGTTAAACTTCTTTATTTCCTATCTGCACACTTTAAGAAGAAACCATCTATGTTTAGTAACTTGTTGAATATTTCTTTACTCTCTCACCTTATTATCTCCACACTTGGTGCCCTCGTTGACCATGCCAGGATCAGGTACGTCAGAGCCCAACAGGAAGTCTACACCCCAGCAGGTAGTGCCCGCAATGGGGGTCTGGATGATCGATGGCTTGATGCCGAATATGACAGAGATCTGAACATTCTCACACTGTAGCTTCCCACACATGGCGTTCCTGCAGGTAGAAAAAGTTTGTGCGTGTCCTTATGAATGTAGGCCAACATTCAGACTTTCCTAATTGTGAAGTTTGAATTGAGTTGTAATGACATATATCTTGCTGTACCTGCTCTCACATTTCTTGAATCCACTGGAATGGTAGCCACAGTTTCCAAAGCGATCGCCTTTAGAGTTAACATCCTTAAAACACAGCTCAGGAGCAGCTTTAGCCTCTACGAAGAAGTAAAGAGAAACGGGTCACATCAGCGATTCTCAGCATTTATTCTGACATCAAATCCTCCCGTTGTAAAAAAACAATAACAGCTGAAAGCCGAGCTATTATTGGTTCTTTTACTCTAAAGAAAATTTGTGTAGCAATATAAATTGTATAAAACAAATACGTACATGTACTTATTTTAAATGTTTTTTTAACAATTGACATGATTTTCCTAAAATATTTTTCAATTATTTGTCATTTCTCAGTGACGTCTTCCAAATGAAATGTTTTTTTTTTTGTGCTTGATGTAAATACAAAGATATTTGTTATAGAAATGTCCAGGATTATTTAGGATATTACTAACTTCCATACCTTTTCTGGGTCTAAAAATCTAATTTAAAAGGTAAATTTGTCATGTTTTAAACAGTTTTAAGCCCCTTTGAAACTACTGTTACGTTCACAGAATATACATTAACTTCTCTTGAATGTGTCTGTAGTGGGCAGGGCTGAGAGCTGTGGGAATGGGATGAGGCTGTCTCACGGAGGAGCACTGGATGTTAAAAGGAGGAGAGACAGAAGTGGAAGACAAGAGAGGACCTGGACATTTTATGTTTTCCTTTCGATTTCTGTATGGTGGCAGTTGTGAGGTGCTGCCATCAGTTTGTTGGTGTTTTTTTCATTAATAAAATTATTTAAAAGTTTATTGGTTCTCCGTCTCCATCTTCCCGATGGCCAGGTGGCCATTAACTTCATTACAATGTAATTAAACAAAAAGTAAATGAAATGTAAAAACACATACAAATACAAACTTACACAGATACACACACAAATAACTTTGATAACTAAATAGATTAATAAATTATGTCAAAAATAATGTTAATTGTTAACACACATCAACCGCATATATATATAAAGGAGCGGTTGATGTGTGTTATGGTGTGTTGATGTGTATATATATATATATATATATATATATATATATATATATATATATATATATATATATACATATACACACACACACACATACAATTGAAGTCTTGAAAAACATTGAATTATTAGCCCCCCTTTGAATTGTTTTTCTTTTTTTAATATTTCCCAAATGATGTTTAACAGAGCAAAGACATTTTACAGTATGTCTGATAATATTTTTTCTTCTGGAGAAAGTCTTATTTGTTTTATTTCGGCTAGAATAAAAGCAGTTTAAAATTTTTTTAATTTAAATAAATTTTTTTAATTAATTATTTTTTTAAACATCATTTTAAGGTAAACATTTTTAGCCCATCAAGCTATATTTTTTTTCGATAGTCTACAGAACAAACCATCGTTATACAATAACTTTCCTAATCACCCTAACCTGCCTAGTTAACCTAATTAACCTAGTTAGGCCTTTAAATGTCCCTTTAAGCTGTATAGAAGTGTCTTGAAAAATATCTGGTCAAATATTATTTTCTGTCATCATGGCAAATATAAAATAAATCAGTTATTAGAAATGAGTTATTAAAACTATCATGCTTAGAAATGTGTTGAAAAAATCTTTTCTCTGTTAAACAGAAATTAGGGAAAAAAATAAACAGGGGGGCTAATAATTCAGGGGGGCTAATAATTCTGACTTCAACTGTGTATATATATATATATATATATATATATATATATATATATATATATAGAATTAAACAGAGTGCTTTCTTTTTCTTTTAAGTCATAAAGGTTGTTTTTTAAAAAATTGTTTATTAAATAAACACATTTCTCTATGCTGCAGAAATACAGCAAATAATAGGAAATGTCAGATATAGTTTATAATAAAAAAAAAAACCCTGGCTCCTGGATATGTTTAGAAAAAGTTGTTTACTGTAATATCTGTTGACCATAATTTTATGTTATTTTGGAGGGTAAATGTCTTAAAGAGCCCCTATTATGTTTTTTTTTTTTTTTAATGGCCTTCCATGTAGTGTGTAACAGAGCTCTAAGTGAAGTGAAATATCCAGCTAAGGCTTAAATCTGAAAGTACACCTTGTTTAAAACTATTGATTAAAGCAAGATTAAGCAAAGTAAAAATATTGTGGAATATTTCTGTTATCTTAGTTATTGAAGGGTCACGAAACACCAAAGTACATTTTTTGAGCTGTGGACAGTCATACAGTATATGTGTCCCACGCTGCTATAAACACTATTGGGACGCATATTTTAAGCAAATTTGTTCTTCCGGTTTGAAATGAATTTTTGAAGCTGCGTCACGGCCATTAGATCCTTGTGTGTATTCCAGCGTGGAGACTGGATGTCTGTACCTGCGAGTGCATCGTGACGTCTTTGAGTGTGCGGCATTAATTCATGAGAAAGACTTGGTTTAAACCAATCAGCGCGGTCTGTTGTGTATGCGGTGCAACTTCATTAATATTCATAATGGCTTCGAAGACTGTTTTTACCTGTTACAGTGTTCAGACTGCAGAGAGACGCCACGTTGTGTTGCCAAAACAAGTGGAAGAACAAGAATTTGGAGACACGGGTCGTCGGTATTGCGTTTATTTAGTGTGCTGCAACGAAGGTTTTGTTTTAATTTTCCCGCTATGAGAGCGCAGCTGGACTCACGTGTGGATTACAGTGAAATGAAATGCATTTGTAAGGAACATTTTTTACCCGAGAGCTTTTCACATCTGGAAATGGTGAAATCTGGATTTGTCACTCATCTCCTTTTAAAAAAAGACATGGCTCCAGTTTGTTGATTGTCCTGCCTCTACAGATTTGGTAAGTGTGTGTGATTAGTGCCCTTTGTTTGTTCATTCAGATGGCAACGTTAGTTCGTATCGTCAGCAGTACTCTCTCAGTGTTTAAAGACATACCTGAGTCAAAATGATTTAGTTACTCAGTTTACAGTACGTTAATATCACTGCAATATTATAGTACAATATTATAGACTGAAAGATCCGCTGTAAATGCTGCTCTCCGAATGTAAACACCTTAATCAAACTAATACCGTCGTGTAGGATTTTCGCTGCATTTTGTGACAGGATAGTCTATACACACATGGCTTTTTGACGATATGTTACCTACCGAGTGCATCTAAGTTACCGAGAAATGCTAAGGGTTTTTTTTTCTCCCATTCACTGTGCGGTATCAAACATTCCATTAAAACTCCACTCTCCAGCAGTTCATCCTCGCATCTAATATCTCATTTGTCACGGGGAGCATGCATGAAATGTTTCTGAATGAAAGTGAAAGCGCCAAACTGCAGTTAAAGTCGACAAATCAAGAATTTGGCAAATAATTTGATTACTGATATCCATGCTAACACAGTCACTGTCTTTCTCCCCTGCGTCTGTGTGTTTGTTTTGCTCTGTAAAAATCAGATGGATATCAAATGGAAACTCCCATTTTTATGCAAAATCTTCGCTCTTTCCCTCCCTCAACACTCCCACCTAAACCGAACGGACACAGCCACTTTTCTGACTTTTTCCAAACTAGAAGTGTGAAAACACCCTGCTGACACAGGGGGGGTTTCGTGACCCTTTAAAGGTGCAGTATGTAAGTGTGACACCGAGTGGTTGAACTAGGTATTGCAATCCTGGATCAAAACACATTTTCACTCGGCTCCTCCTCCAGCGACTCTACGAAAGCGCAGGTTGCCAGATTGACGAGAGTTTGCCTGACTAAAGACTGATTTAAGGCTGATTTGAACCAGTTTGAAGACTGATTTAATCTAAAAGCAACGGCATGCGATAGAAGGAATATTTTCCACACTAAAAGGAGTTTTTGTCCTAACCAACACCTGAATTTTTTTATTTTAAAAACGCCTTCTATTTCTCACAGGTAAACAACAACAGGATCACCTCAGGTACACGTCACATATCGTGTTGTTAGGACACGGGGTTACAATGTAACCCGCTCACCTAATGTTCACGTTCGTAATATTTATATTATTTGCTAATTAATAACCACCAAATGTGGAACTCTAAATCAGTGTCTCATTTCAGAGTATGCTACTGTCCACCAGAGGTTGCATTTTGGTCACGGACACATACTTTGAGAGCCTTCCTAACTAATTGAATGAAATACATGGTTTTCCACCAAGGCAACCTGGGGAGCTGAAATATAATTGGCTAAAATTGCATTAGGCGGGTTAAAAGAATCAAAACAAAGACAGACGTTTTGGTATGTAGCACACATTTTCACTTTCTTAAATATCTGCAAACATATCATGGTATATTTATGCTTTAGAACAGGGGTCACCAAACTTGTTCCTGGAGGGCCGGTGTCCTGCAGATTTTAGCTCCAACCCTAATCAAACACACCTGAACAAGCTAATCAAGGTCTTACTAGGTGTACTTGAAACACCCAGGCAGGTGTGTTGAGGCAAGTTGGAGCTAAACCCGGCAGGGACACCGGCCCTCCAGGCCCGAGATTGGTGACCCCTGCTTTAGAAGAGTAAAAAATTAACATACAACACCTTTAAATTACATACCTCCACAAGTACAAAATGATGTGTACTCACTCTTGCCAAATATGTCCTGACACTGAGTGTCATAGTGCTGACACTGGCCATTGTAGCAGTATGCCATGTCTTGTTTGCAGGGATGGCCGTCCTGTTTGAAGACATCATTCTGACAGAGTGCAGATGAGCCGTTACAGTACTCCGCCAAATCACATTCGTCAGTGCTGCTTCTGCACACGCTGCCTCCAGGCAAAAACTGACACACACAAAGAGAAAATCAAACATTGTTAAATGGTATATGAATACAACAGATCAAATATACAGACTCAACTAACTACATTTAGTCTTAAATTCACTGTGTGAAGGACAATTTAGTTTTCTAATAATCTGGCCAGAACAAGTGATCTTACAAAGCAGCATGGAAAACATTTACAGTGTTTCCTCTAGGATTTTTTCCAGCTGTGGCGGCAGGCTTTTTTTACACAGATCTGCCAACGATTTCAATGACAAATATTACATGCAGTTATTACAAGTCGAGATCGCATTCATGTAATACGAGCATGCGAATCTTTTTGCTTGCGCGCCGATTTCCTGTTCGTGCACAGAACTTCTTGCACGCACTCAAATTTACACGCTCAAGTGCAGATCTTTATGTGCGCTCTAAAATAACCGCTGCTGAAGTGCGATTTAGTGCGTTTTTGTGCGTTTTGCGACATTAACGCGTCCTGAAGCAAAGTGAAACGGCTATAAACTCCAGCAAGATAAAGTCATTGTATGCAGAGCCAATGACTTTCATCAATAAAGTATACTTATGGAAACTGTGTTCATCCTAACTGAAAGCTATGCGCTCGCGCTCTCTCTCTGTCGCGCTCCCGTCTCCCGTCTCGCAGCTCGCGCGGGAGAGACAAACGGCTGCGGGGACGAGAACAACAGCACGACACGCGCATGGAAACATGAGCGAAGCTGGCTGGCTGGCTGGCTGACTGCGGTTGCCTCGGGAGCGGGGCTGTTGTTGCTCTAGCGGGGATGGTTTTGGTTGTGATTGACCGTCAGGCCACCAGGAAATATCCCGGTGCTCCAATTGGCCCGTCCGCCCCTGCCTTAAAGGGTTGAACAAATAGCGCACCGCACTACAGTTACAGAAAAGTTTGCGCAGTTTACTTCACTTACCTTATAATATGTTTTGGTGCGATTATAACCTGCTATAAAAAAAAAAACACGACTGAATGTTTTGAATGCAAAGTTGAAATGTAGCCGTGGCAGGATGAGTTTTGGTGTGGCGGCCCGCCACGGAAGAATGAATGTAGCGGAAACCTTGATTTAGCATGGTTTCCGCTACATTCATTCTTCCATTCACACCAAAATTCATTCCCACCACGGCTACATTACAGCTCCATTCAAAACCTTCAGTTGTTGTTGTTTTTTTTTTTTTATAGCGGGTTATAATCACAGCAAAATGTATTTAAAGGTAAGTGAATTATAACAGCGTGAACTTTTCTGTAATCGTAGTAGTGCTGTAAGTTATTTGTTTAACCTTCTGGTGACATGGTGACATGCTGACTGACTGACGGGTGCGTGATGTGTGAGGCCAGCAAACACGATGTAGCTTTCAGTTAAGATGAACACAGTTTCCATAATTATACTTTATAGATAAAGGTCTATGATTCTGCATACAATGACTTAATCTTGCTGGAGTTTATAGCCGTTTCACTTTACTTCAAGACGCATCAATGTCTATTGGAGACATTCATAAATATTCTGAGCAAATCTAATAAATGTTGGAGACATTACTTGTTACATAAACACACTAAGGCACAATCCCATTCTACCCCTTAGCCCTTCTCCTTACCCCCCTAAAGAGAAATGGGACACCCCTACCCCTTCACGGGAACACGCAAAACGAGGGGTAAGTGTCCCAATTCTCTTTAGCTTGAAGGTGTAGGGCTAAGGGAAAGGGGTAGATTGCCCTCGAAAGAGAGATTTTTCAGGACCACACTCGAAACTAAGGGGTGAGAAAATTTCACCAGCCACAACGACGGGATAGCTGCACCCGGAGATAAGGAGATCCACAAATTAGTATTTGTTGTCATTATTACGAATTTTTATAACAAACAAGCAAATGTTTCAATATATTCATAACCGCGTTCATGTAAACACTAAAATAAAAAACGCTAAATTTCGCTATTTATAATCGATAATAATAACTCCTGTACTGCAGTCCCACAACATTCTGTCACTCGATGACACTCGAATACCCTGTCAGAAAACTCTAGTGGCTGGGAATGAGCTTTTTACAGTGTCTGCTATAATGTTAATGTAGTTTTTGGTGTGTTTTCATAGATGAATATGGCCACGGTGTAAATGCGCAGTATAGTTACGATCTTATTGCCACATTAAATCGTTATGATAACATAATATATGCCTTCACTGATTTACTGAAGATAAATACCAAAAAATAAAGCAACTGGTATAACTACAGCAGAAGCGAGCATCTGATCTCATATGAAGCAAGAGATCGCGATGACATATGATGACCTGTGCAGGTGCTGTAGTGCTGTCCCATTTCTTAGGAGTAAATTTTGAAGCCCTTCCCCTTCACACTCGGTTTTAAGGGCTAAGGGGTAGGGGTACAAAAATAGAATTGGGATTGGGCCTAAATCGCACTTCAGCAGCATTTATTTGTGAGCGCACAAGAAAATCTGCACTTGAGCAGCGTATATTTGAGGGGGCGTGCAAGAAGTTTTGTGCATAAACAGAGGAAATCGACGTGCAAGCAAAGAGCTCAGACTACATAAATGCAATCTCGACTTGTAATACTGCGCTCACGACATTTGTCATTGAAATAACACTATAGGTAGTTGGAAGGTCTGTGTAAAAGGCCTGCCGCCACAGCTGGAAAAAATCCTAGAGGAAGCACTGTTTAGTATAATTAAAGAATTTATCATTCACTTTTTAAATAAGGCGTTTTCTTATTTTCACTTTGCATCTTAATTTGTTTACTTTTTTGGTATTTGCAGTTTTTGTTCTTTTATTGTCGATTTAGCTTCAGAACATTTTAATTGAATAGTTTTGATCATGTCACCTTATCCTCATTTAATTTAGTTGGTTTCCAAGACTACATTTTTTATTTGTAATCTCTTGAAATTATGAGCAAAACATTCTCTTGACAAAACTCTGCATGGCCTTCCTAAAAAATAGAAATGCATGGCAAAGGCTGAGCGACTGAAAAAATTGTCTGTTAAATTCAAAATTATATATATATATATATATTTGTAGTAACTCAGCCATGTTTCTAAGCGGAGTTAAAATTTTGCAGTCAGAGAATATTCTTGCTCCCCCTCATCTCCGTCTCTTTAATCAAGTATCGCCCGAAGCTTAATTCCAATACACACTCTTCTTCCCCTTTTAAAACAAAGAACGTGTTGTCGCCCCAGTTAAATCATCAGGAAATTCTGGCCATCCGCGATTCACATGACTGTGATAATCAAATTCCAAACCCAATGGAAGACAGAGGCATTTGTTTGTCTCCAGATGTGGGGCCTTCCCCGCCCCTTTTCCTGTCTAGGGAATAACCCAGTATTATTCTCTGAACAAAAGGCCGGCGCGATTTTCTGACTTTTCACGTTTAAAAATGTGTTTTGCTTTAATGTTTTATTGCTAATAGTTTTGTACGTTTTACTATGCATGTAAGCAAGTGTTTTTACCATATTGTTGCACGTAAATAAAACAATGCAGCGTGTGGCACGCACGTAATTAACTGTATTTGATTAAGGCCTTCGTGCTTGATATCAAAATGTAGATCTAAGGCCTCAGGAAACATTGGTTTAAATGATAAAACTGTATCTGCAAATAGTAGTTAATTACAGAGTTTCATTGAGTTTTTGATAACTGTAGATTAAGTTTTACTTCCAACGCGTGACCACTGAATTGCCCCTCCCTGGGCGTGAACAACCAGGGAGAAGAGAGGCTGGGCCTCGCTCAGTAGCCACGGCTATTGGACGAGCACGGAGTAGGCTGGCTTAAGTCCTGCCCACTATAAAACCCCAAAGCTTACAAACTTTATGGCTTTCGCTTGGTTTTCACGACGGGTTTCTAAGCACAAACTTTGCGTTGCACGCTTCCCGTCTTTACAACACGCCTGCCGGACACCGCTCTCGGAAGAATCACCCCATAAGGCCTGCGTCTGTCCGCTGTAACATCACCACGGCAACGAGACCCCGTTCACAGGAGCCCACGCTGCTTCTGTGTACGTTCGCGACTCGCATGAACTCAGTCCGACCCTGTCCTGCTCGTATAACTGCTTTCCCGTGAACACGCGGACGCCGTCTCATCTAGCAGTACGGTCAGTCATTCAATTTCTCTGAACTCTGATTTCCTATGTCATTCAAGGAGCAATCCACTGGAGGAATCCCCACTCAGCAAACTTCCCGCTGGCTGACGTCAAACTCTCCGTCACCGGGACAACGAGTCCCACGCTCCAGACGACGAAGGAGAATCCCCCTCCAACAAAGGACATCCCAACACGCCAACGCGCTGCAACCAATCGCCGGGCTTCCCCTCAACCAGCTGATGAGTTTGACTGGTCATCGAAAAGCAAGTAAACACAAACCAAATTTTGACTCCTGGCTGAAACTGGTGTTAATTAAGTTTAACAGTAAATCCTAGTCAGATTCTCTGCTTGGTGGTTTTCTCAGGTTGCAATGCTAAGAACTTAGCCCGTGCGAGACGTTTGGGACTCTTCGTTGTTCATTCTCAGTCATTCAACTCATTCCAGAACTGTGTGTGTGTGTATCTTTGTATTTGTCTGTTTTACGTAGAGTAGTTTACTGTGTGTGTAGATTAATAAACTTGTGTTTCATTTTAAGATCCTTGTCGGAGTTTTTATGTGTTTTTAAGTTACTGCCTCAGCTATATGGTCCTGCTACCTTGCTTGTGAAATCCCGTGTATATTGTTATTGTTGGCCAAGTAATAATATAACATAGATTTACTAAAGATAAAGTTACGTTGCTTACTTTTATTAGGGTGGACCAATAGATGACATAAGTGTGGTAACCCAATTTTGACTGTGAGCCAGTCGTTTGAATATTTTGATTCAAATCCCAGAGAATTAATATAAATTAATTTGAACTTATGAGCTAATTCTTAAAGTACCGGACATATTAGATGGTCCAGGCACTACATATTAGACATGGAAATACCTTTTATCTTAAAAGGCAATGCAGGAAAAAAAAACTTATTTTTTTAGTGTGTTTGTAATAAACCTAACCATTTCATGCTATTAACATACCTAGCATCTTTGACTGTGGCTAATAAAATCAGTACTTTTTTTTATTGTAGTTTGTATTACCATTGCTACATCTAATGTTTCAAATAACACATAGCATATGCTTTAATGCTGATAACAAGGTTTCTGAATGTTTTATCAAGTCAAATGTAAGACCATTACGAATGAAATTTCAGACTTATACAGGGCTAAACATAACACTAAGGATTTTCTAATTGCCCGGTTGGGCCAGTGAAAAAGATTTTTTAGCCACATATTTTAAATGATGCATCAAAACAAGCAAACTCCAGTTGTATACAGTTGCAATCCGAATTATTAAACCTTTGAAATTTTTTTTCTTTTTAAAATATTTCCCAAATAATGTTTAACAGAGCAGGGACATTTTCACATTATGTCTGATAATATTTTTTTTCTGGAGAAAGTCTTATTTGCTTTATTTCGGCTAGGATAAAAGCAGCTTTTAATTTTTAAAATAACAAAATTATTAGCCCCTTTAAGCAATATTTTTTTTTCAATAGTCTACAGAACAAACCATCGTTATACAATAACTTGCTTAATTACCCTAACTTGCCTAGTTAACCTAATTAACTTAGTTAAGTCTTTAAATGTCACTTTAAGCTGTATAGAAGTGTATTGAAAATTATCTAGTAAAATACAGGGAGTGCAGAATTATTAGGCAAGTTGTATTTTTGAGAATAAATTTTTTTATTGAACAACAACCATGTTCTCAATGAACCCAAAAACTCATTAATATTAAAGCTGAATATTTTTGGAAGTAGTTTTTAGTTTGTTTTTAGTTTTATCTATTTTAGGAGGATATCTGTGTGTGCAGGTGACTATTACTGTGCATAATTATTAGGCAACTTAACAAAAAACAAATATATACCCATTTCAATTATTTATTTTCACCAGTGATACCAATATAACATCTCAACATTCACAAATATACATTTCTGACATTCAAAAACAAAACAAAAACAAATCAGTGACCAATATAGTCACACTCAAAAGCCTGCCATCCATGGTGAACAGATCAAAACACTGACAGAATCCATCAACATTGCGTGCAGCAGCAACCACAGCCTCCCAGACACTGTTCAGAGAGGTGTACTGTTTTCCCTCCTTGTAAATCTCACATTTGATGATGAACCACAGGTTCTCTATGTTGTTCAGATCAGGTGAACAAGGAAACCATGTCATTAGTTTTTCTTCCTTTAGACCCTTTCTTGCCAGCCACGCTGTGGAGTACTTGGACGCGTGTGATGGAGCATTGTCCTGCATGAAAATCATGTTTTTCTTGAAGGATGCAGTCTTCTACCTGTACCACTGCTTGAAGGTGTCTTCCAGAAAGTGGCAGTAGGACTGGGAGTTGAGCTTGACTCCATCCTCAACCCGAAAAGGCCCCACAAGCTCATCTTTGATGATACCAGCCTAAACCAGTACTCCACCTCCACCTTGCTGGCGTCTGAGTCGGACTGGAGCTCACTGCCCTTTACCGATCCAGCCACGGGCCCATCAAGACTCACTCTCATTTCATCAGTCCATAAAACCTTAGAAAAATCAGTCTTGAGATATTTCTTGGCCCAGTCTTGACGTTTCTGCTTGTGTGTCTTGTTCAGTGGTGGTCGTTTTTCAGCCTTTTTTACCTTGGCCATGTCTCTGAGTATTGCACACCTTGTGCTTTTGGGCACTCCAGTGATGTTGCAGCTCTGAAATATGGCAAAACTGGTGGCAAGTGGCATCTTGGCAGCTGCACGCTTGACTTTTCTCAGTTCATGGTCAGTTATTTTGCGCCTTGGTTTTTTCACACGCTTCTTGCGACCCTGTTGACTATTTTGAATGAAACGCCTGATTGTTCGATGATCACGCTTCAGAAGCTTGGCAATTTTAAGAGTGCTGCATCCCTCTGCAAGATATCTCACTATTTTTGACTTTTCGGAGCCTGTCAAGTCCTTCTTTTGACCCATTTTGCCAAAGGAAAGGAAGTTGCCTAATAATTATGCACACCTGATATAGGGTGTTGATGTCATTAGACCACACCCCTTCTCATTACAGAGATGCACATCACCTAATATGCTTAATTGGTAGTAGCCTTTCGAGCCTATACAGCTCGGAGTAAGACAACATGCATAAAGAGGATGATGTGGTCAAAATACTCATTTGACTAATAATTCTGCACTGCCTGTATTATTATCATTTGTCATCATGGCAAAGATATGATTATTAGAAATGAGTTATTAACTGTCATGTTTAGAAATATGTTGGAAAAAACCTTCTCTCTGTTAAAAAAAAAATTGAGAAAAATTGTAATTCTGATTGCAACTGTATATACACTTTTACCCCCAGCACAATGTTTCTTTAAAAAAAATTGCCACGTTTTAAACCTATAATGAACTAAATGTATGCAGATTGTTTAGGACAGTATCCTCACCTGTTACCTATATGGAGAACTTAAAAAAATGATATTATATGCAAGTTAATTAAACCATATTGGTAAATATTAAAAAGTTTAAAATCAAACTTTTGTTAAACGTTTTATTGAGATAGATTGTTAGTGATTGGATGAGTGTTTGGCCGACTAGAACTTTGCATGGGCATAGGAATATTAGGACTGGTTTAAGATGATTTAAGACCTACAACACAATATTTCAGTAAATTTAAGACATTTTAAGGCCTAAAATTATGTTTTTGAACTTAAGACATTTTAAGACTTTTTAAAACCCTGCTAGATAAAAACCTTCAACTTTAAAAACAAAAACTGGTAACACTTCACTTAAAGGGGTGTTCATAAGACTGTCATGAAACTATAATTATGACAAGTCAAAAATATGAATGTGATTTTGTGCATGCTTATAACAACTGTCATTAAGTGTCATTCAATCAGTTATGACATTTCAAAGGCAAAAAACATTGTTTGTCATGACATAAGTGCACTTGACAACTTGACATTACCAAGACAACAAAATTAGCTGTCTTGCTAGTGAACACCCCTTCAAGTTAAGTGTTCCCCAAAAAATGAACAAGAAATTGCCACAAAAACTAAATAAACTTGAGGAATATAAACAATTTGGAAATGCATTTTATGACATTCTTAAATGTTTATGTAATATTTACTAATTATAAACTTCTTAATATTCATTACTTAAAATTTAATTTATAGTTTAGTTAAAAATAAAAGTAACGTCTCTGCTACGGTGTTAAAAAATGTGTAATTACCCTGCAGTTCTTGCAGCAAACTCCAAACGCACACTGAGCTCCCGACCTCAGCTTACATGTCTTCGCCTCACAGCAAGGGTCCTTCTCACACTCCTGAAACACACACACAAATAAACAATCCAAAGAATGTCTCAACAGTCTTCATTACTGATGCAGCAACAGTATTATTGAGCTTCCTTTCAAGTGGAACTCAACGCTACGTCAACATTGTGATGTAGAAGCTACAGAAGAGGCCCCCATGTGGACCTGTACAAACATGTCAATCCTACTAATGAAGTTACTTTCTCAATGTGATAAAGTGCATAATGGACATCATTCAAACATTTTCATCAGAAGCTGTATGTTGATGTGTGTTTGAATAATATTTCTCTGTTCAGTGTATTTGTAAATTATAAGAGTACGTAAAAAGCAAAACTCCATTGGTCCCAGAACTCCAGACAGTGGTGTCGAGATGATGGAAAATTTCACATTCTGCTTGACTGCACACATCTGGTTCAGTTACTAATTAATGTATTGTGGGCATGAATAAGCAAGTGTTGTGTTTTATGTGTGTTTTGTCTACATTATTTTGTTTTCTCACTCTCCTATCTGTCTCAGTTCTTACTCCACAATTAGGTTTGTGCTTATTGGTCAGTCTTCCTGTCCATCATCATTATCAAGGTCCCATTAAATTAAAATAAAATGTTTTAAATGCTAATAACAGTATTGTAAATTTCTAGGATGTCTATAAGCTAGTGCGCACCAAAACAGTGACAACATTTTGTGTTTAGAAATTATAAAACTAATTTAAACATGTAAGGCTTGTAGTTTAACCCTAACCCAAATTGTGATCAATCAAATGCTCTCTAGTATCTGACATGCCCAGCCCACTTCAAGACACTTCACATTTGATATACTTGATCTTAGGGCGCACTCACACTATGCTATCTGAACCATGCCCAGGCGCGTTTCCCTATTCGTTTGCGAAGTGCCAGTGCTCTGAGTCAGGCTCAGGCATGGTTCAGTTGGCCGGCCCTGGCCCAGTTGGAAGAGGTGTGCCAGAGTGCGGTTCACTTGAAGTGTGAGTGCAAAGCACGCCTGAGCCCGAAACTGAAGACGCGACGTCACTTTTAGGGGACTGTTTCATGTGGATTTATTAATCATTCTTAATTTTCAATGAATGCAAACTGTCGTAGTTTATTAAAGATGCAAACCCCTCGCTGCACCTTCAGGACACCTCCTAATACCTGCAGCACGAGGATTTTTATGATAATTTATGAGCGGCAAAAGTGCTGGATCTGTTCGGTAAAGTGTTTGACTGCGTGTCACTGCATCCCAAACGACTAAATATAATACAAAACGATATAACTAAAGCAATCTCCACTGTGCTGAGTGAGAGCGCTTCTCTTCCTGTTAAACTGAACAGTCGCATCATCGATGATGTAACCGTGTTCAGGTCCGGTAGGTAAAAAAATGCAGGCCGAGGGGGAGAGGGGATGGGGGACAATCACGCTTTGGCATGGTTCAAGGCGACTGTACCGAATGTGAGTGCGCCGCCCTTAACCACTCTCACAGTCAGAGCGGTGAAAAAACAAAATGCTAATTTTTAAAGGGGAGGGGCTACACTATGTCCTGCCCTCTCAAACAAGATTACGTGAAACATCGAATAAAAAAACTGACATTTCAAAGCACTTCACGGAACCTTTAAAAGTTCAGTGTGCGGTGCGCACTCTGCCTCGACATGATTTTTCGTTTGTTTATTTATTACTTCAAATAACTGACATGATTTGTAGGGCAGCACGATTCTGGCTAAAATGAGAATCACAATTCTTTTAATAAACATAAAGATCACGATTTTCTCATGATTCTGTAGATGAAAATTAAAGGTTAATATGAGTTGCCTATTATTGTTGTTAATTCTCAAACATATGGTAAACAATGAAGGATTCGGATTTCTACTGTCCAGTTCGTCTAAGCATGGATCAACGTTTATCCTTTCCTCATCATCCTATGTCTCGTTATGTTTATTAAATATGATTATTTGATTATTTGAATGAGTATTTGACTTTGAAATGATTTCAACTAATGAACATGTTAAATACACTGCTTTATGTAAGAATGTTCAGTGCATTGCCTGTCTCTTTGAAACTATTTTCAGGAGACACCAAACTAGGTCAGAGGTCACGGAAACCTTGAGTGGAAATGAACGGCTGAGGACTTGAAACAACTTCTATGGTTTCTATTGTTATTTCTATGAGTTAATAATATCTAAAATGTCTTCAGTGATTTTGCTATTTTTACGGTTAATTCTTCTAAAGTGATTTTACTTTTTATTCAAGATAGACTTGGTGTAGTGAGAATTTAACTGTCTGAATGTAGATTATACCGGCTTTTAACCAGTTTTGATAAAGACCGCTGAGAAGTACACAGTCTTGGATAAGAAACAGATTGTACTTTAAGTGTGTGTGCAATATTTGATTGTAGATATTTTTAACAGGTCTGGAGTCAGTTCTAAACAGTCTATTGAATGTCTGACGTTTATGTTTAAGATATTGTTCAGAATTGTACGCAGGCACCCACGTGGAAATTTTCCTAGTCTATCTGTGTTTTAACCAATCAGGTTAGAACACCTATATGTATGACGCAGAAAATGACATTGTGTAAAGAGTATAATTGTTATTGATTTGGGATTGTAAGCAGAGCGGCCTAGGAACTCATTGCGAGTGTTGAAGCTGGCTTCTGCTGATGAAACTGCAAACTATCTTCCGTAAACTTTATTTATTTATTTAAATCTCTGACTCCGGCTCTTCTTCATCTGACAGACTGGTCATTCTCAGTGTTGCCAGATGTAGCTGACTTTTTCCAGCCCAAAAACCCGCCGAGATGCGAAAACACCCGCCCAACAACCTCGATTTTTCCCAAATTTCACTAAAAGTGTTGGGGATATATGGGGCGCTCCAAAACGTATGAGGGGTGGTTGGATCGTCCTATATTACAAGAAAAGTAGTGGGAACGGTCCCAAAATTGACGCAAATTGGGGGGTTACGGGAGATCGCGGGCAGGCGGGCGTACCTTTACAATACCGCCCAAATATCCACTACCCGCCTATGATATTTTTTTCCCGCAAACTTAGATTCAAAACCGCCCAATTGGGCGGGAAACCGCCCAATCTGGCAACTCTGGTCATTCTTTGGGTTAAAACTGTAAATACCCCAACAACAACAACAATAATATTAGGTCTCTGTTGGTTAAAATGCTAAATTTTGTATAGACTTGAAATGGTGGACTTTAAATTTGTGATGGCATCAGAATACAACTATTCATAATTTTCAAGTTGAATTATTGTGTTTGAGACACATGCTTGTCATTTGTAATTGAAAACATTATTAGGCCATTTTTTCCACTGGTAAAATGTAAACATTTGTCATTATCAGATTGCCTCTTGTATTATATTCAACATTATATAGGCTAGAGTAGTTATACTGACTCATTTCTTTTCATGAAAAACACTTTGTCTTCGATATGAAAGAAAAAACATATCAAATACAATATGATTATTTAAATGATGTGCGCGCTGGTTTCACTTTCACTGCCGAGTGCGGTTCATGTCATGATGGCTGCCGTCACTTTGAGAGAAAAAAAAACAAAAAAACAACACACATGCAAATCAAACTTCCTGCGCGGCTCTCAAATGATCGCTCTGTGCAACAAACTAAATGTTATTTACAACTTTATAACCCTGTTATTCACAGCCTATGCAGGCTCTGTTTACTAAAGTAGACATCATGGGCGTGCATGCGTGTCTCCTCTCCGTAGTAAACAATGTGATTTCGTGGCCGTGAATACATCATTACGTTAAGACAGAAATTACAATTTTGGGTGAATTATACGTAGGGCCAGATGGCTGAGAATTTTGGTAAAAAGCTGCAGATTTCTGCGGAATTATTTTGGGAGTCTCATAACTAAAACCTTAATATATGAAATATAAGTAATTTAAAAACTGAATAAATTCAGATTTACACACATTTACTCAAGTAAATAAACAGAATTAATGATGGGCTAAAAATCTGCAGAAATCTGTGGAATTCTGCGGAAAATCTGCGGAATTCTGCGCGCACAGATTCCGTGTGGGCCTAATTATACCTTATAAATACAGTATCTGACACTTTTAACACCATTTGGAGGTGTCCATGTTACAGAGCAAAGTATATAAAACAATATGAAGACTTGTGCGACTGCCTTAATGCTTCTCTCCTGACTTTGAAAATATAATTGGTTGGATCGTAGAAAAGCTGAATTGAGATTGTGTGTAGGGTCGAATCGAGATCGCAATCTTTTTCCGATTAATCGTGCAGCCGTAATGACTTGAGTTGATTCTTTGAACTTTGTTGATTCTGAGTAAGATTTGATTTGTGGTTGCTGATTCATATTAATTTGAGCAATGAGATTTTTAAATTTGTTTTATATTTGTATCAGATTAGTTAATGTTTTGTTAGATTAGATCTTGGGTGTTTTGCCATCTTTGTAGGTTTTCATTCCTTAGCATAATTCTTTAAGACCAGGTAGGGCTGGGCGATTTTTTCGATTAATCGAATTTACGTTTTAAGACGATTTAATTTTTTATCAAATCGAGGAATCGAGATTTTTTAAAATAAAAATATTAAAGCAGCTTTTCCACTATCGTGCCAAACCGTTCTAAACTGTTAGACAAGCGTGCTGAATTGTGCTGACACATTCTGTGTGTTGACGTCGTGGCTCTGTTGATGAGCTACAACAGCTGGCTTAGCGCAAGGCTAAATAAAATAGGCTAAAAGTTTTATTCGTGGCTAGAGCTTAATTAATTTGATTGACATATAGGCAATGAGACCTTTACTTCGCCTGACTGAGCGTGAGTTTATTGCATGCTGCGCTGTATTTGGTAGCACAGATCGCTCTGATCTGGGTGAGAACTTTACCAGCAACTACATGCACAGCTGAAAGCCTTTTTTCCTGCTGCGCATCGAATCAACAACAACAAATATCCATGAAACACCAACTTGCAGACTCTTTGAACAACGAGGAAATAATTGCACCTAATTCAAAGCCCAGACGTCTGGTTTTGTATTCCTGCGCACCACCTGAAGGACGGTTACGGCGTGTTGTGAATGTCGGATGTATCAGCAGAAAGTCAAATCTTTCTTTAATTTGGACTTTTGCTTGAAAGCTTTATAGCAGTAGCTGTTCAAGGTACTGTAGCTATGAATTAAATCATAACCCATATATGCACCAATAAACAAGTAAAATAAATTAATAAATAAAATAAATATGGATTCTTAAATGTCGGTATTGTTTTTACTCCAAAAAAATATCAATACGTTTTGACCAATGTTTTATAAAAATAAATTGAGCAATTTCCAACATTTCAGCTGTAGGCTGTTATACGATTCAGTTAAATATAAGATAGACATTTAAATATAAGTTTCTGTGGGGAATTTTTGTTGTTCACGGTGATCTTTAATATATACTGGGTGGTGTAGCTACGCACAAATATTTTCTAAAACATCAAGCAGGAATTTGTCTATTGGAATGTAATAGGCTACACCTTGTTGACCAATTTATGTATGTATGGCCGTTAAAAATACATGTTTCTTAACCAGATGGTTTTACAAGTTACTTATAAAGAGATTGTTACTTCAGTCATGTTGTTGTAATGTTTTAAGTAGACCAAAAAAAAAAAAAAAAACGAAATCGTGAATCGGTGAAACTTTATGAAAAAAATCTAGATTTTTTTTTTTCCATATCGCCCAGCCCTAAGACCAGGTGTCGCATGCACTGGAGACCTCGGTTTTTGTTTTCATTCTTCATTATTTCCTTCAGTTTAGAAGTTAGATTTAAAGACTTTTGTTTAGTTCATTTTTTTTGGTTTAGCTAACACTCATGTTTTCTATGTACAAATTATGGTAAATGTTTTTTCTTCTTCATTTTAATCATAATTTTTGAGTAAAGACTGCTTAAACTCCCCCTTGTATCTGCCTCATCCTTAATCTGTTGCACACACATCTCACTTAAATGTTACGTCTCATCTCTTTTAACATCTAAACTCGTAACAGCAAGTAATATGTTTCAATGTCAATGGCTGAAGAACCACAACTTGTTGTTGTGCAGGAAACCAGTCATGCCATCCAAGTAATGTCGCATTACATCTAATCTTGTGGTCCCATAGTCTCTTTTCCCTCTAAGGAAGCTAGGTTATGTGACCTGAGGTGATTTATTTTTATTAGAAATTAGCAGAGCTGGTTACTAAATTAGCCAACAGTCGACCCAATATCTAATCTGATCTGGAGTCAGCAAACTCACTTCCTCTGATCCGCAGTCACACTCTTCACCCACGTCCACCAGCTTGTTCCCGCAGAAGGGGGCGCTGTACGCCTCATCAGGCCGCGGTATGTTTAGCAGACAGCGACCCCCCGAGTTCAAGATCATCTTCTCAAAGTCATCAGCGCTACAGCTGCTGAAGTTACGAGAACCACTAAAAACAAAGAAAACAGTCAAAACAAAAATCACACAGAATCAGGGTTCCCATGCTTTTATGAGCAGCAGATTCAAAGACTTTTTAAAGCGCTAATTATTTTAAATCAAACACCTTTGTAATTCATACCCTTAACATATTTGAGGGTCCACATAAAAGTCCTTACTTAACACAGTGCTTTCCACACATAGACGTTACTGCCCAGATATATTAACGGCCGCCCAAGGAATTTAGTGACACTTTCTTTTTGCTATTATTATCATTAGGGCTGGGCGATTAATCGAAAAATAATCTAAATCGACATTCAAAACCTATAATCGGTCTAATTTGTGTAGAGTCACGTGACCCCACTCTGTTAAGGCGGATTAACAGTATACTTCTGCGTCGAGAGCACATGTATGGTCCTGTTACATACCCATGCACCTCTCAAAAATTTACCTACACGTTGCGACAACATGTAGCGCAAGCTCTGTGATTGGTCGGTTTGGTAGTGTTGACACGCATGGGCGGTGTGGAGAGCCACGGGACAGCAGAGAGCCTGTCGTTTGAGCGAGTGTTTACAAGTGTGGGGTCCTGTGGAGGAGCTCCAGATGGAAACGTTTGTTTTGTGTTTACCTTATGATTTAAGTTGTTGTACATCCGCCAGTTCCCGCCTCTAAATGAGCGAGTTTTAACTTGTACATTAAGGTAGCGTAAAAAAAAAAAAAAACCCTGTGAAGAAACTCGACACAGTGGAACATTAAAAACCTACTGCCAGCCAGCATTTCGGAAGTGTTATTGCAGAGCAACACAAACAGCACTCTGAAGTATAAATGCACGGCTACGCGCACAAGGCAGGCGCCGTGGGTCACGCCAATCACTCGATGCAGAAGTATAAATCAGCCTTAAAAGTCTAAGGCTAATTTATACTTCTACTGCCACTTTGCAGCCACATTAGATCTCTGGTCATGTAGGAAGATGGACTCATTCTTGAGCTAAATTGACGATGATTGGAAGCTGCGCCAGAGTTGCTCTGAGATGGCATATTTTCCATTACATTAAAATTATTTACATTAAAATATTGATTCACAGAAGATGCAAGAAATGCACTGTTTAAAATATTATTTACAGGATATACAAGAGCTATTGTAGTTAGAACAGATGCTACTTATTTTCTACCTTTAATATGAAAAGGACTGAAAATATTTTATTTTGTTTCCAAAAGTGCAAGTTATTTATTTTACACTTTTTTAAGAATAAAACTGACTGTTGGTTTTGGGCAATGTGTGTGTTTTAATTTCAGATGTTCATCCTTGATGTTCAATAAATAATCACAGAGAGTAGATAGTGTGTGTTTCCTTCAATTATTTTAAAATCGAGCAATGCACCCTTCAATCAAAAATCTCTGACTTGTAAAATGTGAACATATTTACTGTACAAAACAAATAATCAAATAACACAATAAAACAAATAATGGAATTAAATAATCGTCCATTAATCATAATCGAGTTAAAATGTTCAGTTTAACACGTTTCTGAAATATTGATCAAATGTGCATTATTTGTGCACTGCATTAGTGTTAAGGCTGATTTATCTTCTGCGTCAAGTGACCAGCATGACCCACAGCACCTGCCTTGCACGTAGTCATGCATTTATACTTCTGCTGTTTGCGTTGCTCTAAACTAACATTAAAAGCTAGCTGGCAGTATGTTTTTATGCTCCTCTGTGTCGAGTTTCTGTGTTCTGAGTTTTTTTCTGAACGCTACCTTAATGTACAAGTAGCTCAAGCTCGCTCATTCTGAGGTGGGAGCCCGTGGGCGTGCAACAACTTTAATCATAAGGGAACCACAAAACAAAAGTTTCCTTCTGGAGCTCCTTCACAGGACTCGACACTTGTAAACACTCACTCCATTTGGAGTGGTCTCGGCACTGCCCACAATCATCGCAGCTACCATGCCGACCAATCACAGAGCTTGCGATACGTGTCGTGAGAGGTGTGCATCAGCCACGGCGAGGGGTATGCGACCGCGTGAATGCTGTGCCAAACCATAAGCGTGTGCTTAACTCTGAAGTATAAATCCGCCTTTATTGTACAAGATTTAAGTTTAAGATTTTTAATTTAAGAATTTCTTCTGTTTTTGTTAATTAAGGACAACTATTAAAATAAAACTATAAACAAACTTAATTTCAAAATTTTATTCAAGCACTTTCATGTACCTACAGTATGTACCCAAGTACTTTCCGGGCCTTGAATCCATATGCCTGAAATCCAAGTACTCTCAAGAAGCGTGGGAACCCAGGTAGAACACTAAAATGTATGACATAAACACAGAAAAACACTCACGTTGCCCCCGAGTTCATAATGCAGTGTGTGACATCGCATTTACAGTTTCGGCCATCATCGTGGTTCATCCCAAGATTGTGACCCAGCTCATGAGCCACAATGGAAGCAAAGGACATCACATTATTATTGGTGAACTGAGGGGAAAACACACACACACACATATATATACATTCATACACATACACAAAGACACACACAGAGATTCAGATAATGGTGAAAGTCTGTAGCATATGAGGAGTGGATCAGAGGCATCATACCGCATTAATTCCGCCACCGTGACTTCTGGAACAAGCTGTGCCAACAAACGCCATGCCTGCTGTTCCACCGAACCCTTTCTTTCTGTGAAAAGGAGAGAATATTAATCATTTCAGTGCATCATTACTGACAGAACTATAAATTAAATAAATATAAATAAATTAATCGATATATATATAAAAACAATAAATAGATTATTGTGATTATTGGACACTTGATTTTTTGAAAATGCTTTATGATAAAAAAAATTTTAAATTCATAAGTTATTTATGGACATGAAGGTCTAGTGGTTATTGATGAAAAAGCTCTGATTTCTGGATATCATCCATAAATGATGATTCATGTCCTGAACAGAGAGTCTGGTAATTAGTACTGGGTTTTTGAATCACTTGGAAAGATATCTATGAGCAAGTCCTTATATATAGCTAATATAAAGTAATGTGAGTAATGTTAGTTCCCTGTTGTAGGGCTGCACAAGTAAAGTTAAAAGATTGTGATCTCAATTGAAATCACATGCGAAGGTGCGCGTCTGGTGTGTGTTATTTCCAACTGTCCTTAGCACGGCGCATCTGCTGTGACCCCCTTAAGGATGGAGTCTGCTTTAGTTTTGTGGATCAGTGACTGCAGAAAAAAAGAACATTATGCTGGATGCCAACATTATCTGCACTAAAGCTATAAAGCTTTATGAATTTTTGCTGACAGCGATGAATGTTTGCGCTTTAACAGGTTTTGATCTTTGGTTTCATTCTACTGGACTTATTCTACTTACTTTGTGAGTGTTTAAACGAGAGAAAAAGTGTGAAAATGTTAATGCCTGTCTAAGAAATGTGTATTTAGTGTGTAGTGAGGGGCTTTAGAGCCTTAAAACGTCTATAATAATTGTAAAAAAACAAAGCGGACTATATTTTGCCTAAGCGCCGCGGTGGCGCAGTAGGTAGCATGATCGCCTCACAGCAAGAAGGTCGCTGGTTCGAGCCTCGGCTGGGACAGTTGGCATTTCTGTGTGGAGTTTGCATGTTCTCCCCGCGTTCGCGTGGGTTTCCTCCGGGTGCTCCGGTTTCCCCCACAGTCCAAGACATGCGCTATAGGTGAATTGACCCTTCGCTAAGCCACACTCAAAAACCGCCACCCACCAATCGTGGCTTAGCAACTGTAGCTAAGCGCAGGGGCTCTGTCAAGCTTTCGAGCGAGGGAAACAAGCTAAAGCATTGTGCATATGGATTGTGCAAATCTGATACCCAGTATCCTAAAAGTGTGGACGGGGTGGTGGAATATTTTCCCTTTTAAAAACCTAAAACCCAAGCTGAGAAATGCCAGCGTGGATCAAGCTCTGTGAGGGGCGCTAAAAGAGCGGGGTTAAATTGGTTTTGTTTTCGATATTCCTGACACATTCAGTGATAGACGGCAATAACTCACCGACCTCTTACAATACCCTAAAACAATCTAAACTGTTTCCTACAAAAATACAAAGCAGCAGGTTGGTGTCTGCTTTTATATTTGGTGTCTGATTAATATTTGCTGGTAGGGAAAATCTGTTTGTTCACTTCTGCTATTTATACTTTGATTCGCATTTCAATTTGTTTATTTTTTCCACTTAACTGCAAATTAGAATAGAAACTGGATAATAAGCACACAAACATACTGGGAGTTAAAGCTACTGTACATTGTTATGGGTCAATGATGCTAATATTCGCCACAAGTCCATCAGTTTCCTCTTTCTGGCTGCTCTTTCTATGAATGAATTATGTAGAAGCACTGTCCATGCGTGTTTCCTCTTCGGTTAGTAACGCTATATTTCATTGCACAATAATTAATCTATCAGGCTTTTTGGCTAAAAAAAGAGAATTCACGGTTTAATTTGTTATTATTAGATTATTTTTTAAATTTCACCCATCTACCTGTGCATGAACTAAGCTGTTGAATGGTCAGCGTATGAGGCGGCTAGGCTAACCTAGCTTCAATTTTGATTAAATTATTTCCTAATCGGTTGCTTATTATGTTGTGAATATAACCCTGTAACTCATACTGCAGTCATTTTTTGTCTAGGTTTCTCGTATATTTTACCAGGGGGTTATCTGGAGAAGCATCTGCCATTAGGCTACTCTCTGTCAAGACTTGACATACTCTGCTTAAAAAACCCGCCTTCCTCACTGGACAAAGACCAATCAAACTAACATCAAGTATTACCCAATCAAAAGTAGCAAATGAGGCATCTTCATAAAATGCGTGTGGAATGATTTGCATGAAAAGCTACTTTTAAAAAAAATGACAAAAAATACGGGACAAAACCATAGACTGTAAAAGATATGGACGTAGTATCCGTGACGTCACCCATAGGTTTCTGAACACTGCAAAAGAAGCTACAAGTAGGCGCGGCCAACCGTCGCCATTTTGTCTGCGCGTCATCGCACCAAACGCGGGATACCAAATAAGGGCAAAGAGGCGGAGAGTGAGCGGAGCTACAGACGCATGCTGGATTCTCAGCATTTTCCTTAGACCCGGCTTAAAACAGACTTATTACTTTGGGAGAACGCTTAATACTTCATTACGTGTGACTCGTTTGTGTTCTGACCACACGTGCTTGGTTGTACACTATATCAATAAAGTGTTTAGACTTTTAAAAACACTGTTGTAATACGTTGAGCCACTAAACATTGTTCTTATGACGTTTTTCGACAGGAGGAAAACGTGAATTACTATCAAACACTTCAGATGACTGTTTTATAGCCTACAGCTAATCAATCTGTCAGATTATGGAGTGCATTACTGGTCTAAAGAACATTTAAATGATAAATGATCTTAAATAAAACAAATACATTTATAGAGATGGCATATAAGCATATAAATTCCCTCACCTGCAAAATGGAGGCAACTTGAACGGTTTGTAAGCACAATTAAGTCCACACCGCATGCCATATCATCTTATAATTGCAGGAAACAATTCCAAAAGGCAAATGACTGTGTAAAGAAACATTAAACAAAACAAAAATACGATGTATATGCCGAGTTCAGCGGCTAATTAGCCAGAATCAGCTGAGGTGACGAGACAGCGACCAGCGAGACCTAGCTGTCACTCAAGTGGCCACGCCCTTAATTATGCAAACTTAATATAACCTAATAAAAACGAAACGGATGAGTTATAAAAAAAATTCACCCCCCTCACAGTTGTCATTAAGGGCAATCATAGCTAAATGCACCAAAGCCATCGTTTGTACCAGGCTGTAAACATGTTTTTATCAGCTGTAAAAATGGCCAATTTACCAATGCAGAAAGAAAGCACTTGGACTTCCTGGAGCCAGCCCCCCAGGCGAGTCGATGAATTGCAGTTTTAGTTACTTCCGTATTGGCTTCCCGAGGGAGAGCGGGAGGTTGCCGCTTGGACAAAACCCATCCCGTATCGATTCAAAATGGGACGAGCAATTTCATTTTCAAATACGGGACGATTCCGTATTTTAAGGGACGGGTGGCAACCCTACTTCTAACATTTGCTATAAACTGCTCAGAGAAAAGCTCTTACAGGATGAGCTGTGCGCTGTCATGGCGTCGACGATGAACAAGCTCTTTTTCTCTCCACTGAGTAAAGCGGCTCAACACCTCTCCAGCGCTGCCATCAATATTGATCAAGTTCTGCATGTTCCAGATCTCCAGCCCCACCAAAACAACTCGAATATTCAGAGGTATATACATCTAATGGAAAGCAGAAAGAAAATCAAGCAGGACAACTACTCCTTCTCTTAATGACTATTTAGTAACATATAATGACTACATTCTAAAAAGATTACGAGCCAAATATGGACAAACCCAGCAATTTGGTTACCAAAATTGAAATAAAAAAATAAAAATTTTGTGTTTGTCCATATTTGACCCAGCACTGGCTTAACAGAGTGTTTTAAACAGCTTGCATTTTACAAGCTATATACAGTTAAAGTCAAAATTATTCGCCCTCCTGTGAATTGTTTTTCTTTTTTAAATATGTCCCAAATAAGTTTAATAGAGCAAGGAATTTTTTGATTGTCTACAGCACAAACCACTGTTATGGAATGACTTGCCTAATTACCCCACCTTGCCTAATTAACCAGCCTTTAAATGTCACTTTAAACTGAATACTAGTGCCACTTCGGTCTTGTCAATTCATGTTTTGGTGGCAGAATCCAGACATTAGTCCTGTCTTGTCTTATATGTTGTGCTCGGCTTAAGTTTTCTTGGGTCGGGCACTCTTATTCTATTCTTGTCTGTCTTCGTCTTGAGCGCTGTCTTGCAGCCGTCTTGGCTGCACTTGGGCCGTGCGTGCTCCCGCTTAACGTGGGGCGCGCAAGGTCTGGGCGTGCTCGGGATGCCCAGTCTCATCCTGGTGTTTGCTCTGTCTGCAGTGTGCCGTTTCATTCTCAGTGTTTAGTTGGTTTCGGTTTGTGCTGGAATGAAACGTGCACGTTGCATGTGTGAGTGTTTTTATTTATCGTGTACTTGTGTCTTGCGTTCTGTTTGTGTTGGTGTTTTGGCCACATGCTTTAGTGTCGTGTTTCTTGTGAACACGTGGTAGTTGAGTTCTCTCACTGGTTGCGTGTTCTAGTCCCGTTTTACGTGAGCATATGGCTTCTGTTGTTTCTTTGTGACATGTGCTCTTCTGTCTGTTGTCTAGTCCCACCCTCCTTGTTAACCCATTATAAGTTTATTCAGTTCACCTGTTTGTTTGTTAATTATTTCTCCTTTATTTTCTCCTCACGTCTGCTGTCCTGTTTGTTGTCATTTATCACTTTGTACAGTCTTGTCCCGTCCTGCCTTTCCCCGCCAGCCCAGTCTAAGTTTGTTTTTGTCTTTTGGTAATGTTTTCCCCCTCTGGGTTGTTTTTGTTGCTTTTTGTTTTACTTTAAAATTAATAAACCCATGTTTTTGTCCCTGCAATTGAGTCCTCATCCTTCCCTAACCCAAACCCTGACAGTCTTGAAAAGTATCTAGTAAAATATAATGTACTGTCATCATAGCAAAGATAAAAGAAATCAGTTATTAGAAATTAGTTATTAAAACTATTATGTTCAGAAAAAGTTACAATCCGTTAAACAGTAATTGGGGAAGCAATATACAGGAGGGCTAATAATTCAACTGTATATTTACATGAGTAGTCTTGAACAAAAGGGATTCTTTGCATTCATACTGTATTAAAACAAGCAGGAAAACTTACACTATCGACATAGTTAGCAATCTGCACCACCTCCTCGCGTACTGCTGTATGATTCCTGTTTTTGTAGTTATACTGTAAAAAAAGAGAAAAAGGACGTAGGATGATTTTTCAATAACTAAACATTTCTCAGACTGCCAAATTTATGCATTAACAACTGAGACAGGAGCAATCAAACATTTTCATTTACTTGGCCACTTCCATTCAATAGCTTCACACAAACTGTTCACATTTTAAGAGCTAGGTGCCGAGTGTGACATAACCATCAGACAATGAGGAAAGGAAACGTTTTACATGACTTACTCTCTCATTATCCACCACCATCAGCAGCTCCACGTAGTGTGTCTGGTGTAGCACCGCCCTCTTTTGCTGTTTGGACAAACAGACAAAAAAAATGTGTTATTTTTCGCATTTTTTGCGAAGGCAAGCATCACTATAATAATAAGCATAATAAAGACAAAACAAAAAAATAAAACATAAATAATAACTGTAGTGAGTGGGGTTGCCCGAGAGCTGTGAGAGCAGAATGAAGCCATTGGCATTAGTGTCAACGACTGTCACCTGTATGCGCCACCTGTCTCGAGTCTCACGGAGGAGATCTGGAAATGTAAAAGGGGGAGAGACCAGAGTGGAAGACAAGAAAGGACCAGGCCTGGACACTTTGTTTGTTTGGGACTTGTGGAGCTGCGCAATGATGGTTTTGCTCTTCAGTGTTTAGACTTTCAGCAGTGAAAAATAAACCACACTGAACTGAACTAAACTGAACTTCAACTCTGAAAACTGGACTGACACAATTTCAATTTACTAGAACTTCTATGTTAAGCTGCTTCGACAATCTACATTGTAAAAGCGCATTGGAAATAAAGATGTTGAAAATTGAATTGCTTTGCTTTCAGTTTGGCCCTTTTGTTTGTTTATTTTCATTATTAAAATAATTTTAAAGTTAGCAGGTTCTCTGCCTTTTTCTTCCTGATGGCCAGGGAGCCATTAACATTTTTACAATACAGGGCTCGAAATTGCGACCATTTTGGTCGCATATGCGGCCGAAATTTAATCTATGCGACCTCATAATATATTTGGGAGCATTTGTGCGACTGCATATAATGGTTGTAGTGGGACTTGTTTCGATTTTTTTCTAAAAACGTGCTGAATCGGACTTCCCTGCCGCTATATTGGTTCATATTAGCTGTCAATCACTCAAGGCTTTCCGCTGTCAGATAACAGGGAGCTTATAAGGGCGCCAGCCGAGATCAGTTGAGTGTTTTCGGAGAAGGTGCCCGAATCTCGATGCGTTGCATTCACTGCGTGTTTAGCTCAAATGTCCGCTAAATGTAACACTGTACACATCGCCAAAGAAGCTCGGCTTTACTAAGTTCAAACTGAATCTGCGGCTCATAACAAAGAACGGTATTGCGCTGGTGGTCGTCGCGGGAATCCTGCTCTGCCTATATTGGGCTGGCTGACTCGCTTTTTTCCACAAACACAGAAAAATAAAAGTCAGCTCATACCGAGACCGAGCATTTAAAATGACACAAACCGAAACCAAAACTTTTAAAGAGTGGTAGAAGTGTGACTTTTCTTACTATCTTTGGTCCATTCTTTTTTGAGATGTATATTATTTTTCTATTTACTGATGACTGCTTTGCAGCTTTCAGCATTGGATTGAATGATTTATTATAATCTTACGTTTGTTTTGTAGCAGAAATATTATTTATTGAATTGACATGCGTATAAAAACAATAGCCTAGTGCAAAATAAATATTTCTTACTGCGATGCTTCATTTTTGTTTGATGAAAACCATACATTTATTTTTCATAAAGTAACAGCAGGACCTTTTACAGTACATAACTCGCATTCAAGCCCATTCAGGGCAGCATGATAATGACATATATTACTCTTTGTAAGTATTATTGACATCATCGTCATCATTAATAATATTTTATAATTATTAGACATTCATTTTGGAATTATTGCACACATATCAATGTCATCACAGCATTAGTTAGATAGTTGTTTCTGGTTTTTGTTAGTCCTGATTGATGTTGTTTTTTTTAAATACAATAAATCCCTTAATATACAATTTGCATTTGCAGTGGTGCTCATTCATTTTTGGTAGGTGCTTCTAAATTTTTTCTGGTGCTTCTAAATTTTTGAAGTTGGAACACCGGTGCTACCAAGTAAAAACGTTAATTTCGAACCCTGCAATAATAATAATAATAATAATAATAAGAGCATACATAATGATCCACTATTGGTTGTAGCGCATTAGGGTTAGGACTAATACAAATTTTAACCATTTTTTAATCAGTGTGGCTCAACCTCGCAGGACAATCCATTCCTAAAATGTGTCACATACACAAAGAACTCTGAGTGAAAAACACTAAGCATGATATTATAAAGACCTAGGCCTATTTCATAAATATTGTGCTTGAGACCGGAAAAGGCTAGGGTTGTTTTCGGTTGCCCAACCATTGCTACAATCAACATTCATTATAATAGACTCTGAACACTTTCGTTTCCTTTCAGTCTTTATTTATCTATATAGCAGACACTGCCCATTTGCTGTAAAATGATTTTATTTAAGTAAACTAAATGAGCATTAAGATCTTGAATTAGTTTATTATATTCAATCCTACAATTAGATGGTCCATTTTATGGTTTGTTTGTGTATGTGGATGCGTGACTAAAGTCATAAGCGTTTTAAATATAGGCGGGCCGTTATCGGCGTTAACATGCTGCGTTAATGCGAGACTCTTATCGGGCGATAAAAAAATATCGCCGTTAATCTATTCTCAAAGTTGGGTTGGAAGCTGGGTCTGTTCTATGCAAGCTATGATGACTTTTACCTTGATATTTTAGCGCGGATGTATACCAGACCGGTGAGCCGTCTGACAAGAAAAAATGCCCTTCTGAATCAAATCAGCAGGATGCCCTTCTGGATCTTTCACTTACTTCGAAGACACTACTGACTACGCTTACACGGACATCTGTAATCTAGTTATTTGCCTTAATAGACAATAATATAAATAAGGTGTTTAAGTGAAGTGTTTTCATGTAAGAGTTTCCTGTAATTCTGGGTGACTTTAACTGCAGTTCGGCAGTTTAACTTTCACTCATGAACATTTCATTCATGCCCCCGTGACAAACTGGGATATTAGATGCAAATAGGGAGAAAGACTGGTGAGAGTGTTATGGAATTTAATAACACACGCCAAATGGAAAAAAAATACTTCCGCATTTCACGATGTGTGTGTGTGTGTGTGTGTGTGTGTGTGTGTGTGTGTGTGTGTGTGTGTGTGTGTGTGTGTGTGTGTGTGTGCAGTCCTTTACTGACAGCCGCATGTGTGGAAAATATGGCGAAAAGTCCTACATGGCGGTAATAGTTTGATTGCAGTGTTTACTTCAATAATGCCACTAATATATGCATACTCCACATGTCTTAATTTCATTTCTGTTTAGTTCAGTTATGACTTTAGTTGCATTAAGGCAATCCAAAATGGCTGTTTCGAGCTTATGTAGGCCTACAGTTCAAAATTCATGTTTAACTGAATAAACAGTTACTAAACACAAGTACATCTTATTGAAAATTTATTTTCATCACCAATTATCATAGTAGAACAGTTTCTCAAGCAGTTTGTGATGCATTTTGGGAACAGGAGATGAGCCACTGGTCTAATGCACCACCTGACTTTAGAAACCCGTTCTCAAAAACTTACTTTTAGTCATTATTTGGGTAGCACACATATTCTGAATGCCTTCGACAGAATTCAATTGAGCCATTTTAATCTAGATTACTTCCAAGATTACAGTGAGATTAATCTACATTTAAAAAATTTATCTATGCCCACCTATAGTTTTAACTAATTGTTTTATTTTTGTAATTTGAGTACCAAGTAGTAATGGGCGATATAAACGATATGCGATATAAACGTTACAAAATTGGCCTACGATAGAGATTCTAATTCTATTGCACTATCGCGATAATGCATGTTTGATGAGGCAATCTACCCGCGAAATTAAGAGCAACGAGCTGCAGCCGGCTGCAACGCATCATCTTGAATAAACAACAGTGCGACCATTTGGCTGCGGCCGATATATTATTGGGGCGGCCCGGTTCTGTGTTCGCGAGAAACTGAGAACACTCTGCCACAGACTCGCATGCTCTGCATGTAGACCCACAGAGACGCGCTGGATACAGAAGAGCGCGAAGACTAAATAGACTGATCCAGCTCATTATTTGGGTGACAATACATTTTCCCCGGACATGTCCGAGAATCTGCTTTCGCTTTCGATATTAATTGTATTCATTTTTGCATTACTTTATAAGCAAACTTTGTCTGGTGCGTCTCAATCTCTCAGCAGCACGCAGACAGAGAGAGAGTGAGGGAGAGAGAGAGAAAGAGCAGATCAAGACACCAGTTTTAATTTCATTAGGAGAACAAAATGTTCAAAATCAAATGTGTTACCTTGGGCTGCAGGTTAGAAATATGTTTTTATTTAAAGTATCTGCAATACACAATTTTATTTGACTAATTAAAACTGGAAGTATTTTCAGTACAGTGTAAGTTCCTTAACTAAAAAGACAACAGTTTTTTTGTTCTCTGCAATGGCATTTAGGAACCAAGGACTTAAAAGAAAAGTCTTTCTTTCTGAAAGGCACTACATTTAGTTTATTTATCTGCAACATTGTGTTGTTTAATTACAGTTTTGCTTTTGCACAATAAATGTTCTCAAAATGACATGCAACGTTTCTTTATTTCTTAAAAAAAATAGCAGTTTGGCTTTCCTAAGGGTCTATGTAACCTGTTCTGAAATGGTTCTATTATAATTTATATATCGCAATATATATCGTTATCGCAAGAGGCTGCAATGTATATCGCAATATGGATTTTAGGCCATATCGCCCATCCCTAGTACCAAGGTTAAAATGAGTACCAATCGAAAATGACCATTACAATATAATAATGAAATAATGAGTGATAGAAAACTAAACTAAGTTTACTTTTTATACTACCTATATTGAGAGTATATTAAGCTTTTCCTTTTTATGCTGGTTCTCCTCACTTTCCGTTAGAGACAAAAATCGCCTTCAAAGCTTAGTCAAGACTTGCTCAAAGATTATTGGTTTGCCTCTGCGGAGTCTAGCAGAGTTACATGAACAGCAAATGATAAGGAAAATTCAAAGTGTGATAGGAGATGATTCCTGTCCTCTAAAGCCTTTATTTGTACTGCTGCCTTCTGGAAGAAGGTTCAGACGTATTAAATGCTCTTCTAACCGATATTAATTCACCTTTGTTCCTGATGCCATAAAGCTTTATAACCTTACATTATAGCATGTTTTTAATTTTCTTTCCTTATTGCTGTTGTTTTTTGTAGTATTATTATATTTATGAAGTTATTATGAAGCATGCTGGTTGTGTTTGTAAGTGATTTGTCTCTGTACGTGTTTGTTGTGTCATGATGCTACTGCCCTAATTTAATTGCCCCTGGTGGGATTAATAAAGTTGTTAAACTAAACTAAACTAAACTAAACTAGATTATGTTGGAAAAGAAATTTAGTAATGGTGGTCAGAAAAAAGTCGAGGTCCAAATCATTTAACATCAGAGAACCAGTGGTGTAAAGTACTTGAGTAAATGGACTTCGTTACTTTACTTAAGTATTTTTTTGGCTACTTTGTACTTGTACTGAGTATCAAAAATATAAGCAACTTTAACTCTTTACTTGACTACATTTTTGATTGAATATATGTACTTTTTACTCCACTACATTTGAACGGATGCTTACCGTTACTCATTACATTGTGATTGTGCACGACAAGTCGGCATCTTTATCTACCACAGCTAATTTGTTGGGCAGATGAGGCGATATCGCCATCTGCAGAGTGCTGAAGGTACTGTATGCTATTTATGAGCTAAATCATGTGAACGTGAATTAGCAGCTTGCCTAATACCAGGTGTTTAATTAGCAACATGGCTGCAGCCAGTGATGAAGCCGAAGCTTGAATTTATATGTAGTTTACTAAGTTGAAAAATAACAGTGCTCCTCTTTGTTTAATTTTAATACAGAGAAAACATCTTAATCAATTGAAAAACTACTCAAAATAAAAATATTGCCCCCCTCTGATACTGAGAGATGAATCACATCAAAGTCAGCTCTGATTTTTTTACTACGTTTTACTATTTTTTTTTGATAAATTGTTTGTGCCTTTTTTGAACATTTGAATTTGACTGAGACTTTTTGTTCTATTTTTTAAATATATTTTGTTCTGCCATTTTGAAACATTAAGGTGTTAAATTTAATTTATATATTAGGAAAATTAAACCTTTCTCTGTGTTCTTTGAGCCTACATTCAGTATGAGTAAAGTACTTAAGTTCTTTTAAAATCGGATACTTTAATACTTTTACTCAAGTCTTATTGGAATTGGTGACTTGTAACTTGTAATGGAGTAATTTTTACAGTAAGGTATCTGTAATTTTACTCAAGTATGGTTTTCAGGTACTCTTTACACCTCTGCAGAGAACTAAAAACTGTATAGAAGTGTGTAAAAAGGGAAGGAGGAATGGAGATACAGTTAAAGTCAAAATTATTAGCCCTTGTGTATATTTTATTTATTTATTTTTTTATGTTTGATGTTTAACAGAGCAAGGAATTTTTCACAGTTTTTCCTATAATATTTTTTTCTTCTGGAGAAAATTAAATTTATTTTATTTCGGCTAATATAAAAGCAGTTTTTAATTTTTTATATACAATTTTAAGGTCAGTATTATTAGTATAATGACTGTTACCATGTTAACCATCAGTATAACTATAGTTATACAATGACTTGCCTAATTACTCCAACTTAGTAACTCCAACTAATTAACCTAGTTAAGCCTTTAAATGTCACTTTAAACTGAATACTAGTATCTTGAAAAAATATTATAGTACATAGTTTTATGTACTGTAATCATAACAAATAAAAAAAAAATCAGTTATTAGAAATGAGTTATTAAACTATCATGTTTAGAAATGTGTTGAAAATAAATCTTTCCATTAAACAGAAATTGGGGGAAAATATACAGGAGGGCTAATAATTCATGAAGGCTACTAATTCTGACTTCAACTCTATGTACATTATAAGACTGACATGATTACAACTGAGATTCATTTACAGAACAGAAGGTGTTTTTATCCTCTTATCAGCTTATCATGTGTATTTACTATACTCACAAGCTTTCATAAGCCAAGTGCACGCTACAAACCAGAACAGCCTTTTATGTTGGACAGTTTATTAAAAATTAATGTAGTAATTCCCATTTTTCAGTTTAGTAGTCATGGATTATCTATCCGAACCTACATACTGTATTATACACTGCTGAATGCACAGCTCTAGGATCATTCATGTTCTCTCATTACTCAGTGGTTTATTTTGCAATGGAATATATTTTTATTTGGACAGAATGAGCAGAGATGCCTCGTACTGGTGTGAACAGTGACAATAGTTGTTTTCAGTGACAGGAGAGTAGACAGTGAACAAGAATAAACTATGTTCACAGATTTCAGTCTTCACAATGCCTTTTGTTTATACAGAATAACTTTTTGGCAAACTTTTTACAATATTACGTAACAAGGACCAGCGGTAGCTACTATTTACACAATCCCTTTCACATAAAGTTGAAGCCTATCCCAGTTTGTAGAAGCAGAGACAAAATAAAGAATCCTGGAGAGCCAGAGGGTTCATCATATAACTATGATATAGTTATTTAAAGAGGTAGACATTTCAGAAAATCAACAAAAAGGTTATTATAAATAAACTTAATTCTGAAATAAAAAGGACTTTTATTATTTTATTTGACACTTGTTAAACATAGTAGAGTTAATATTGATTTTTTTGGTTATATTTCCCAACCCCTTTGGCTAAGCTGTTATTGATATCTTTTCTGTTTTTGAGAAGTGTTCATTTACAGAGTCAGGTTTGAGATTTTTATTCCCCATAAGTGTCAGCTTTTCGCAATGAATTGAAATCAGACATGTGATTTTATGAGAGTATTTGATGCCTTCTTCCTACATAAAATACTTTTTTTTTCTTAAATTTTTATTAGTGTAACAACAGCCGCTGAAAAACAAATATTCCCATGTGGCAGGCACTAGGAACTTGGAGCAGATATTGTAATAAGCTCAGTATCATGCAGTGATAATCTGACCAACATATCTAACAAGACTAAGCATTTTATGACATGACTTCATATTATTTGTGTATTTTACTTTCATTTTCCTAGTCTGTGGTTTTCAGCATCCCGATATGAATGAGTCATGTTACCGGGTGGCTATTAGGGATGCAACCAGGGGCGTTGCTAGACATAAAGCTTTACTGGGGCACTCCCACCTCCCTCAAAAAAAAAAAAAAAAAATTATAATAATATAAATATAAATATATATATATATATATATATATATATATATATATATATATATATATATATATATATATATATATATATATATATATATATATATATATTATAAATAAATAAAAGTATTGTTGTTATTATACAATTATTATTCTAAATAAATAACAGAAATTCTAAATGTAATAAAAGTGATAAGCTAAGATCATTTAAGAAATCTCTTGCATGAATAATAATTTCATTTGAATGAAATTCTATAGACAATTCTATAGAATACAAAACAGATGTTTTATAGAATAATCTGTTGTCTTAGATTTGACAGATGGCAGAGAATTAGGTTTATTAGGTTTTACCTCCCTGACTCATCATCCCTTTTTTATTTCATAAAAAATCTATCAGTAGGCATGCTTAGTAAGATCACCATCAAATTATTAAAACTTTAGTTTTGTCGACTTGCAAAGTTCAGTGCGTGCCGACTCCTTCTCATAAAAGGTTCTTACGCCGGTTTCACAATGCATGAGCGCGAGCGTGCGTTTTAACAACCGGGACTCGCACCGGGAGAAGAGCAGCGCGTCAGGGTCCAGCAGCAGCGGTGTGTGAGGCGCGCAGATATGGTTTTCTGCACACATGCAGAGACGCGTCAGTTTCCTTTTTGATTAAACGCATTGCTTTCACCAGCGTTGATTCGGTTGCACATAGAGAATAACGTCTTTATTCCAGGATTACCACTCTTAATATATACACTTTCCATATGAAGTAAATCATATCTCAAAGCATTTACTGGGGCACTGGGGACTGGGGTCTAGCGACGCCCCTGGATGCAACGATTATAGATTTTGGTTGTACGATTATAGTCTGAGAAATAATGACGGTTATCACGATTATTATGCATTCATTAATTTCAAAACACTACTAGTTTAGAAAATCACTTGAAAACCCCTTATATTTTAAAGTGTTATTTTTTGCTGCTCAGTAACCAATAATACAGCACATAATAATATTAAAAACAAACAATAGTCCATGTCTCTCTTTGTGCTTAAAAATAAGTACAATTTTTGACATTTGAACATACATAATTTTTATGTAATGTAATGTGTATTTATATAGCGCATTTATTGTGTATGGTCATACACCCAAAGTGCTTAACAATCATGAGGGGAGTCTCTCCACACCACCACCAGTGTGCAGCATTCACTTGCATAATTTTTACACTGTAAATAAATGACAGAACAATTAATAATAATAAAAAAGCCTTTGTCTAATGCAGGGCTTGAAATTAACTTTTTTACTTGGTTGCACCGTTGCTCCCAACTTCAAATATTTTAGGAGCACCATAAAAAATGTAGGAGCACCCACCGAAAATGAATGAGCACCACTGCAAATTGTATATTAACAGATTTATTGTATTTGAAAGCAACATCAATCAGGACTAACAATAACCAGAAACAACTAACTAATTCTGTTATGACTGTTACGATTAACCTTTACGATTAATTAACCGTGACGAATTAAAGCGAGGTTAATCGTTGCATCCCTAGTGGCTATTAGTTAGAGCGCTACACAAGTGACTGTTTAATTTACTGAGGGATATTGTAATTGTACACAGAGTTATTCTGTACTCACATTGGCAGTTTATAGTTAAAATCACAGTTAAATCACAAAATTAAAAACAAATCTATTACAGTTAACAATGTATTCCGCAATAACAATATATACCACCCATCCCTAGTGGTGCAAATACCATTTTTTGCAACTTGAGCAAACATTATGTTTGTGGCAGCATTCAATATGAAGGACTTTAAGGCAACATATATATATATATATATATACATACATATACATATATCCATACATATATACAGGCAGTGCAGAATTATTAGGCAAATGAGTATTTTGACCACATCGTCCTCTTTATGCATGTTGTCTTACTCCAAGCTGTATAGGCTGGAAAGCCTACTACCAATTAAGCATATTAGGTGATGTGCATCTCTGTAATGAGAAGGGGTGTGGTCTAATGACATCAACACCCTATATCAGGTGTGCATAATTATTAGGCAACTTCCTTTCCTTTGGCAAAATGGGTCAAAAGAAGGACTTGACAGGCTCCGAAAAGTCAAAAATAGTGAGGTATCTTGCAGAGGGATGCAGCACTCTTAAAATTGCCAAGCTTCTGAAGCATGATCATCGAACAATCAAGCGTTTCATTCAAAATAGTCAACAGGGTCGCAAGAAGCGTGTGGAAAAACCAAGGCGCAAAATAACTGCCCATGAACTGAGAAAAGTCAAGCGTGCAGCTGCCAAGATGCCACTTGCCACCAGTTTTGCCATATTTCAGAGCTGCAACATCACTGGAGTGCCCAAAAGCACAAGGTGTGCAATACTCAGAGACACGGCCAAGGTAAGAAAGGCTGAAAAACGACCACCACTGAACAAGACACACAAGCTGAAACGTCAAGACTGGGCCAAGAAATATCTCAAGACTGATTTTTCTAAGGTTTTATGGACTGATGAAATGAGAGTGAGTCTTGATGGGCCCGTGGCTGGATCGGTAAAGGGCAGAGAGCTCCAGTCCGACTCAGACGCCAGCAAGGTGAAGGTGGAGTACTGGTTTGGGCTGGTATCATCAAAGATGATCTTATGGGGCCTTTTCGGGTTGAGGATGGAGTCAAGCTCAACTCCCAGTCCTACTGCCAGTTTCTGGAAGACACCTTCAAGCAGTGGTACAGGAAGAAGTCTGCATCCTTCAAGAAAAACATGATTTTCATGCAGGACAATGCTCCATCACACGCGTCCAAGTACTCCACAGCTTGGCTGGCAAGAAAGGGTCTAAAAGAAGAAAAACAATTGAAATGGCTTTCTTGTTCACCTGAGCTGAACCCCATAGAGAACCTGTGGTCCATCATCAAATGTGAGATTTACAAGGAGGGAAAACAGTACACCTCTCTGAACAGTGTCTGGGAGGCTGTGGTTGCTGATGGTTTCTGTCAGTGTTTTTATCTGTTCACCATGGATGGCAGGCTTTTGAGTGTCCTTGCAAAGAAATGTGGCTATATTGGTCACTGATTTGATTTTGTTTTGTTTTTGAATGTCAGAAATGTATATTTGTGAATGTTGAGATGTTATATTAGTTTCACTGGTGAAAATAAATAATTGAAATGGGTATATATTTGTTTTTTGTTAAGTTGCCTAATAATTTTGCACAGTAATAGTCACCTGCAAACAGATATCCTCCTAAAATAGCTAAAACTAAAAACAAACTAAAAACTACTTCCAAAAATATTCAGCTTTGATATTAATGAGTTTTTTGGGTTCATTGAGAACATGGTTGTTGTTCAATAATAAAATTAATCCTCAAAAATACAACAATTCTGCACTCCCTGTATATATACTGTATATATATATATATATATATATATATATATATATATATATATATATATATATATATATATATCAAGTGGAAGGGGTAGCAGTACAAAAAATTTTTTTTATATAATTTCATGCATTTCATATCTGAATCCAACACACATATTTTATCTATGAAGCAGACTAATCTCTAATAAATGTAGATAAGTCTCATCATTGTGTAATTGCTGGGACTTGAAGTGACTCACCCTTAAATGGCTGCCAGCTTGACCAAATGTGATGTTATGGGTATGGCTGATTATAGGTTGCCTTGGTGAAGATTGGTTGTCATGGTTATAAGAGTGAGGGGTTCCACAGTTGAGAGGTTGTGTCTGTACGTCCTCCAAACGATACACCAAATGTTCATCACTGGAAGAACCTTCCAGCGGTTCAATTCCAAAACTGGTGCCCTCCGTGTGGATAACGCCCCTACAGCGCAAAGATAACACGCACTTATATATAGAAACATGTACAAGATGTCGACATTTAGCCTACTACAAACTTTTAGAGTCAAAATATTACATCTCAGGAATGACTAAAGATATATGCATAACAATTGGAAATTGATCACATATGCTTATTTATCAATGTCAATGACAAGAATGAAAACTAGTGATCTATTTTTTTGTAGAATTATTAGAATTTACTGTAGAAAATATGTGAAAATGAACATTACTTTCTACAAAAAACTTTCTATCTTTGTTTCTATCTGTCAAGATTATTAGATTCTAGGCTTGACAAGCATCCATAAAAAGCTGAAAATCCCCTTTTGTGGGACCCTATATCTTCAAGAAAGAGCAAAGACTATATTTGGTTTTGAATGGGCAAAATTGTAATGCTCAATATGGCAAATAAAGCTCCGCCTACTAGTACAGGAGCCAATCATCGATCGCTATAGACCATTTCAATGTGGTGATTTCGTTGGCCCATGAACATTTCCTGCTTGTTATCAAACAATTTCATAACTGTAAACAGAGGCAATTCAATCATAACTATTTGTTAAAACGGCTATCATAACATTATTTATCAATATGTGGCTCTTTTTGGATTCTCAGAAGCTCTAGAAATTAGAAATGTAAAACAGGAAATATATTGGGACCATTGTTTTTGTTTACATCCCTCAAAATGGTCTATAGACCTTTTTCTTGGAACGCAAAATTACTCATTATGCTTTGCGTGTATGCGCAGGGAGAATGCTAAGAACTTCCGGTCGGCAGCTGATGCGTGTAAACGGTCACATTTGGAGAGCTTTGAAACGATAGTTTTAATCTATTTTACCTGCTTTTATCATCTTTGAACTAATACTGTTGTCGATCAGCACCACCTCCTGGACTGATCATTTAAAAAATGTGATCTAATAGGATGGAAAACAGCCGCTGTGAGGCATTTTCCACTCATTGACAGACGGCATAAATGAAGCCTCGTCATCGCTAAAATCAACAGTTTCCTCTTTCTTTCAAATATTTAACCAACCTAAGCAAATGTAGTTCACCAAAATGTTTGACACACACGTAGCCTACTGTACAGTTCCACCAACACACTGATTTAATAACTGTGACAAAGTGAAAATAAAGTGATGTTTTGAAATGACAGAAAAACACAAACCATGGTAAACACAACACACTAAATGAAACATAAACGGCTCACGATTAGAATAAACATGCAAATCAGCCAGCAGAGTATCAGTAACAGATATTTTATTGGTCATTTTTGTAAATTGCATGACTTGCACACCTGTTATGTTTCATGCCAGTAATCTGGTTTGCTCTATGATGCAGTGAAGTATTGTGTGTGTGTGTGTGTGTGTGTGTGCTGAAGAGCCGCTGAGCTAACAGCTGACAGGCAGGGGAAACACACACACACACACACTGTATTTATGACGGCAGACAAGTGAACTAGGACAACGTTTTTCTCTCGCGCTTGAACCACACCTTACAGATTATATTGGCTTTAACACACACATTTCAAAATTGTGTCACAAAAACACTCCGTAATCCACTCAAAACGCTAGTGAAACCCATTTTCGGAGCGCAAATTACCAGTTGTAAACAGAAGTTCGAACCATTTACCGGAAGACGCTGGTCGCTATGGTTGTTGCTAGATCGGATACGTATTTATGAAATTTCTGATTTATTGTATTTTATTATCGTCTACTCCCACCCCAACCCTAAACCCAACCGTCACAGAAGCGTAAAAACAGAAGTTGTACCGAGTTTTATTTATCTTATCTATTAAATTACCCAATAAACTGTATTATTTAACCCCTACCCCCACCCCAACCCTAAACCCAACCGTCACAGTTCTGTAAAAATATTCGTTATTGTTATACAGTGTCATAAAAAAATGCCGCTATATTAATGTGCATATCGCACTTCCGGCCGGCCGCGTATACGATCTAGACTTTACCCACTACTACTAGGGCCTTAATTTTCTCATAAGTGATTTATCAACTTTTAATACTTTTTGTCGGTGCAATAGCCTAGTGGTTAGCGCACCGACATATGGTGCAATAGCACGTCAGGGCGTCCCGAATTCGAATCCCGGCTCGAGGACACTTACCTACCCTACCTCCCTTTCTCTCTCCAACTTCTCTTCCTGTCTAAATACTGTCCTATCTAATAAAGGTAAAAAGGCCAAAAATAAATCTTTAAAAAAAAAAACAACAACTTTTAATACTTTTTAAGACCCCGCTGACATCCTGTACTACGTCAATTCTTTTTTCGGTAAAGAGTAATCAAATGAATTACTGTTTCCCCCGTTACAACACCATTACCAATAAAATGCACGTTACTATAATTGAGAACACTGAATCGGTTTTCATGTTAGCAGCGTCTCTCTCAGAAAGCCACAGGACCTCTCTTTCTCTGGGGTGTGTGTGTTTGGGGCTAGGGAGGGGCACATAACCAACCAGTGATGATGACTGGTGTGTCTGTGAGCGTGGTGTAACTGAGAACAGGATAATTGGCTTAGATAGAGTACATTTCCATCGTTTGCCAATCAGAGGCAGAGTAGTGAGAGTGTTCACACACAAGCACACGCACAGTCAGTGGCACACACCAACGACCAGTAGTCAGAACTATAGGTAGCTTTAGCAAACTGGAAATAGCACTACTTTTCCCTTGTTGAGGTGAAAGGCAAGAATGTTTATGTATCGTGCAACTTATGCCCAGGAAAAAAAAAAAAAAAAAGAGTCTCCGCTTCGATGACAAGTAATTCTAATCCAATGAAGCACCTCACGTCGTCACATGCTGCCACAAAATTAGTGTAGTTGTGGTCTGTGAAGTTCTAAACCATCTATTGTGTTTTATTGTGCAACTAGAGTAATGATAATATTTAGAATGATATGTTCGATTTGGGGCAACGCAGTGGCGCAGTAGGTAGTGCTGTTGCCTCACAGCAAGAACGTCGCTGGGTCGCAGGTTCGAACCTCGGCTGGGCTGGGTCAGTTGGCGTTTCTGTGTGGAGTTTGCATGTTCTCCCTGCGTTCGCGTGGGTTTCCTCCGGGTGCTCCGGTTTCCCCCACAGTCCAAAGACATGCAGTACAGGTGAATTGGGTAAGCTAAATTGTCCATAGTGTATGAGTGTGAATGTGTGTGTGGAAGTTCCCAGAGATGGGTTGCGGCTGGAAGGGCATCCGCTGCGTAAAATTGTGCTGGATAAGTTGGGGGTTCATTCCGCTGTGGCGACCCCGCAAGGGACAAAGCCGACAAGAAAATGAATGAATGAATGAATGAATGTTCAATTTAACGGTTGTCTCTCACATTGTCCCACAACAACATTCAAATAGTGTAGATTAGTGCAGGGGCTCCCAAACTTTTCAGCCCGCAACTGCTAAAATAACAATGCCAGTGACTCACAACCCCCAAATTCCTCTTAGGTAGTTATAAATATACAAACGTTGCACACGCAACAAAAGGCCTATATAAACACGAGCATATTGACAACAAAAAAAAGTGCAACAGTCTAACAACTATATAATTTTTAGGTTTTTATTAATTTGTTTATTTAATATTAATCTCAGCTAAAGAGACTAGTGGACGCAACGTTTTCAGTCTATTTTTGGTTTAATTTTGGAGACCGCCAATCAGAAATCATCCTCAATATTCACTTGTGGCCTGTATTTATTTTTAATGTATTTGATTGCCATAAAGGTGTCAGAAAGTTTAACCTGGTGCTATAAAATCAGTCTGCTGCAGCTGACACTATTGCTGACACTATTGCTAACGTAAACACACTGATCCTATGAAAAAAATAATAATTGAAGGGTTGATGGCTTTTCATTAGCATGTTGTTGGTTTTTTTAAACTATAAAAATGACAATTTTATCTTCTGTAGGTTATGGTTAATATGGTAATTCTGGTAATGGTAATTACTTTTGGAAATCACCAAGCGACCCTCACTTTGGGAACCACTGGATTAGTGTATAATGTTTTATATTTATTTTATAGTCATTTGACAAATTAGATTTTTTTAAAGTAACACAATATTTATTTTCCCTGGTAACTGGTTACTTTTATAATTATGTAACTCAGTTACTAACTCAGTTACTATTTGTGAGAAGTAACTAGTAACTATAACTAATTACTCTTTGTCTTTTTACTAATTGACTCTGGTTGTGACACATCAGAAAGAAACAGATTGTTTAAAAATAATACAAATAAGAAGATTAATTTAGGAAGGGTTCTATTGACTAGTTATTGATTTGATGGAGGCAAAGCTGAATGCACTCTTTGATAAAATGGGTGAGTTTTAAGTAGACTTAATGAGAAATCCAGCATATAGCACCAGAGAGCACTAGAAGAGTGAGTATAAGACATTTTGTTAATTTTGTTTAATAAACATATGCATGGTTAAACTGTTAATAAAAAGCTTAATAAACTGCCAGAAGAAAAGAAAAATATTAAATGTATTCAAAATTTAAAGACGTTACAAAAACGTTACACGTCTTTTCCAAGACAGACAGTAATTTCTTTTTATTTATTTAATTCATCAACTGAGATTTGACTAGATTGTGAAAACGTGACTTGGAGACATCAGTAAAAATAAACAAGTAAATGATTATATTATACTACTCGTTCATACATTTTCCTTCTGCTTGGTCTCTATTTCAGAGGTTGTCATAGCGGAATGAACCACCAACTATGCCAGCATATGTTTTACGCAGCGGATGTCCTTCCAGCTACAACTCACTACTGGGAAAGACCCATACACTCTCACATTCACACACACACACACACCCATACACTACAGTCAATTAGTTTATTCAATTCACCTGTAGCGCATGTCTTTGGACTGTGGGGGAAACCGGAGCACCCAAAAAAAACCCAAGCGAACATGTGAGAGCATCACACAGAAATGCCAACCAGCCCAGCCAGGACTCAAACCCAGCCTATTATGTTATATTATATTACATTATATTATATTATACTATACTATATTTATTTGTTTTAATGCAAGACTACTATCTGATTTTAATAACATAAACTGTACAACCACAAAGCTAAAAACTTTTAGAGAAAAAAATAATAAAGCAACAGTTTTGCCCTCTATCCATTTAAAGTGATCTCACCTTAACCCAGAGCACAGGCTGAGTGCTGCAGAAGAGCCCTCCACATCCTCTATGTAACCACTATAATGACAATGACCCTGATGGAAAACAGAGAGAGAAAAATATATCTCAGTAAAATACATCAAGAATAGAAAAAAAAGCAATATTTTTATCATTCAGAGCTTTCCAGGTAACAAAATGTAGCTAGAAAGCAGCAGTTATCCACTAGGGGACATCTTGAAGATGAGATATAAGACTTATATTTTAAAGCAGCAAAGCTCAGCTGGTCTGTTTATAAGCTGACATGAATCAACCGATCTTCACGGCTTAAAAACGCTCTAATGTTCCTGTATCTGCGGTTACACTCAGTAAAAAGCGGTGAGTTCAGTGAACTGATGACCTTCACAGCCAATCACAGTCATTTCTGTTGAGCATGTGTACACGATAGCAAATCCACACTGTTTAAGAACGTGCTCACTAGCGCTAAATTGTTCATGGGAAATGGACGTTTTTAAAATTTCAGTAGCAATTGGTATCGAATTCTAGTATCAAGACAACACAAATTAAGACCTGTAAGACTTCTTGTAGATGCTGTTTGACTGCAGAACAACCAACACACCTCAATAAAGAATTCTGCTTGAAACGAGTCTCCTGTACTGGGAGACTCGAACCAAACCAACACCAAACAACTAGCAGTGACGAAACCCTACTGTGTTGTCACCACGTATTGGCTCACGATTGGACCAAAAAGTTGTCCATGAACACTAAATGGATGAAAGCCAACTGATTCAAAAGCACAAGTGTCCTCCGCGCTACAGGGGGCAGTATCTGTTTTCTCATTCAGAACGGTGTGAGTCAAAATGCAGTGCTTCAAGATTACTCACATTGACTCTCATTTGTTTTGTAATAAATTGACAAAGAGTTCAGAATGAAAAGGAAAAGAAAGCGTAACAAAAAATAAATTAATTAATTAAATAAAATAAAAAAATTTAAACTATGTAGCTCTTAAGCCTCATTCACACTACAAGCGACTCGCAGTGGCAAAGCATCAAGTGACCGTTCATTTTAACAGAGAGTCAGCGACTTCCGGCGACTTCAATCTAGATGAGCGATCGTTGGCGACCAGGTAGGCGTGTCGTGCGACACAACAAAGTTGAGCATCCTTCAACTTTATGCAAATGAAGAGCGGCTTTCTTGAGCGACAGCCAATAGGAGCGACAGTACAGCTCAAGTGATCCTCTCTCAGCTCCCTCAGAGGCCAGTTGTATTCTCCGTGGTGTAGACCTACACAGACCTGCATTTGCAGCAGATCGCCACTCAGAGCAACAGGCATCTACAAAGTCACTGCTAGTTTGAATGAGGCATTAAAGTGACAGTGCGCTACATTCCTGCTGCTGACTGTGCTGTTAATCAAACAACAGAATACAAGCACAAAATCACTCACTGCTCTTGACTGAAGGACTTTTTGTAGCTTTAATATGAAACAAATCAAGTTTAATTCTAACAGTATTTATTTATATTGTTTAAAGCACAGTTTGGTTTGTTTGTACATTTGAATCCCATTGGATTATTGTTTAATTCTTTTCCATAACTTTTGAGGACTTCTTTGTTTGTTTGTTTTTTTACTTTGTCCCATTCTGCTTTGGTAATTGAGAAATTTGAATTTTATTATCTTTAAACTGTATTGGTGTAATAGCAAACGTATTTACAGGAGAAAAACTACATACAGTATCATAAACATTTTGGTCATATGACACACATTGATTTAAAGAAAACATACACGCTTAAATTTAATCTGCCTTAGCATTCAATTCCTGCTAATCATTATACTTTTCTGAATACATTAGTGAGCGCACATATTACAATGAGTCATGTGTTTTATTAATGCTGTGTGCTCATGGTGAAATGTGAGTGTGGCCTTTTCAGAGCAGATGAATCAGACTGTGACATCAGACACGGAGCAGCTCTAGCAAACCACTTCAGAAAAACAAAAGCAAAAAGCATTGATTTCCAAATAAGCGGTACTTTAGATTAAAAACCTAATCCATATCTGTAAATTATGATGTATGTAAATTAGGATACAATAAATATTGTGATATATTGCCATAGTTTGTATTAGTATGTGTCACATTATATTGACAACTTGATAAAGTCGGCAGACAAATTAAAATTCCAATTCCAATTTATTTTCCATCCATTCCAATTCATTAAAACTGCACAGTGTGATTGAACAGAGAGTATATTGCAAAGCTTACAAATAGCATGTATTTTTTGTCTAATTCAGTACTCCCTGGTATAGCATTTAGGATTGGGCTATGTTGACCAATTTGGCATCGTACGATGTCTAATGTGAAACATGGCGACGGACCATGGCATCATCGTCATAGGGGGAGGTGAATTAAATATTTATAAATAATTAATAAATTCATAACTAATTAATTATTTGTAGCCTACCGTTTCAACTACCTGACCCGCATGGCCTTTGTTTTACTCATAACCAAATCATAAATAAATAAATAAATAAAGTTACACACAAATTACCACCTGTCAATCACTTTTTTTTTCCGCGGGACTCTGGCATGACTAGGTAGAGTGAACTGAGCCGTTGTGGCATCCACACACTTGCTTGGTAAAAAACCCAACAACAGTATCTGAGGTTTTCACTAAAATTACTTTGCACAAGCGTGAAAGCGAAAGACTGAAGCAGTGAACTGATGCTGTGACACGTTACCTGAGAGAATCAAAAGACAGAAGAGTCGTTAGATAGAGACAAGATTAATTAAATATCACGTTTAACAACTAACTTATAGTGAGATGCCATCCTGCGGTACATCCTTGATAATCTGTACGTACCAATGACTATAAAATATACAGTCCATACACTGTTCTCTGGAGCTCAGACAAGCGCATGACAGTGTGTGTGTGTGGCTGTGTCTGTGTGTGTGTGGTCACGTGATGTGCGTTTTCAGCAGACGGAGGGCTGTTCAGAAATGCCACATGACCCGCCAGTTTGAATGTGGATCATTTTCGTTCTGAAATGCCATTTTAAAACGAAGCTGTATCAGTGTAAACGGGGTCTGAGTGTGTGTTTTTCACGAGCGGGTTTGCAACGGGGGCGGTGCGGAGGATCAGTGATGCTGCCTCAGCATCATGATGTCTATAGGCCATCGGCGATGAACGATGGCATTGTCTATCGACCCAACCCTAATAACATTAAAACCAAAGTGCAGCCACACATCAGCTCTAAAAGCTGGAGGCACCTTTATATTTTATGCCATGATCACTTTTGCTTACTTCTGATACCGTACTACTTGGCGTTTTGTTGATCGTTAGCGACATCTACAGGAGCGGAGGAGGAGGTCATTTGGCACAACTTGAATCGATACTTGAGGTTGGACTATCGATACACTATCGTAAAAGAAACTATCGCGATAGTTAGATGTATCGATATTTTTGCACAGCCCTAATTTATACCATATAGTTGTAGTGTATCGAGAGTGAGATGGGACTCGCATATTAAAAGTAATTGAATTCGACATTCAGAACCTATAATCGATCTAATTTTTCCAGGTAAATTTTTCAATTAGTTTCCCAACCGTGTGTGGAGTCACGTGACCTCACTCTGGCTGGTTTACACTTCTGCATCAAGAGCATCCACATGGTCCGGCGCAGACTTTGCGCGGTCGCATACCCTACTATACTATAGGTACCATAAACCTTCTACTTTTAATATGAAAAACATTGAAAAATTATTTATTTTGTTTCCAAAAGTACAAGTTATTTATTTTCACTATTTATAAGAAAAAAGTAACTTGGTTTTAGGCAATGTGTGTTTTAATTTCAGTGGTTTAATGTTGATCTTCAATAAATAATCTTAGATAGTAGATAGTGTGCGTTTCCTTCAATTATTTTAAAATCAAATAACGCACCCTTCATTCATAAATCTCTCACCTGTAATATGTGAGGATATTTACTGTACAAAACCTGTCAGTGAACTATGAGGGCAAAAAAATTTTTAATGAATAAATAAATAAGATAATCGTTATTTAATTGTAACTGAACTAAAATGTTTAATTAATCAAGATTTTGATTTTAGGCCAAATTGCTCAGCCCTAGTTTGAAGCGTCCTCTGATGCAGCTGTGGTGATTCCAGCGGATCTTCTCTTTATTACAAACAAGCACTGCTTTAAAAAAAATGTTTAACTTGTAAAACTCATGCTTGAGGTGCAGCTGATCACAGAGAATCGGAACAGATCTTTTAATCCCAGTTTCTTTGCTAATTCTGTCTTGTGGACATGTTTATATGTTACTATAGAGACAAGTTAACATGTGGAATTTGGTCGGCGCCAATGGTGTAGTGGTTAGTGCGTCGACACATGCACTCCGGTGCTCACCGAGTTCGATTCCCGCCTCGAGGTCCTATGCCGATCCTTCCCCTCTCTCTGCTCCCACACTTTCCTGTCAATACTCTCTACTGTCCTGTCAATAAAGTTGAAAACCCCTAAAAAATAATTATTAAAAAAAAAAAAAAAAAGCTGGAATTTGGGTCCTATTTTAACATCAGGAAATTTAAAAAAAGAAACTTGTGTTTCTATCACTCCAATATGACTGCATGACAATATGACCTTCCAAAAGTTGATTTTGCATTATACGTGCCCTTTAATAAAGAGAACTTAGTAAAACAAACAAAGCGTGAACATAAAGAGTACAGAAAAGTTGGGAAAGAGAAAGAATAACACAGATCGGCTATATTCAAACTAACCATATCCCCGACCTAATCAACTCATCATAATTATTGTAAAAGTTGAAGCTGCCTGACTTAAGAGAAAACAGTCATGGTTTAAACGTGTGTGTCTCTAGGGAACAGTATTTTGTTGAATTAGGGCAGAGTCGTAAAAGCCTCCCTGGATCTAGTGTAAAGGTCACTTGACAAGTGCAAGTTACACATATGTTATCTGGATTATATCAAAATAATTTGAGACAGCATTTTCAGATCATTTTCTTAAGGTAGATAATATTAATACCTATCTGCCTCTGAGCATTTATGTAATACTTTTTTTTCATATAGCCATGCAGTTCTAAAATGTATAGTAGTGCTCATATTGCATGCTTTTCTCCTCCGCTTTAAATAATGGATTCTGCTTTTCTGCTCTGAAATCCACCATTTTCATAAGTGATGCTCTTTCCATCAGTTTATTTAAATATTACTTTGGTAAATTAGTTATTACTTTCTGAGGTTGTGACAGAGGCATCTAAACAGGATAACTCTGTTATACACCAGTTTTGAAAATGTATGAAATATATACAATTTAATATCATTATAACTAAATCTAGAACATTTCAGTGGTGGTTATTTTTAAATAACCTAAAAATAATTTGTACAGAACACCCCTCATGGTTATTTGTAGGCTATTATCTTCCAAGCATAAAACAATGTTCCCAGAACATTGAGGCACAGTTATTTTAAAAATAACCTATAAGGAACTGTAAACTATTTTGCAGAATCACATGAGAGAGATTAGTAAATACAGAATTTCCTAAAATGTAATGTTTTAATATTTAGGTATTTAAAAAAAAAATAACTTTACCACAACATTCTGGGAACGTCATTTAATTTTTATGACATTTTTAAAATATGCATGAAGCATGTTTGGAGTAACAGAATAATAAAATATTTTAGCTATAAATTCTGTGTTTCTCTAGAATACACTCAATAAAAAGACGCACACTTGCATAGTTTCCAAGTTAAATGCTTATTATTTTCTTAGTAATTTGGTAAATGGTAATTTTCTTAATTATATTACATCATTTTCTTAATTACTTTAGAATAGATATGATATTTTTGATTTCAGATAGATCTGACAGAATTAACCTGATGGCCAGCCAAACTGAGAAGTTATTAAAGTAATACTTACCCCAAAAATGAACATTTACTGACTATTTACTCTCTCTCATCTGGTTATAAAACTTTTTTATGAGTCTTCTGTGTAACACAAAAGTAGATTTATGGAAAAAATGTGCTTTATTTCAACAAAGCTATTACACTACAAAGTTAATAAAACTTGGTAGTTTTAATGTTAAATGGACACATTACTATCAATGAAAACAGCCATGATTACCCTTTTAAAGCATAATCTTGATTTAAACAATATTTCAAACATAATACTCACAAATGCAGACTTAAAAATGACTTAAAAACTTAAGACTTAAAAAAAATTATGTACAGCGTTAATATTAGTAGCACTGTAAATAATATTTTTACATAATAAAATATGTAAAAATATTATTTACAGTGCTACTAATATTAACGCTGTACATCATTTTTTTTCTTCACAATTTTGCCCTTTTTTTCCCCATCGGCATGAAAAATTCTATATGATAAATCAGACTTTAGTGATTAGTATCGTCTGTTTAAATTTTTTCGATAAAATCTAATTTATTTCAATAATTTTTAATAGTTTTTTTTTTTATTATTGTTATTATTTTATTGTTTTCTAATGATACGGGCTATCTTTTCCAGGTTTTTGCCCATAAGTCATGTTCACTCTTCCCACACAAAGCCAGGAATCGTGATTTGAATGATTTCATTCCTTGGACCAAATCTTTGCACCACCGCCTCTAATATATTATCAAAATAAAGGCAGATTTGTATTACATTTAAATGTCAACTATGCTGTAATTTGTATGTACTATATTATAGGAATGTAATCTCGAATGTAACATAATACGATTTGAAATGTGAATGTTTACACTGTTGCTAATAATGATGCACAAGATACAAAAACAACAGCAGCTATGAACTCTGGTTTAGTCTGAGCTATGGTTTAGTCTGCCATGAAACTTACAGTGAGGAACGCTGCAGGTTAGAGTTGACAACCAGAAAGAAATGTTGTATAAATATAAACAGCTCTGGTAAAGAAAACAGAACAAAGAGAAAACTAAACCGAAATTGAACGCACATGACATCGCTCTCTACCCATTTTCCCAAAATCCATTTTTTTTAATTGTAGCTCAATTATGGCACAGTGGTGCAAAAAAACCCAAGATATCTCGGTATAATTCTACCAAATAAGTAACTTTATTCAGGTCATGACCACTGACTCAAATTATGCGTCTCAACAAATAATTATCTGTTAATGAACAATTATTGTGTATAGGTAATCTTATATTATAGCATATGTTAGTTATGCAAAGGTTTTTTAAATAGCTCTTATGTCCAGTGTTGTGTTTGTATTTATGATTAATTTATGCAGCACTGTTGTCCTACGAGACACAACATTTCATTCCTCTGCATGTCCACACATGTGGCGGAATGACAACAAAAACTTGACTTGACATATGATGCATTAGATATAGATGAGAAGTAAGGAAGGATATTGGAATGCTCAGTACATAAGGTTAATTTCCCATTTGTAAAATATTTTCAAGACGCCACCAAAACCAGTGAAAGTTTGGGTTTTAATGTATAACAAAAGACAAAATAATGAGACAAAGTAAGAAATCATAGTCCGTTAATTTGTTTTAAATATAAAGCAAATAGCTGATGCTACAAACCCACAATAATATTTTTTGTAAGCTATTTTCTGTTAAAGCGTCTCTCTTCAGGCAAGCAAGATAGAAAGACAAACAATACAGCCTCCACACTATTTCAAACACAAAACTATTAGTTTAATTATTTTGTTTAATTATTGTTATTATTAAGTCAAAAGTGAATCGCGTGTCACATAACATTGATGATGCCACAGAACAAGCTCTAAACACTCAGCAACCTACACTACCTGACAAAAGTCTTGTAGTCGATCCCGGTTGTAAGAGCAACAAATAATAACTTGACTTCTAGTTGATCATTGGAAAAGTGGCAGAAGGTAGATTTTTCTGATGAATCATCTGTTGAACTGCATCCCAATCATCACATATAATGCACAAAACCTACTGGAACCCGCATGGACCCAGGATTCTCACAGAAATCAGTCAAGTTTGGTGAAGGAAAAATCATGGTTTGGGGTTACATTCAGTATGGGGGTGAGCGAGAGAGCTGCAGAGTGGATGGCAACATCAACAGTTTGAGGTATCAAGACATTTGATAAGCTCATTACATTACAAACCACAGGAGAGGGCAAATTCTTCAGCAGGATAGCGCTCCTGCTCATAGTTCCTGACAGCAAAGAAGGTCAAGGTGCTCCAGGATTGGCCAGCCCAGCCACCAGATGTGAACATTATTGAGCATGTCTTGAGTAAGATGGAGGAGGCATTGAAGATGAATCCAAAGAATGTTGATAAACTCTGGGAGTCCTACAAGAACGCTTTCTTTGTCATTCCAGATGACTTTATTAATAAGTTATTTGAGTCATTGCAAAGATGTATGAATGCAGTCCTCCAAGCTCATGGGAGATATACACAATATTAATTCTTTTTCCACTGCACCATGACTTTTGATTCTATACTGTACATTATTTCTGTTAAGTGACAAGACTTTTGTCTAAGCAAAGTCAGACCTTACTGTCCTAATTAAATAATTAAAAGGCAAGGCGTGATGATATTTTATTTTGGTAAAATAAGTGTAATCTAGAGGCCTTTGCCTTTCATTTAAGCCACTTCTGATACCAAATAATCAACTAAAAGTCAAGTTATTATTTGCGGTTCCTAAAACTTGGATAGGTGACAACTTCTGTCAGATAGTGTATACCCAATGGAATCGTACCATGAGGCCAATACTGTAAACTGAACTATTGATGTATCGCTACACCCCTAAAACACTTTTTTTTTTTACACGATTGCCTATTTTTGATTAAACAAAACATAAACCCAGCAAATGTTTGATCATCCCAGTCATCATCTCATATCGCTTTACTCTTTCTGACTTTCACTTTATCCTAAATGTACAGGGAGTGCAGAATTATTAGGCAAATGAGTATTTTGACCACATCATCCTCTTTATGCATGTTGTCTTACTCCAAGCTGTATATACTACCAATTAAGCATATTAGGTGATGTGCATCTCTGTAATGAGAAGGGGTGTGGTCTAATGACATCAACACCCTATATCAGGTGTGCATAATTATTAGGCAACTTCCTTTCCTTTGGCAAAATGGGTCAAAAGAAGGACTTGACAGGCTCCGAAAAGTCAAAAATAGTGAGGTATCTTGCAGAGGGATGCAGCACTCTTAAAATTGGCAAGCTTCTGAAGCGTGATCATTGAACAATCAAGCGTTTCGTTCAAAATGGTCAACAGGGTCGCAAGAAGCGTGTGGAAAAACCAAGGCGCAAAATAAACTGAGAATTGAACCATGAACTAAGAAAAGTCAAGCGTGCAGCTGCCAAGATGCCACTTGCCACCAGTTTTGCCATATTTCAGAGCTGCAACATCACTGGAGTGCCCAAAAGCACAAGGTGTGCAATACTCAGAGTCATGGCCAAGGTAAGAAAGGCTGAAAAACGACCACCACTGAACAAGACACACAAGCTGAAACGTCAAGACTGGGCCAAGAAATATCTCATGACTGATTTTTCTAAGGTTTTATAGACTGATGAAATGAGAGTGAGTCTTGATGGGCCCGTGGCTGGATCGGTAAAGGGCAGAGAGCTCCAGTCCAACTCAGACGCCAGCAAGGTGGAGGTGGAGTACTGGTTTGGGCTGGTATCATCAAAGATGAGCTTGTGGGGCCTTTTCGGGTTGAAGATGGAGTCAAGCTCAACTCCCAGTCCTACTGCCAGTTTCTGGAAGACATGTTCTTCAAGCAGTGGTACAGGAAGAAGTCTGCATCCTTCAATAAAAACATGATTTTCATGCAGAACATGCTCCATCACAGGCGTCCAAGTACTCCACAGCGTGGCTGGCAAGAAAGGGTTTAAAAGAAGAAAAACTAATGACATGGCCTCCTTGTTCACCTGAACTGAACCCCATAGAGAACCTGTGGTCCATCATCAAATGTGAGATTTACAAGGAGGGAAAACAGTACACCTCTCTGAACAGTGTCTGGGAGGCTGTGGTTGCTGCTGCACGCAATGTTGATGGTGAACAGATCAAAACACTGACAGAATCCATGGATGGCAGGCTTTTGAGTGTCCTTGCAAAGAAAGGTGGCTATATTGGTCACTGATTTGTTTTTGTTTTGTTTTTGAATGTCAGAAATGTATATTTGTGAATGTTGAGATGTTATATTGGTTTCACTGGTAAAAATAAATAATTGAAATGGGTATAAATTTGTTTTTTGTTAAGTTGCCTAATAATTCTGCACAGTAATAGTCACCTGCAAACAGATATCCTCCTAAAATAGCTAAAACTAAAAACAAACTAAAAACTACTTCCAAAAATATTCAGCTTTGATATTAATGAGTTTTTTGGGTTCATTGAGAACATGGTTGTTGTTCAATAATAAAATTAATCCTCAAAAATACAACTTGCCTAATAATTCTACACTCCCTGTAGTTTTTAATTGATGTTTTGTGCCACGTTCTCTTCTCAGCGCCATGTAAAACTGAATTCCAGTTAATGTGAGTAATGCAGCTCTTCCCAGAACTGCTCTGCCGTTCTTGGCATCAGACGCGGTGCAAGTGTTTGGTCATGGCCCATGAGGAAATGACATCAGCAGTTACAACAGCAGACACAGCAGCGGTTTCCTCACTTCATCACCTGTGCAGTTCTGTAGATGTGCTGCCAACAAGGTGGAAATAACATACACCTTGCGATGTGAGAACAGCTGTGTGTTTTAATTTTGCTGTATGAGCGCATATGGTTAAAATGTAAAAGATAAATAAAATGTAGCAGCATTTCATTACTGGCTCTCAGTGCTTCTTTTGAATGAAATCATTTATCCTGTGTGTCTTAGATTTGGGCATTAAGCCAAATATAAATAAATATTCCTCAAGCTATTTCTCAAGTGCAGAATCAAGGTGATGATTGGGAGACATGAAAATATAAAAATATACTTAACCCTAAAGCATCTTAGAGGATTTTTTGGGCAAAATCATTTAGTTTTTATACACAGCTGGGGAAATACTGTAAGTATTGAACACATGTTTTTCCCTGGAAATAATATTTCTAAAGGAGCTGTTGACATGGAATTGAAGCAGATTTTGGTAAAAACCCAAACAATACAAATATAAAAATAAAATGAGTTCTGTGTAATAACAATGGAATGGCACAAGACGAAAATATTGAACTACTGAAATGTATTTAATCCTTGATATAAAAGGCTTTTTTGGTGATGGCAGCTAAAAGATGCCTCTCATATGGAGAATGAAGCCACATGCAATGCTCAGGTTAGATTTTTTCCACAGACTTCAACAGAGTGTAAAAATCTTGATGGTTCTGTGGGTCTCATCTATCAAATCTGAGCTTTATTTCGTATTTTCTATTGGATTTAAGTCAGGTGATTAGCTGGGCCTTTCTACAGCTTGATTTTCTTTCTATGAAAGCATTTGAGCTTCGTTCGCTGTGTTTTGAATTCATTGTCTGACTGAAATTTCCACCCTGGTTTCATCTTCATCATCCTGCTAATGTAGACGTTGGACTGAAGCAGCTAATTTTCATTTGCAATGACGAATGGCATACCCTCAGCCCTTCGTCAGTGTAAATGAAAATTAGCTAAAGAACTTCTGAGATATTTCAGCTGCTGTCTGGGCTTTCACTGCCTTTCTACACCTCCCTTTCTTCATGTGTTCAATACCATTTTCCTGCGTTGTTTTTTTTTATTATACATAACTTTATTTGTAAACTAATTAGTTTTGTTTTCTTTGCATATAGGGATTTCTTTGGTTGCTACCAACATTCTGGGAAAATTTCATGTCAACCTTTAGAAATATGTTTTCTGAGGATAATGGTGGTGTTCGATACTTTTTTCCCTGCTGTATATATTTAAAGTTTCCTTAATCTGAGCAGTTCTTTTTTTGGTTAAGTTTGCCATCTGAACACAGGAAAAAAAGGACCAGATTCAACAACGTGGTTAAAAACACCTTAATTTTGAAATCAATGGGAAATACCAAAAATCTAAGATTTGTTTTTTTGTTTGTCCAATAAAAAATGATATAGGTCAAATTTAATATAATTAATTTCAGATTTACTGGAAATTATTTATCAAATAAGACTGCAAAAATTTATTAGGAGATATATGGGAGATTCCCCTCAATGTGCAAAGCGTGTCCAGAAAAGCGCTATATAAATTTAAGGAATTATTATTATTATTTTTTTTAATTAAATGATTCTCTCACAAAAGAATTATTGTTTGATAAGTTTAACTAACACAAAATCTACAGTTTAAAACCTCTGGAACTATTGGACAAACAAACAAACAAACACTACCCATGTTGGTAACACTTTATAATAACTACACATTATCAATCATTTACTAAGCATTAGCATCTAGTGAATTCTTTATCTGTTAATCATTAACTCTACATTAATAAGCGTTAGTAAGCAGTTTATAACTGCAGCTACAAATCATCTATTCTTGACTTACAATCACAATTATAATGTGCTTAATAATTGTACTTTCATACTTTGTTAATGATTTACTTTTCATTACTAAATTAAGTATTGCATTATTAACAAACCATTTGTATTTAAGAGTAGTCGATGGTTTTTAAGATAATTCAGAATGAGTTAGTAAATGATTAATAAACTATTGAAATCAACATTTATATATCTTATTATTCAGGCATATATTAATAGTTAATTTGTATGTTAATAAATGCTTTATTAACTCAACTTCAAGCAGTTTTGTGACCTAATCTAAAGTGAGGACTGTTTATGCTTTATAAATCCCTTATAAATGACAATTAAAGGCTCAGTATGAACAATAACCATTGCAATCTTATCTAAAAAGTTAAATTACTGTAAAGTTTAAACATTGCTGAATAACAGGAGTGTCAAAATACGACATAAAATTGGATAAAATAACAACAATATAACAATATAATAAGATGCAATGTTTAAACTGTACAGTAATTTTATTTTAGATAAGGTTGCAAAGAATATTTTTTTTTTAAATACAGTTTTATTTGTGTATCTTCATATGAATAGAAATTAATAACGTCGTTTGTGTTCTTTTTTTTCTGTTTAGAATTTAACTGAGCCTTTAATTGTCATTTATAAGGGATTTATAAAGCATAAACAGTCCTCACTTTAGATTAGGTCACAAAACTGGATGAAATTGAGTTAATAAAGCATTTATTAACATACAAATTAACTATTAATAAATACCTGAATGATAAGATTTATAAATGCTAATTTTAATAGTTTAATAATCATTTACTAACTCATTCTGAATGATATAAAAAAAAAACACCAACTATGCTTAAATAACTGGTTTGTAAATAATGCAATGCTTAATTTAGTAATGAAAAATAAATCATTAACAAAGTATGAAAGTACAAGTATTAAGCACATTATAAATGTGGTTGTAAGTCAATAATAGATGATTTGTAGCTGCAGTTATAAACCGCTTACTAATGTCTGTTAATGTAGAGTTAATGATTAACAGATAATGAATTCACTATATGCTAATGCTTAATAAATGGTTCATAGTGTGTAGTTATTATAAAGTGTCACCAAAATGGTTGATAAAAACAGTTTAGTTTACATTGCTGTACTATTTTAAAAACCTATAACTTGCTTAGTTGGGATAACATCATTAAGTTTAAAAATGTTTGTGTAGTTTACAATAATATGCATGGTTTAGCTTCTCCCCCTCTGTTTATAATATGTTAATCCATGTAGAAACTGATAAAGGTAAATCTAGACAACTGATACTGTTGGATACTTTCCTTGTATTAAAAAACAAGTTATCTTTGTGGCCTAAAAAGATCATTTATATACAGACTTACAGTCGTGTTTAATCTCTCCATGACCAGCGAGCCATCTTTGGCATAAGAGTACACAGTGAAGTCTTCTGGAAGTAGCAATCTAAGAAAAAGCAAACAAACATAGCACTATGTGAGCATTTATTGTTGCAGAAATGTAAGTCTCACATCAACACACATCATCAGAACATACTGAATACATTGGTTAACCTTAATTTGTGCACCCAGTTACAGTCTGAAACTTATTTTGTTAACAAAGATTTTAAATGCTTGGTGTTTAGATTCTTTTTTTGTCCTCAGTGTTACAAAGTCTAAATTGTAAACTACTATAACAAGACAGGATGTGTTGAGTAAACGCAACAACACAACCTTTAGCTGCGTCCCAAATAGCACACTATACACTATGCACTATGTAATTATGCACTTACACACTCAACAGCATAGTATATGAATGTAGTGTCGTTCCAAATGGAGCACTAATGTTTTTTTACTAAGCGGAAATTCAAACCGTTTCCCAAATGACGTCTGACGATTGCCAAATTAGTGAAATAAATGACCAAACTACCAAATAATACCTGCCATGAGTATAACCACATTCACCACCGAGAGGCAGTATAAATCACTCTGGCAGGAGAATACTGCTTTCACAATCCAAAATAAACAATGTAATCCAACATCAGTGCTCAAAAGCTCAACCCCTTCCACTAAGTGAGCAAAGCAGTGGTCATTAAGTGGGTGAAGTGTCCAGCTTTTTCTCGGTTAGACTACTGCAACTCTTTGTACATTGGTCTACCTCAGTCAACACTCTCTCGGTTACAGTTGATAATGCAGTTGCCAGATTAATAACAGGAACTAAGAAAAGAGATCATATCTCCCCTGTCCTTGCCTCATTGCACTGGCTACCTATAAAATTCAGAGTTGATTTTAAAATCCTTCTTTTCACATATAAAGCATTGCACAATTCTGCCCCGGTCTATATCAGTGAACTTATAAGGCCATATACAGCTTGTAGACCGTTAAGGTCCCATGATCAGTTTCTTTAGTCTGTCCCTCAGTCTCGCTGCAAATCAAAAAGTGATCGAGCTTTCTGTGTTGCGGCTCCTCTGGAACAATCTCGCTTTGAATATTAGAATTTGTCTTAAAGACTTATTTTACTCCCTTGCCTTTGAGTGATGCATGCATGTTGTTCCTTATCTGTATTTTAGTATTACATATATATATATATATGTATATATTTCCTTTTCTTATGTTTTTATTAAATATTCTATTTTATTGTAAAGCACTTTGGATCAACTATGGTTCTGTAAAATTGTGCTCTAAAAATATAGTTTGCCTTGTCTTACCTTGCCAACATTACACACTTAATTTTACTGGGTGAATGAGTGCATCATCCGGGTATTTAAAGTGCACTTTTTATTTTTATAGTTTTCAGTGTGAATGCACTACTTGCACTATTTATATTACAAAATGGCGTAGAATAGTGCAAAAGTATGCATTTTGGGATGCACCTTATGCCTTGTCATTTAGTGAGATTTATACTGAGGTTATATATCTATCAGTAAAATGTATAGAGGCTGCATGTTGCTCAGAATCACTACAGAGAAAGTCCCAATTTACAAAATTTGCATTTAAATACAAATACACATACAAATAGATACAGTCTCTAACGGGGAATATACAAACAAGTAAACAGGTTAATTCAGTCAGGCTAGGAGCTAAATATGATATTCATTCATTCATTTTCTGCCGCTTTTCTGGGGCCGGGTCGCGGGGGTAGCAGTCTTAGGAGAGAACCCCAGACTTCCCTTTGCCCAGACACTTCCTCCAGCTCCTCCGGGGGGATCCTGAGGCGTTCCCAGGCCAGCCGAGAGACATAGTCCCTCCAGCGTGTCCAGGGTCTTCCCCGAGGCCTCCTCCCTGGGGACATGCCTGGAACACCTCTCTAGGTAGGCGTCTAGGAGGCATCCGAAACAGATGCCCGAGCCACCTCAGCTGACTTCTCTCGATGTGGAGGAACAATGGCTCTACTTTGAGCTCCTCCCGAGTGTCAGAGCTCCTCACCCTATCTATAAGATTGCGCCCTGCCACCCTTCGAAGGAAACTCAATTCGGCCACTTGTATCCGAGATCTTGTCCTTTCGGTCATGACCCAAAGCTCATGACCATAGGTGAGAGTAGGAACGTAGATTGACTGGTAAATCGAAAGCTTTGCCTTTCGGCTCAGCTCCTTTACCACAACGGACCGGTACATCGACTGCATTACTACTGCCAATCCGCCTGTCAATCTTTTGAAATTCTGTCCAAATTCTCCCCTGCCTGAGTCCAACATGCACTGGAAACAAGTCTGACTTATTGCCGGCAATGCGAACCAGACTCCTACTCTGTTCATACAGGGACGAGACGGCCCTTAACAGAGCGCCTCTGACCCCATACTCCCCGAGCACCCCCCACAGAATGCCACGAGTGACACGGTCGAATGCCTTCTCCACGTCCACAAAACACATGTGGACTGGTTGGGCATACTACCATGAACCCTCGAGCACCCTGGTGATGGTATAGAACTAGTCTAGTGTACCACGGCCCGGACGAAAACCGCATTGTTCCTCCTGGATCCTAGGTTCAACCATCGGTTGGATCCTCCTCTCCAGTACCCTGGCATAGACTTTCCCTGGGAGGCTGAGGAGTGTGATCCCCCTATAGTTGGAGTACACCCTCTGGTCCCCCTTCCTAAAAATGGGAACCACCACCCCAGTTACCCAGTCCAGAGGTGCTGTCCCCGACCTCCATCCGATGTTGCAGAGACGTGTCAGCCAAGACAGCCCCACAACATCCAGAGACCTAAGATACACAGGGTGAATCTCATCCACCCCTGCTGCTTTGCCACTGCGGAGCTTGCAAACTACCTCAGTGACCTCAGCTTAGGTGATAGGTGTGTCCACCCCTGCATTCCCAGTCTCTGCTTCCTCAATAAAAGACATGGTTAAGGAGATCCTCAAAGTATTCCTTCCACCGTCCGACCACATCCCCAGTTGAGGTCAACAGCTCCCCACTTCCGCTGTAAACAGTGTCGGTGTGGAGCTGCTTTCCCCTCCTGAGGCGCCGGACAGTTTGCCAGAATCTCTTTGGGGCCGACTGATAGTCTTCCTCCATGGTCTCCCCGAACTGTTCCCAGGCCCGAGTTTTTGCTTCCGCAACCGCCCTGGCTGCAGCACGCTTGGCCCGTCGATACCCATCAGCTGCCTCGGGAGTCCTGCAAGCCAACCAAACCCTGTATGACTCAGCTTGACAGAATCCCTTACTTCTGGTGTCCACCCCCGAGTTTGTGGATTGCCTCCCCGACAGGCACCACAGACCTTATGGCCACAGCTCCTCACAGCCGCATTAACAATGGAGTCGGAGAACATGGACCACTTAGTCTCCATGTCTCCAGCCTCCCTCTGGATCTGGTCAAAGCTCTTCCGGAAGTGAGAGTTGAAAATCCCTCTGACTTGAGGTTCAGCCAGACGTTCCCAGAGGACCCTCACAATACGTTTGGGCCTGCCAGGTCTGTCCAGCTTTCCACCCTGCCAGCGGATCCAACTCACCACCAGGTGGTGATCAGTTGACAGCTCTGCCCCTCTCTTTACCCGAGTGTCCAAGACATACGGTCGGAGATCAGATGATACAACCACAAAGTCGATTATTGACCTCCGCCCTAGGGAGTCCTTGTGCCATGTGCACTGATGGACACCCTTATGCTTGAACACGGTGTTTGTTATGAACAAACTGTGATTAGCACAGAAGTCCAATAACAAAACACCACTCAGACTCAGATCAGGGAGGCCGTTCTTCCCAATCCCTCGCCTCTCTAGGTATCACTGTCATTACCCACATGGGCATTGAAGTCCCCCTGTAGAACAATGCAGTCCTCAGTCTGAGCACCTCCCAGAACCCCTCCCAAGGACTCCAAGAAGGCCAGATACTCTGCACTGGTGTTTAACCCATAGGCACAAACCGCAGTGAGAGACCTATCCCTGACCCGAAGGCGCAGGTAGGCGACACATGGCGGCTAAGTTGGGGAGCTATAAGCAAGCCCACACCAGCCTGCCGCCTCTCACCGTGAGCAACTCCAGAATAGAAGAAAGTCCAGCCCTTCTCAAGAAGTTGAATTCCAGAGCCCCAGCTGTGAGTGGAGGTGAGCCCAACTATCTCTAGTCGGTACCGTTCCACCTCCCGCACAAGCTCGGGCTCCTTTCCTCCCAGTGAGGTGACAAGAGCTAAATATGATATAATATTTTAAATATGATATATTATATTTTTCACCATAGAAAAGAAAATCAGGAGAAATTATTAATGTAATGCCAAAAAGGTGTCCATAGCTGCCAAAAATCATCGGACATTTGATGTATCTTAAAGAGTCCTTGTAGAAAATAGTGTATTTCTTCCAAAAAAGAGATGATTTTGTCACAGTACCAGAAACAGTGAAGGAATGATCGGAGCAGCTTAAATTAATGGTTGAAATTCAAAATAAGCTACAGAAGTATTATAAACTGCATTAATAAAAAAATTTGTGTTTTACTGCAGTTTTCTAAAAATCAGGTATTTTACACTAAACAAAAATACCTACAATTTTGAATAACAGTGTGATTGAATTTACATTTGAATTTGAATCAACAATACTGACAGAAATTCTGGTACAAATCTTGATGGGGTAACACCAAAATTTGTGACACACTCAAAAAAAAACGTTTACTGCTGGTTCAATCTACTTATTTAAAATGAGCTGAAACACAAATATGGAAAGTTTTTTTTTTGGCACAACGTATTTGTTTTATGTTCAATTCACTTAAATTTGTAAACTAATAAGTTAACTTAATTCCTTCGTGTTGTCCAAACACAAATGGATTGCGTGGAACCTAGCATTTTTTTACAGAGCAGTTAAATTCTGTGACAGGGTAGTTTAGTTTTTTACGTAGTTAAAATTAAGGACATGAAAATGGGAACAAAATAATGCATGCTCACATTTAAAATGAATAGAAGTATTTAATTTTTTTAAAAAAACTCAACACTTTCCTAAATCTTAGACAGATAAATCAGCTTTTTTATATCTATATAATGTATTATTTCCCCTCAAGTCGTTTACCTGGATTCTTTTAACTGCAGTTCTTTTCTTTTATTGCTTGCCAGCTGAAACTTTTTAATTTGGCCTACTGGTAAGGCAAGGCAGACTGCTAGTCTGCTGCGCTTGTAAATGTGCTTTAACATATTGCATAACATTTATGTGTATGGATAAAGTAGCTTTAAAAAAACACACAAATGCATTTTGCAGCACAAGCTGTGCTGTTCTCTGTACTGAACTTAGGCCATGTACAAACATACATGAGTGTTTTTTATAAAAGGAGATTTGACTCTTCGTCCACATAAAAATGCAAAAACGCACTGTGATGCACTGTTAAAGACATGTCGAACCAACAGGCAGTGATAAAAGCTTTTTATGCTGGGTTCACATCTAACGAGGAGTATGTTGCAAATAAGTCCGCATTATGTATGAGTATGAGCGAATAAGTTATATAGAAAGTCAAAGCAAATGTGTGAATAGAGGTCAATTGCCGGTGTGCAGTGTGAATGACACGGAATGTGCAACACATTTGGTATGAAGCCAACTGTGTCAGCCAATCAGAAAGGAGAAAACAGTGTGCTGTGGCAATTTTAAAAGGCACCTATTTTACCCCTTTTTCAAGATTTAAGGTAAGTTTTTTTGTGTCCCCAGAATGTGTCTGTAAAGTTTAGCTCAAAACACCCATCAGATTATTTATTATACCTTTTAGAATGATGGATTTTCTGCTCTGAAAATGTAGCTGTTTTTGTTGCCTGGGCTTTTAATGCTGGTTCTCCCCGCCCACCATTCCCACGTGCCTGTCGGAGTGTACCTCAGGGCGTACTCGCACTATGCTATCCGAACCGTCCCCAGGCCCGTTTACTGGATCGTTTAAGAAGTGTGAGTGCTCTGAATCGGGCTCAGGCACGGTTCACTTTGGCGGCCCTGGCCCGGTTGGAGGAGGGGGGCCTGAGCGCGGTTCACTTGGGCTCAGGAGCGGTACGCTTGCAGTGTGAGTGCAAGCGTGCTTGAGCCCGAAACTGAAAGCGAGACGTGACTTTTAAGGGACTGTTTCATATGGATTATTTAATCCTTCATCCTGTTCAATGAACGCAAACTGTCGTAGTTTATTAAATCCGCAAACCCCTCACTGCACGACAGCTGCACCTTCAGCAAACCTCCTAATTCCTGCAGCATGAGGACTTTATTGTTTACAAGCGTCAAAAATGGCTGATCTGTTCGGCGAAATATTTGACTGCATATCACTGCATATCAAACGACTAACCGATATAACTAAAGAAATCTCCACTGTGCTGAGCGAGAGTGCTTCTCTTGCTAAATTGAACAGCGCATCATCGATGACGCAAGCGTGCCCAGGCCTGAATGTAATGCGAGTTTAAATTTGTACAGTTTTTGCATGGTGAATGTGACAGGATACACATTAATATTCACTGCTGTATTGATATCTGTTATGTTAATGTACAAAATAAACCTGATTTAACGTTCACAAAACAGGATTAAAGCATCTTCTTTTATAATTGTACTGACACACGGCTGTGGTAATAAAGACAGTAAAATCACTGTAATTCATTACCATGCACTGTTTTAAAAACATTTTAAACTTGCAAAACTCATTCCCGATCACATTTGATGATGATTGATGATCACAGCGAGTCGAACAGATCTTTAAATCCCGGTTGCTTTGCGCACATCCTGTTTTGTTGATATGATTATATGCGTTACTACGAAGACATGTTAATATGCGGCTGTCAATCAATTCGGTTGGCGGGGATACCGCACTCCTACGTCACGGTGGGCCTCAAAATGGGAGGGATTTGGATCCTATTTTAACGTCAGATTTTTATAATCACCCCAATATGACAGTGGACACACTATACCTACACACAGTTCTGTCCAAACAGCTTACAAAAGATGATTTTCATCATAAGTGTCCTTTAAAATTCCGTCACTGAATAAGAGACAAACGTGTCCAATTATATTTAAAGATGATTTTATTCTCTTGCAAACGGTAAGACAGTCCTACAGAAACACAGGTTGCTGCGTAGCATGACAAGGAAGGGAGGACTTTCTCCTGCTTATATCAGTTCTTCAAGGTTACATTACAAACCTGCTGTACTTTTCCACACAAGTGGAAAAAAAATATTCAAAAACGTCATATACAGTTGAAGTCAGAATTATTAGCCCCCCTGAACTATTAGGCCCCCTGTTTATTTTTTTTTTCCAAATTTCTGTTTAACGAAGAGAAGATTTTTTCAACACATTTCTAAACATAATAGTTTTAATAACTCATCTCTAATAACTGATTTATTTTGTCTTTGCCATGATGACAGTAAATAATATTTTATTAGATATTTTTAAAAACATTTCTATACAGCTGAAAGTGACATTTAAAGGCTTAACTAGGATAATTAGGTTAACTAGGCAGGTTAGGGTAATTAGGCAAGTTATTGTTATTGTATAATGATGGTTTGTTCTGTAGACTATCGGGGAAAAAATAGCTTAAAGGGGCTAATAATCTTTACCTTAAAATGGCTTTTAAAAAATTAAAAACTGCTTTTATTCTAGCTGAAATAAAACAAATAAGACTTTCTCTAGAAGAAAAAATATTATCAGACACTCTGTTAAACATCATTTGGTAAATATTTAAAAATGAAAAAAAAATTCAAAGGGGGCTAAAAACTCTGACTTCAACTGTATCTCATGCTAGGGCCCCTCAAGCCATATTTTAGATAGAAACACTATTTCATAAGCAAAGTTTGGTAAAAATTAATTTTTCCTCCACAAGTGACATCATGAAGAAAAAATCTGGTAGTGACCAAACTACAACACAAGCTAGTTGGCTGGAGTTTTTGGAACGTTTCAGTTTCAGTCACACTGCGTTTGAGTCAAAACCAAACTGGATAGAAAAAAAAACGTGGTTTTAAAAATAACTGTGTTCATGTGGCCTTATTCCGGTTCAATACTATGGTCACCTCGTTGTTTTGAACACAAAATTCATTTCATAATTTTATAAAATAAGAAAGATAAGTAAAAGAAAATCACTATACAGAAAAAAGATAATAAATTACACAAAAAGAGAAGCCTATCCAAAGTGACTAAATTAAGGGATAGTTCATCTAAAAATCTACCTATTATTGACTCTCCCTCAATTGAATCCAAACCTTTATGGTTTTTTATTTATTCTGTTGAACATGAAAGAAGATATTATGAAGAAAGCTGAAAATCTGTAACCACTGACTTCCATGGTAAATACCAAGACAGTCAGTGTTTACAGGCTTTCAGCTTTCTTCAAAATATCCTTGAAGAGAAGATGTATTTTTGTCCAATACTACACTTTATATAATGGTATGAGGTATATTGTTTAATATTACTAAAGATTTTCCTGGTCAACTAACAGTCGTTCCTTTTCAGAATTAAGTCAATTATCAAACATTTCTGTTTTCCATTTGAACTGGTTTATTTGAAAATAGATGTTTGCTCTATATATACAGTTGAAACCAGAAGTTTACATTCACTGTATAAAAAGGCACATAACCATTTAAAAAAAAAGTCAGATGTTAATGTGACTAAACTTTTTCTCTTTTAGGTAAGTTAGGATTATCAAATTTGTTTCTGCTATGCTTAATAGTAGAATAATGAGAGGGAGATATTTTTTGAGAAATTGTTATAACGTTTCTTGAAAGTCAAGTTTACATACAATAAGATTATTATGCCTCTGAAAAAGCTCAGATGATGGTGTCAAGGTTTTGGAAGTTTCTGATTGGCTATTTGACAACATTTGAGTTAATTGGAGGCACAACTGTAGAATAGTATTTAAGGAAAACCTCAAACACACTGCTTCCTTGTGTAACAACATGGGAAAATCAACAAGCCAGAATCAACAAAAAAGCCAGATTACAATTTGCTAAATTACACTGGGAAAAAGAATAATTTTTGGAGACATGTCCTGTGGTCTGATGAAACTAAGATTGAACTGTTTGGCCATAATGACCAGTGTTACATTTGGAGGACAAAGAGGAAAGCTTACAAGCTTAGGAACACCATCCCAACTGTGAAGTATGGGGGCGGCAGCATCATGTTGTGGGGCTGAATATCGGACCTAAATATTTTTGATTTACTTTGGGGTGTTTTGGAGGAGCGAGTCAGGAAAGGTTTCCTCCACCAGCATCATGTAGTGATCTGGCCACTTTACTGCAAAAAGAATGGCTCAAAATCCCTCTTACCACTGTGCAGGACTTATTTATTATACCCAAGACAAATTGATGCTGTAATGGCCAAAAAAGGAGGCCCTACACCATACTAATGAATTATTAAGGTCTAAAACCAGGCCTTTCTGTTTTTTTGTCCAACCCCTGTATATTGTTTATGTCTGTAAGGTATAGACCGACTCTTTTTCTTTTCTTTTTTTTGATGTGCTCAAGTTCAAAGACATAGATGGCAAAGAGCACACCCTATTTGTTTTTGTTTATGTAAACACAGATACACCTAGCATATTGACAGATTTGAAAGATGTATTATTATTATTATTATCTGTACTGTAGGACCAAAAATAGCATTTTAAAGAGCCCCTATTATGGGTTTTTGAAAATGACCTTCCATGTAGTGTGTAACACAGCTCTAAGTGAAGTAAAATATCCAGCTAAGGCTTAAATCTGAAAGTGGACAGTATTTAAAACTATTGATTCATCTAAAAAAAAGTCGACTCATAGGGGTTTGAATGAATCGTCTTGATAACGAGTCTTTAGCCATTTCGGCGTGACGTGGATACGAAACATAAGCCCCGCCCAATTGTTGCGCGCACAAACCCAGGAAAATATAGACGTGTGAGGGAAAGGAGTAATTCAGCAATCTGCACGCTTGCAATGGGCGATTCATCAGTCGTTTGTTAAAGGAAGTATCAGAAAAGATGACTGATGTATGAGACTTTGACAGAGCTGGACAGAAACTATCAGTACACAGCTCATGGATTAGTTTCTTCCTCCATTTTGTAATGGACAGACAATACACCAGGGGTGCGGGCAAAATAAGGACAGTTTATTAGACACAAAGTCGAAAAAAGGCAGGCTGCTGCACGCTGGGCTTCGGGTTGGTGCGCAGCACTGGAAGGGCCTACAAAGACTCAGGGTGAGCGCGATGGGAGCCCGCAGAGATAGCTTGTCAGAGGACAGAGGAGGAGCGCTGGTGAGCGGTACAACCCCCCGGCTGGGGATGTGATTGTTGGGCAAAGCAGAGCACAGGGCAGAGAACATATAACACTTCACGCAAGAGGTGCCACAGCAATGATTGCAAATAGAAATGATCTACATGTTTTGTTACTTGTAATCGCTTGTACTGCATCAGGTTAACTCTTTATATTCTCATATCGCGTCTAATGACACGTTGAAAATGTGACGCGTGCTGCTTTGTTTACAGATTTAAATGCATTTGTGAGCTCGTTCCACTGCTGTTTGTCAATGCTATTGGCCACCGTTAGCTGATCCTACACACGTGCAGAGGTCAAGGTTCAGAATACAGGGCTCGACAATAAGGACTGCCCGATGGCCCGGGGCCAGCATGGGAGATGCTCGGGCCAGTGTACAGAATGGTCACTGTCCCGATCGCTGCCTTTTACAAAAGTTTGGCTGTCTGTCAATTGCATGCAAATACAATCTTGGGGTGCTTTCACACATAGACGTTTGTTTCGGAATCTGTCTCGTTTCCCCCAGTTAGCGTGGTTCGTTTGGCATATGCGAGTCCAGGAATCGCGCTCGGATCCGCACCAAATCAATCCGTCCGATATCGCCTGAATGAGGTGGTCTCTGCTCGATTGAGCGGATCGATTGTAGTGAGAAAACAAAACAATCCAACGAACTAAGGACCCAGGCTATATCACAGTGTATTATGATTGTGTAATATCCATGTACAAAGAGGGAATGATGAGCAGGGCGGGAAATGTGCGTTTCATGTCTAATACGAAAGTGAAAGCATGCTAAAATATTAACAAGAGCTGTTTATCAGTTAGGAAGATTGACCGAAGTTACCATCTGACAATCTTTCCATATTTTAATCTTATAATATGTTGTATTAGTTTTGTTCATTTCTGCACTGACAGCTCGAAAGAAAGATCAACATTGATCTGCTTCATGATCTGATGATCGGTTCATCTGTTTTTTCTCTATAATTTAAGCATATAATGCATAGTTCTAGCCAACGTTTCTTTAATAGATTGATTTAGTCAATAGATTTTTACAAAACTTGAAAACTGAAATGAGGCGTTGTATGAGAAAGTCTGACCTCTCTGATTTTCATTTATGTCTGTGGGTGTCAAAATGAATGTGCACATTTTCGCTTATAAAATATATACACAACTGCTCAAAAGTTTGGGGTAAGTATGATTGTGAACTATTTTAAAATAAGCTTCTCCTGCTCACCAAGGCTGCATTTATTTCATCAAAAATACAGTACACATTGTAAAATTGTTATTGCACTATAAAATAACTGTTTAAAAGAAGTTTATCATTTAATTTAATCTTTTATTCCAGTGATTTTAAAGATGAATTTTCAGCTTTATTACTCCAGTCTTTAGAGTCACATGATCCTTCAGAAATCACTCTAATATTCATTATTATTGTTTTTATCATTATCATTCATTCATTCATTTTCTTGTCAGCTTTGTCCCTTGCGGGGTCGCCACAGCGGAATGAACCGCCAACTTATCCAGCATGATTTTACGCAGCGGATGCCCTTCCAGCCACAACCCATCTCTGGGAACTTCCACACACACATTCACACTCATACACTACGGACAATTTAGCCTACCCAATTCACCTGTACTGCATGTCTTTGGACTGTGGGGGAAACCGGAGCACCCGGAGGAAACCCACGCAAACCCAGGGAGAACATGCAAACTCCACACAGAAACGCCAACTGACCCAGCCCAGCCGAGGTTCGAACCTGCGACCCAGCGACGTTCTTGCTGTGAGGCAACAGCACTACCTACTGCGCCACTGGGTTGCCCCCCTTTTTGTTTTTATCATTATTATTATTATTATTATTTTTAATGGTAATGGTAATAAAAGCAATAATGACTGGAGTAATATTTTTTTTTTTTTGAAACTGCATACAATAAAAAAGCAGTTATTAATTTTTTTTATAAATATTTAACAATTTAACATTTTTTTAACATTTAATAAATGCCGCCTTGATGAACTGAATAATTTTCCTTAAAAAAAAAAAACATGACCCTGACCCCAAACTTTTGACCAGTAGCATAAATGTGTATATATATATATATATATATATATATATATATATATATATATATATATATATATATATATATATATATATATATATATATATATATATATATAACATTTTTATGCTGAATAAAAAGGGTAGGTATTACAATTGTGTTTGGCTTTTGAAACATTATTTAAAATACTATATGTGGCTAAGAAATAGCTATAATTTTTTTTTTGGTGGGGCCAGTAGAAAAAATCCTTAGCGGTGAACCCTGGAATAGTTTAGCTTTTGCTGCTGGGTGGATTAATACTGAAAGTGTGTCATAGTTAAGAATAGATCAATATGCTGGTGTTTGACTGTACTGCTTTCGGGGGTGCGATGTCTGAATAACACTGTTGAGAACTGGGTACTGTTTACTGTGGTGTCAGTAAGTTTACTATGAAGCATGGGCGTCCACTGCGATCGGATCCTATAATAATGTTGGCAACCCGGGGGCTTGATAAACCACGCTGGGCATTTTACTGTCTCACGCTGAACGCTGTTGACAAATCGCAACACGCTGTCATCGGTCCAATCAGCGCAGATTAGCTTTGCGCTAAGGAGGGGTTTGGGAACAAATGAATCGCTGAACGATTCATACGGGAGTCGCTGGGATAATTAGGTAAAAATAAATTCATATTATAAGACCATGAATGTGTTTTTTGACCTTGCATTAGGGATGTCCCGATACAACATTTTAACTTCCGATACGATACCGATATTGCAGCCTTCAGTACTAACCGATACCGATACAAATCCGATATAATAATCAGCACAAATCATGAATACTTTACTTTTACCTATTTCGTTGAGAGTAATGTATGAACGGCTAGATTATACATTAGATTTTTTTTTAAGGAGATAAGCATTTCCAGGGCTTGATGCTAACTTTTTTCAGGAGGAGGACATGCGCTCCTAAGTGGAAAAATTTAGGAGCACAGTGAAAATGTATAAAATAAATAGTGTTTTTGCCTAATAAATGTACAAGAGGAGATCTGTAAACAAAGCAGTGTCATTCATTTGAAAACGATAAGTACACTAGGTTTTATTTTACTGCAACAACAGCTTAAATAGTGTTTAATAATTATAATTTAATCTGTATGGAGTTTAGCTAGCGGTCCATTGCTGGTCTGGGATCATATTGCTCTAATGAAGGCCTCTCTAAACTGATCTGAATCAAGTCTTCAGTTGTGGACATGCCTAGGCAGCTTCTTGATGAATTTTTCAATCCAGTTTCGAGCTGAAAAATCTCTTTCACACTGGGCAGCAGAAATAAGGAGTTATTGTTATAAGTTATTAAGTTAATAAAAATGTGCAGTATGGTTAGTGCAAACATTCACATGATCAGATCTATTTAATCTGTGTTTGTATCATAAGATGAGTATGGCGGTATCAATGCTCCCAAACAAAACATTATTTATTTTATAATAATATATATTGTACATATTATCTTTAACATAGATATACTTTTCTCCACATCACATAAAATAATGTGACTTAAAATTTATTTTATTTATCAAAATTAATTTTATTTGCATAATATATTGCACAGATTCCACCCTACTTCCTACATGGGAAAAGTATGACAATGTAAAGAAAGACAGAACTACAAACTCATGTGCAAAGCTGACACTGTTTATCTGAGCACTGTTTATCTTTCTGGGCTTTTAAAAGACGAGTTAAATATGGGAATACTATTCTTTCTTTTAAACTGTAATGGCCCTCAGCAACAGAATGATTTCTTATTCTTATTTAACAGACAATTAAAAACAAAAATGTTTATCATTTAACACCTTTTACATGACACTGTTTCTTTTCAGTGAGTTCAAGTAAAAAAAATAAAATAAAAATAAAGAAATCCACTATTTGACTCCTACTATCCATGTGCACCACTGACAGGTCAAATCTGCTCTCTCTCATTTCACATTTCACATTTTAGGTGCTTTATTGGCATGACAAATAACTGTACTCTCTCTCTCTCTCTCTTTCGTGCGCGCGCACATAAAGTCATGCAAAAACGCAGCTATAGAAAGCGAAAGCACAGTATATAATGAGCTGGATCAGTCTATTTAGTTAAAGGTTTTGTGAACAGGTCGCATCTCTGTGGGTCTGCAGCAGCAGAGCATGCGAGTCTGTGGCGGTGTTCGTTTTTCACGCACACAGAACCGGCCCGCTGAGGTAAAGTCTTTTGTGTGGGAAGCGCAGGTGTTGAATTGGGTATCGATCACACTGGATGCACCATGATATGCCATGACTGAATTGTAAACGGTTTCTATGAGGCTCGCACGATGTGCGGTACGCGCCGCCATTCGGTGCCTTGCGTTTCTTAGCAGCGTATACAAAACAATGTAAAGATCGCTTGACGTGAAGTAAATAAACCAGTATAGATGTGCCGATGTTGATAGCGTTAGCGTGTGCTACCGTCACAATAGATTTCTATCGTAATACACCATATCTTAGCGTGAAGAGCATGCTAAATCTGTAAGGGACTTTGCCAGCAAGCAGTGTTGTGATCACGTGGGCTTTGCACGCTGGCTCTGGACGCTGCTGGATAAAACAGCTGTAACGGAGTTTAGAGCGGAACAGACTGCTTATATCGGAGATTTTTAACGCAGTCCGATAAATTTATTTGGACTGATATCGGACCGATTTCCGATATCAATATCGGATCGGGACATCCCTACCTTGCATGCATATCAGTATGTTGTTGGAGACCCATAAAACCGAAATATGAGCCTTTTTAATGTGTAACAGGGGCTCTTTAAGAGCGAGGGATTTCAGCGACACTGCCATTTGTCATGTAGAGAACATGATGCTGTTCAGCTTCTATACACGTCAACAGCTCACATTTCACTAGGTTAACAATAGATTGAGTAGCCAAATAAACTGTTATTTGAGGTTGACGAATGATTTTTTAGAGAGAGAAGAGTGTTTCTAGAGGGGGTTTGTCAAGCCTACGCACCTGTGCGAATGCTTTTTTTTTTAGAGATATGGAGTGATTGTAATAAAGTGTCTCATGCAATAGTGTAAAACGTTTTCAAGTGTCGAATAAAGTGTCAGAGAGATGAAAGAGTGTGTTTTCTACAGGTGGCTTGTCAAGCCCACTCACCTGTGAGGCACAGGTGACAATTCATCAGTATTAGCTATATTTCTCAACATTTATGTATGCTAAGTGTGGTACACTTGTTGCCATGGAAGTGATTGGAATACATGAATTAAAGGATCAAGAGGGGTGTCCCAAAACTTTTGGCAATATAGTGTTAATATATCACGATGTGTATAAATCCTGATACATTAAACACATTAAAACAGCTGGGGTCTCATTTAAAAACATGGTGTATGCACAAAACTGGGGTGGAAACATGCGTACGCCACTTCCTAGGAAAAGGCTGTCATAAAACATATTTATTAAACATATTTAACTTAACTACTGACTTAGTTGAACCACTTTAAATCATTATATGAGCCATAATCATTAATAAATCTGTTTAAATGTATTCTGGAGTACATTCAGTTTTCTACGCAAATTTGATAAATCTGACAATCTGACAAGCCTTCAAATGAATGAAGGCTTTCCATGTACTGTTGGTGTGAATTCAAACTTTACCAAGGTATAAATGTAATTTAATAATTCTCACAGTACAAATACATGCATTTTTGGTTCCTGTCTCTACAGATCAGACATATATATTCTTTGAGGAAGTGTATAAATTTAGTTTTAGAAATTAAAATTTTAACATTCATGAATGTTGGCTAGGAAGCAGCAGGAGCAGAAAGAAAATACTCACTCATTTCTCTCTAGGATGACAACATGTTCTTTTCCTTGAGCTTGGATTATGTATGACACCTTAGAAAAAAGAAGAAAAAAAAAAAGCCAAAACTGTCAGTTCACCAGTCTTTCACAGGTAAAGAAATCAAGCAGCACAGAGATGCTATAAAAAGGCCAGCAAACAGCCAGGCTACAATTTATGTTGTTTTTCCACTGACGCTGACTAATTTTAATTTTAGTGAGTTTGTGAAAACAACCAAATAGTACACCTTCTTTCAGTCTGTATTTCCCAGAATGTAGTGTACCACACCCCTTATAAACCAATGACCTCCTTGTTAAATCCTTCAAAACACATCCGGCCAGAAAGGGAGACAAAAACAAAACAGTGGATTGAACAGTGGATTTCAGTGTCTTTACTATATCTTTTGTAATAAAACTGCAGCAACACTTGAATAATGTTGCGGATTAACTCAAATCTGAAAATTGAAAAGCTCTTACATAACACTTCACAGCATGTATGATGATGATGATCTTTACAAACTGCACATTCATAACTGACAAATAATGCAACTTAACTTGAATATACTGGCTTATAAACAAAATATATAAAACACACCCATTGCTAACAACTATCTGGAATGAAAGCGGGGAATTTTTACAGGACACCTTTCTAATAAGTAAAAGTCCTGCTAAGACTGATGGAAATGTTGGAAAAGTTTAAAGAAAGATTGTATTTACTGAACTATTTATGAACCGAAACCAATGTTGGCCTTGTTTTACACTGCAGATGGTGGCGTCCAACTAAGCTGTCTGACTGACTGGGTGTTTGGCACCAGAGCTGCTGTTGCATTCATACTTCATCCGCATGATGCTGTCCTTGCAGTGATTTTATTCTACTGCTAACAGCGTAACAGCACTGGTGTAAGACCATTCGACATAAAAGGCTCAATGATGCAGGCATGGCCATCATTATTAAACACAATACCATTGGCAGGCATGCCATTGTTGCAACATTATAAATGACACAGAGGAATCTAACAAATGATCTGAAAATCCTTGAAGCAAACCTGAGTGTGTGTTGCTTCTTGATCATATAATCATTAGCCTAATTATCATTATATCATTTAATAGTATCATTTATTAGTTAATGATTTGATTATTAACCATTTGATTATTTGTAATACTATTTTACTGTAATTAATACTTAACGTTTCCTTTGTCCTTATTGTTATAATCTGTGTGGATTCAAAAGAAACTTGATTACACAAGTAAGAGATAAGAGAATGTCTCCATTTGAAGGTCTGTAATATCACTGGACAATGTTGTGAAGCAGTAAATTTCCATTGCTGTTGCTTGCGTTATATTATCACTTGTTGGTTTTGTTCTGTTCAGATGAAACATACACAGTTATGCAGTGAAACAGGCGGAACTAAGATTATTCAATAAACGCTGCTCTTCCTTTATCATCATTACGTCGTCTTCTGCTTCTGATCTTCTCGGGCTTTCTCAATTGAGTCCTATGTTGATAGGAGACTGTTAATTCCGTCTTGTACTGGTTAAAGAGTTGTATTTTCCTGCTCGTTGTCTGGATACCAAGAGAAACAGATATTTTCTGACAGGATCAGGCGTCTGCGGTGGGATCTTATTTATCTGGCATGGAGAGCATGTTCAAACATTTGTGGCATTGTCGGCAAGATGAAATAACAGAACTACGGAACTGTTCTCTCCATATGAGTGGAGTCGAGATCCTTTTCTCAAATGATCAGAGGGTGAAGTGTCCCAGTCCACTTGAGATTCTTACTCCGGAGCCATAATTGATAAAAAAGATGAAGACTCTAATGCAGATGTCTTCTGTTTTCCCCTCAAGAGGTTTGCAGTGGCAGTGTAATGTAAGTGTGATCTGTTTGACATTTCATGGAAATTTGGTATTAGTCAGTTGATGTCATCTCCTACAGTTATGGAGGAGTCAGGTGTAAAGCTAGTCGACATTGACATCGTTTAAAATTCAAAATCTGAAGGAGCTCTTTTAAGATCAATGACTCAAAATAAGAAACAGTAGCTAAATATATATTAGGAACATAGGGGTTGTCTGTGTGATTTGAAGATTGGATTTATATCAGTTTAGTGGAGATACATTTATGTAAATTGTAAATAAAACCGTTTTCACAAATATGATGAGAGAAAATGCATGAAGTGACCATGTGTAAACAGCACCTTAGGCATTTTAAAATGTATTCTTGTTTATAGGCAAAGAGATTTTCAGGATATGCAGAAGTTGAAAACAAATGAGTTACCTTAATACTACAATTTGGAAATCCAATTCCATTTATTTGGGAAAGGACCCTCAGGACTGTTGTGTGAATTTCCAAGGCTATTTTTTTTAACAGCAAGGGTTGCTTAGATGTTTTTGTTATAATTGCCAGAGATTTACCAGTAAAAAACATTGCTGTCTTTGTGAATATTTCTGGTTTGGAGCATCAATAGCCGATGAGTAATGCCACGTATTATTGATTCTAACTAGTGGACAAACTTTAATGGTCAGGTCTGTCAGGCAGTCTGCAGACTTTCATTGAATTCAGTGGATTTGCATTGCACCAACAACTACAATCATCTATTGTTGCTGAAAGGTAATCACTCTCTAGTCAAATTGGCACAATATAAAATGACTAACAAGATAAAAGTTGTTAAGAGATTTTCTAATGCTGGGTTCACACCAAATGCAGAATTAAGTATTCACACAAGTAAATTATTTATGCATTTACAATGACTTTGCATTAGGGGTATAACTGATCACGGTTGATCCTTGATTCGTACGGGTCACAACCCACGGTTCGGAAATAAAACATTTTTTTTTTTTTGTAGATTAATCCTAAATTTGTACCGCCTCTCGCGGTACAAGATCGCCTCTCGCGTCATTCAAATCACATGTATGAAAGCATTTAGGCTTTCCTGTAAAATATAATGATGACAGAAGAAGTTGTTGTGGATTATTCGAGATGTGGTGGGTTTCTTAGCTTATTAAAGGTGTTTTCTGTCATTACTTGTTTAGCCTGCATCAATGCATTCAGTGTAAGCTGCATGATTCATCATTAAAAGATCAGGATCTCAACAACCACGCCACATAAATTAGAAATTATGGTGATTTGCATTTGTTTATTAATCCTTCGAATCGCTGCAATTAAATCTGAAAATGCAAAAAATCAAGAAAGAGATTCAGTCTTTAGTCTTTTGAGTTAGTTGTGAAGTTACAAACAGTGAAATAACAAAAAATACTGGGATAACAGTTTATAGTTTAGATAAAACCACTGATGTTTATGGTAAAGATTACAATCACTGTCATATGATCAAAAATGAAAGTTGTAGGCAGCAATTACATTATTTAACCAATAGGTGCCGACATCTGATGCCACTGAATAATTCTTCAAAAATGACCCAATGAAACGAAGTTTTATGAGTGAATAACTGAATCATTTATTGAAAATGAGACTAAAAATAAATATGAATTGTACAAATGATTTATACATTAGATTTCTACATTTAGCGTTATCAGCAACAGTAGTAGTAACAGTGAATTTTTCACAGTACTGCATATTTTATTTTTTTATCAGCTGATCATTTCTTTTTAATAAAATTACAGCTTCTAAGTTCTGTTTGTTAAAACCAAAAGTGTCTTGCAGTACTGTTTTTGTAATGAATGGAAAGCAAATTACATTAGTCTCCTCCCCTTTTTGGCTGATCTGAAAAATAGTTCAATCCATGACAAAAAACATAATGTAATCCGAAGCGTGAGTTTTGTGATCCGTTACACCACTACTTTGTTTGTAATTTACTTAAGAAAATGCTTAATATGGAATTTGCTTCAATAGTGTCAAGAGAAAAAATTATGCGAGTGGAAAAACATCCCAAGAGTAAATCAGAGTGGTTCGCATCTGGTGTGAACCCAGCATAAGGCACATAATGTCAGGTTTTAAATGCTTTAATTTAGTCTTTTTGAAGGGGGGTGGGGGTTGTTATGGACATAGCAATGTACCTAGGGAAACAGTTTTTTTGTGAATTCAGGCTTTGGAAATTATTTGGCAAGATTAGGAGAACACAAAATTGACATTCAATTAACTTCAATTCAATTTTATTTATAAAGCACTTTAGAACAACACGTTGACCAAAGTGCTGACAATAGAGTTTAAAACAAACGTAGCACATACTTTAATAAAATAAATAAACATAAAATGTCAACATCTCATGCTGTGCTAAAAGCCAAACTGAACAAGTGGGTTTTAAGAAAATATTTCAAAAAAGTAATGGAAGAGGCTTGTCTAATATACTCATTCCACAATTTTGGTGCAGCCACAGCAAAAGCCCGATCCCCTCTGAGCTTTCGACTTGTCCTGGGCACACCCAGGAGGAGCTGGTTGGCAGATCTGAACGAACGAGCAGTGTGTAGAGAGGGACATAGAAGCTCAGAGAGGTAAAGGGGTGAAGCACCATTCAGACACTTAAAAACAATTAAAAATAACTTAAAATGGATCCTGAAATGCACAGGCAGCCAGTGAAGAGAAGCTCATATTTTCCAAATTAAAACTAATTAGCGTACAAAGAACTGCAGTTTAGTTGCCAGACAAGGTCTCTATGGTCTTATCTCTATAGGTTGAATTAAAAACAGGGTTGCATTAAAGTTAAATAATTTCAAACAAAGCTTTAACAAACTTGTTTTTCAAAAGAGCAGACTCTACTTTGCGCTATCTCGTTTTGGTGTTTTCACAGATTGATGCTGATGACCTTCGAGAGGTTCAAGCTTTATCATTCAGGTTTGTGGTAATAAACACCAGCAAAGAAAAAAAAGCAAAAGCTTTAGAGAGACCTCAATATGCGTGTGCATCTTGCTCTTAATGCTGCTATACTAGTAAATTTATGAGGTCTACTTTGAAGCTGGTTTTGTTGAAGGGGTCAATGGTTTGAATGCAGCTGAGCTGGATCCTTGATATTAAGGCTGAGCGGTATGATGTATACATTGTTAACGTAATAAATTGTCAACCGTAATAGATATTTATTCTGTGTATACCACAAGATGTAAATAAGCAGGCATGACTAACTCACATGGTGTGTGTGAGCCTGGTGAGGGCCTGAGGGATTTAGCACTCTGTAATTTCAGGTCAGCAATCTGAAGTGAACTTTTACCTGTGAATTCGATTAACTGTTCTGGATTACCGACTTGAAACTGCAATGTGAGTACAGAATAACTCGGTGTTCAATATCTCTCACAGTCACTTGTGTAGCACTACAGCCTCTTCCAACTAACGGCCTTCCCCAGGTCCTAATGATGCTATAAACCTTAGACAGGGAAAATCTAAGTGAATTACACTAAATAATATGAAGTTACGTCATAACATGCTTAGCCTTGTTTGATATATTGTTCGGATTGACTTGTTAACGGTGACATCAATCATGCAGAGTGTACCTCAGCAATTCAGTCTATTAATCCACTTCATTTACAATACCACTCCCATTGTCCTAGTGCTTGCCCCATGAGTACTTTTTAGGGACTGCTTTGTTACATCAATAAAATTAAAGAAAAAAGTTAGCACTTTCTAGGGACAAACAATCAATTGTGATTGTGAAAAAACACAAGTCTGATTTTAATTTATTGTGAGAAGCTAATGCATACAGGGAATAAAAAAAATCTCAAAACTCACTTTGTAAATGAATAGTTCTCAAAAACACACAAAGAGAAAAGACGTCATCATCAGCTAAGTCAAAAAGAGATCTAAAATATCTGCAGAAATCCAATATATACACTATATTTGATAATAACGTTCAAATAAAAGAAAAAAAAATGAAGCTATTTTAATTTCTGAAGCATTTACTTTTATTTATTAATCACCGTTTCTCTTCATTTTCTGGAATAACTAACTATATCATGAAATATATGGTTTCTGTGAAATAAAATCCCATACCACGGTCTCTTTGCCTACCACTAACTGATATTAACATGGCAGGATTTTATACGATCTCTATATAGTGGTAATATGCAATGCCAAGAGACTTACTTGAAAGGGAACGTCTCAGGTTACCTAATGTAACTTCAATTCCCTGAGAGGAGGAAATGAGACATTGCATGAGCTGCTGTGTTAAATAATAGCTCAGTCGTTGTCAGCTGTGCTTTGCCTCAGTTCAAAGATTATGAGCCAGTGGCACTCAGCACAGCCTTTATCATATATTTTATATATATTATGCAGCTTTAAATAGCATGAGCCCTTTATATTATTTCGATGGATTGTGACTGGCTGTGAAGGTTTAGTTTTTTAATAGCTGAGAAAGAAATTGTTCTGAATGTGATACCAATGATACTGTTTCTCTTTATAGGGTCACAAAACATTAAAACACATTTTTTGAGATGTTGACAGTCATATATGTGTCCCACGCTGCTAAAAACACTATTAGGACACATATATTTAGCTAACAAGTGAAAATTGGGTATTTTTGCGTTATTTCCAGCAAATTTGTTCTTCCGGTTTAAAAGAAATTTTGAAGCTGCGTCACGGCCATATGATAATTGTGTAAAATCCAGCGCGGAGATTGACTGTCTGTACCGGCCGGTACAACGTGATGTCTTTGAATTTTCAGCATTAATTCATGAAAAAGATTTGGTTCAAACCAAACAGCGCACTCTATTGTGAATGAGGTGCAACTTCATTAATATGCATGATATAGCTTTGAAAACTGTTTTTACCTGTTGTAGTGTTCAAACGGCAGAGGGATGCCACATTTTGTTGCCAACCGTAATTCAAACAAATGGAAGAAGAAGAATTGTTTGGAGACATGGGTTGTCAGTGATGTGTTTATAAATGTGTCGCAACGAAGGTTTCGTTTTTAATTCCCCACGATGAGAGCAGCGCTGCGTGTGGGCCAACATGTGTGGATTACAGTGGTCTGCTAACACGCAACAAAAATATGTTTGTAAGGAACATTTTTTACCCGAGAGCTTTTTGCATCTGGAAATGAGAAAATGTCCTCTTTTAGAAAAAGACGCGGTTCCAGTTAGTGTTGATTGTCCTGTCTCTACAGATTTGGTAAGGGTGTGATTAGTGTTCTTGGTTCCTGTTTATTAAATCATGTATATGATTTAGTTACTAAGTTTACAGTACGTTAATATCACTACAATATTATGGACTGAAAGATCCGCTGTAAATGCTGCTCTTCGAATGAAAACACCTTAATCAAACTATTATGCTGCGTTTACACTGGACACGGCAAGCGCGGATAAACCGTGCTAATCTCGCGTAAATAGACACGTGAACATCTTGAGTTTACTCGCTTCATTTGAGCGTCAAATCCGCTTCATTTACACGAGCAATAGACGCAGATTCGCGTCATAGGCGGGGCTTCTGTCTGCCCGGTGACTGTAACTTCGTTGCTAAATGGCTAACATGGATTTTATTGAGAGAATAGCGGTGTTTATGTGCTGTATGAAGACAGAAAAACAGCGTCGATACGTTTGAAGCCATGTCTGAGTGCACTATATCCTTTCAGAGGTGCACCCAGCTCTGTGAGCTCATAAACTCCTCCAGAAACTTAACCTGGATGATGGAAGCTTTCAGTGGTGCTTCTGACTGAGCCGAGCCCAGTTTGATGAACTGTTGTCGGTGGCAGCTGGAGGAGCACCAACAACAGGCGCTACGTCATATTCACGCCTCCACAAGAGCAAGCTCCTGATTGGTTAATGCAGAGCGAATGTCCGTTAAAGTTCAGATTTTCGAACTAGAGCGATTCGCACGAAACACGCGATACATGCGTTAAGCACGTCAATCGCGCAAAACGCTTAACTCGCGCTGCTTCATTCGCACAAATCGCGACATTTGCGCCGCCTCATTCGCACGCATCACGCCGCAGGATGTCTATTCGCATCTTTGCATTGACTTAACATGTAAATCACTCACGCTTGACTCTTCTTTCGCGTCTGGTGTGAACGCAGCATTACCGCCATGTAGATTTTTACAGCGTATGATTTGCCATTTTTTGTGACAGGATATTCCATACATACACGGCTGTTTGATGCTATTCTCTGCACCTACCGAGTCTCTGAATGTAACGAGAAATGTGGAGAATTTTTTTTTTCTCCCATTTGGTGTGTGGTATCAAATTCCATTAAAACTACACTCTTCCAGCAGTTCCTCGCATCCAATATCTCGTTTGTCATGGGGGGCATGAATCAAATGTTCCTGAATAAAAGTGAAAGTGTCAAACTGCAGTTAAAGTCAACAAATTAAGAATGAAACATACGAAATGACATGAAACTCCAGAGGAAATGTGGATGTGGCAATGATGATAATTGAGTTGTGTTAACATGTAAAACATGATCATAAAAGGAACATTCAAAAAGCAACTCATGTAAACACCTCAATCATATTATTGTCTTATTCAGATTAAGGCAAATAATTCAATTACTGATGTCCATGTAAAGTAGTCAGTCTTTCTCCCCTGAGTCTTTGTTTGTGTTGCCGCTGTGAAAGTCAGAGCGTGCACGTATTAAAAACTCCCTTTTTCATGCAAACCCTTTCCTCTTTCGCCACTCGACACAAAGCTAAAGCCTAAACAAAGCTAGACTCACCCACTTTCCTGACTTTTTTCAAACTAGTGGTGTGAAAACACCCTGCTGATTCGGGGGGGGGGGGGGGGTTCATGGCCCTTTAAAGCTGTGTTCTGAACTATGCTGTTGTTTTACATTAAAAACAAACTTTAGTTAGAAGTGTTTAAGACTGACATTAGTACTTAAGATGCTAACAGTTGTAGTAAATAACAGGGATCCAAACCATGTTTTAGAAGCCCCCGTAAGCAATGAGAAAAAAAAAGCTTTATCCGTTTTTCAGCCATTTATTGCATCGATAAAAGAAAGGAGAGATGATATAATGTTAAGATGTAATGTCTCGTTCCTATAGGTAAAGACTTGCACTAGGGTTACATTAGGTGTAACATTATCTGCTTTTCAAACTCATCCTCTTACTGTTTTCAATGCCACAGAGGTGAGAGGGGTGTTGTGTGTATGCTCGTGTCATGCTGATGCTTTGAGTCTCTCAGCATGATCCAGATCTTAATAACTACACCCACGCTGATGTGTGTGCCAGACAGATGGTTCCTGTGGCCTTGTCTTTGAAGCAACGCTGGTGTGGATGGATACGAACACACCAAATTAATTAACAGGTCACTCAATATGGAAAATGGAAAACAAAGCAAAGAACAAGTTAAGGATCCAACTAAGCGATTGTTTTGCGTGTTCAAATGAGAGCTCAGAAATAGATGCGAGACAAACATTAATATCAAAAATGAATATGGTCAATGACAAAGACCAGATTTCCTCTAAATATTTCTCATCCTCATGCAAAATTAAAATTTAATTCTCACCCTCAGTCTACTGGCAACAGTTCTACCTTTTTGTCAAATCACATAAGAAATGTATTTCTGATTTTACAATATATCAAATACTTTCTTAATAACTTTCTGAACAGCTTTCTAATTTTTTTTTACAGCTTTAAACCTTTTTAGCTTTTTACTTTCCCAACAGCTTCAAAGGAACCCTCCACTTTTTGGGTGGGAAATAAGCTTATTTTACAAGTCACAAGTCATTTTACAAGAGTTAAACAGATGAGTTTTACCATTTTAAAATGCATTCAGGTGTCAGAAGCACTTTTATCTAAGCTTAGCATAAATAATTGAATCGAATTAGACCATTAGCACCTTGCTCAAACAAATCACAAAAGGATTTTTATAATTTTCCTATTTAAAGCTTGAAACTATAGCTACATTCTTTAATAAGGCTGATGAAAAATGAAAAGTTGCTATTTTCTGGGCAGATATGACTAGGAATTATAATCTCATGCCAGCATAATGATTAAATAGTATGCATTAAAAAGGTCATATTTTGGTTTTGGGGGTCTCCAACAACTGTCTGATATGCATGCATAGTCAAAAAACACCTTCATTGTCTTATAATACGCATTTATTTTTACCTAATTATACCAATGACTCCCATATGATTTGTTCAGGGATTCATTTGTTCCCAAACCCCTCATTAGCGCCCCTCATGATTGGTCTGATGACCTAGTCTATTGTAATTAATCGACTGCGTTCAGCGTGAGACAGAGAGAAATGCCCACCATGGTTTATCAACACTGTTGACGTAGTCAGAGTGTAGAGTGTATGTGTAAGCCCAATGCAGGAGTGCATTAAAGCAATGCAGTTAAACACCAGCATATTGCTCTATTCTTAAGCATAAGTAAAACAGTGACACACTTTCAGTGTTAATCCACACAGTGGGAAAACCTGAACTATTTTGAAACCTGACTGCCGCACGTGTGTAGGAACAGCTGATGGTAGCCATAGCAACGACAAATGGCAGTGGATCGTAAGCTCACAAACACGTTTAAATCGGTAAACAAAGCGGCACGCGCCACGCTTTCAACGGAGGACAAGCCTCATGGAGCGATTACAAGTAACAAAACACAATTAAATACAAAATTTGCAAGCTAGAAAAAACAAGGAGGCAACCACTTTAATCGCACTTAAAATACTTTGCTGAAGCACTCCTCAGAAAAATGACGGGAACACAGCACAAGGCTGGGGCTATAATGCTGAGGTATTTTTGCAAAAATAAACTTTAAGCACTGACTCTTCACAGCCTCATCATTGGGTAAGGAAAATAACACTAACTTTCCCTCACACTTCAGAGTACAGCGTCTTCACGACATGATTCAACCCGGGATCTGCTACAGTGTTTGTCTACTTTTTTTTGCTACAGTTTTTTTTTGTGGGCGGGGTTTCAATTTTCCTGGGTCTACGTGCGCAACAAATGTGTCAACGTCACACCGACACAGCTAAAGATTTGTTTTCAATTCAAAATTATAATATATACATCAGTGTTAAACCTTTGAATGGTGGAAAAACATTCTGTAATATTAAAACCACGTGGGACTCCACTTTTGTCATGTCCTCTCTTTTTGGTTTTAACAAACTTATCCCACAAGTTTTACTAAACTTTTTAACAAAAACTTTCCTCCTTTCCCACTGCTGTTGCCATTTCTAGCCAAGACTCATTGTTCATCTGGTTATCCCTATGATCACGCATGGACGGATCATAAAGATGTCTGTACAGTCATACCTGTTTCAGGCAAAATCTCCTTAAAGTAATTCATATTCAACTCAAATCAAATGCGGCAGCACGCGAACTGTTCACTCGAGTCTCAAAAAATATCTGTGCGCTCCACCAGCCGAAATCATGTCTTGCGCACGCAAAGCGAACCTCCGCAAACACTGCGATGACGTCACAGTCACATGACGTCACAGTCACCACAAATAGTCCCTAGCTAGGGGACATGCATAGTATCATTTTGTTTGGGTAAATTCCTAGACACGTCAACCTAGAAAATAGCAACCTTTAATTTTCTGTCGGTCTTAGAACACAATGTACCTGCAGAAGAGTCAACACTTAAATTAAACACTTAAACACTTATTAAATTATCAAACTTTTTTGAGTGAGATGCTAATGCTCAAATCCAACTCAATGATTTATGCAAAGCTAAGCTAAAACTGCTCCCACCAACGCCAAAGATTGGCTGAATAAATCCAAAAATGGTAAAACTGAAATGTTTAACTCTAAGGGACTTGTAAAATTAGCCTATTTCCAAATAGAGTGGAGTGTTTATTCAAACTTCCTAAACCTACACATAGCTACATTTTTCCAACGTGCCTTTTTACAAACTGAAACTACCAACGTGGGCCAGGGTCAGTTGGGTCCCCATATTGACGTGGGTTTCCTCCGGGTCCTCTGGTTTCCTGATTATCACAATTATTATGCATTCATTAGTTTCAAAGCACTACTATTTAAAAAAAATCACATGAAAACTCCTTATATTTTAAAGTGTTATTCATTGCTGCTCATTAACCAATTAATACAGCTTAAAGTAATAATAAAAAACAAACAATAGTCAATTTCTCTTTGGACTTAAAAATAAGTAAAAAAATGTTTTTGCCACTTAAACATTATAATTGTACACTGACAAATAAATGACAGAACAATGAATAAATAAATAAATAAATAAATAAAAATAAGAATAAAAAAATGTAATTGTCTAATGTAAATCTAAGCAAAATATTATAAGTATTTCCCTTCTAAAGAGAACAAATGTAGTCAAAAATCTGTCTGAAAGGCACTTTTGATCAACTATATTATGAACTTGTTTGGTATTTTTATTTTGTATTTTTTTCTCTTTGGAGTAGAAATGTGTATATTCCAGACAAAGTATGAAGCTGATCAGTCTAGTTCTTGTCACTTGATTCGTGGTGCGCTCGCAGCATTCTTTCAACTAGTGCACCTGGAAAGCATGCATGATCGCATCGTGCTCGCCGCGTGCAAGCGCGTTGCTCTCAATATGCACACGCAAGCCCCACGCCTCCATTGGAAATCATTGATATATATCTATAATTGGAAGTAACGAACTTGCGCGCACAAAAGACGCAATAAGTTAAAGGCCCTTAGCTAATTGCCTCAGTTAACTTTGTTTAGTTGTAGCAGTTTTGTTTCATGCAGAAACGCAGTGTTGAGAAGCCTTTACGATTAGTTAACCGTGATAAATTAAAGCGCGGTTAATAGTGAAATTCGTTAATCCTTGCATCCCTAGATACCATAAATATACAGTTGAAACCAGAAGTTTACATACACTCTAAAAAAGGTCCGTTAGGATTACCTAAATGATTTACATTTGCTAAATGCCAGAATAATATTTTTATTAATTTCTAGACAGTCAAAAGTTTACATACATTTCCTTGGTATTTTTTAGCTTTGCTTTTAAACTGTATAATTTTGGTGAAATGTTTTGGGTATCCTTCCACAAGCTTCTCACAATAGTTTGCATGAATTTTGGCCCATTCCTCCTGACAGAATTGGTGTAACTGAGTCAGATTTGTAGGCTGTCTTGCTCACACAAGCTTTTTCAACTCTGCCCACAAATTTTCTATAGGATTGAGACAGGGCTTTGTGATGGCCACTCCAAAACATTGACTCTGTTGTCCCTAAAACACATTTTAACTTATTTGGCAGTATGCTTAGTGTCATGGTCTGTTTGGAAGACCCATTTGTGGCCAAGTTTTAATTTCATGTCTCATGTTTTGAGATGTTGCTTCAGTATTTCTACATAATGTTCTTTCTTCATGATGCCATCTATGCTGTGAAGTGGACCAGTCCCTCCTGCAGCATAACAGCCCCACAACATGATGCTGCCGCCCCCATACTTCACAGTTGGGATGGTGTTCCTAGGCTTGTAAGCTTTCCCCTTTGCCCTCCAAATGTAACACTGGTCATTATGGCCAAACAGTTCAATCTTAGTTCCATCAGACCACAGGACATGTCTCCAAAAATTATTCTTTTTCTCAGTGTAATTTAGCAAATTGTAATCTGGCTTTTTTGTTGATTCTGGCTTGTTAATTTTCCCATGTTGTCACACAAGGAAGCAGTGTGTTTGAGGTTTTCCTTAAATACTATTCTACAGTTGTGCCTCCAATTAACTCAAATGTTGTCAATTAGCCAATCAGAAACTTTCAAAACCTTGACACCATCATCTGGGCTTTTTCAGAGGCATAATAATCTTATTGTATGTAAACTTGACTTTCAAGAAACCTTATAACAGTTTCTCAAAAACCTAAAAAGAGAAAAAGTTTAATCACATTAACATCTGACTTTCTTTTAAATGGTTATGTGCCTTTTTATACTGTACAGTGTATGTAAACATACATGGTTTCAACTATATCTTATGACACTATACCAGTACCGTAACTATACAATATTATAAAATTATTATAATTATCACAATATTAATACCAATTTAAATGACAAAGACCAGATTCCCCTGAATACTTTATAATTAAACCAATAGTTGATTGTGGTTTTCTCATCCTCAGGAAATCAAAATTGAATTCTTACCCTCAGGTTACCGACAGCAGTTCTACCTTTTCACCAAATCATAGAAGCCTATTTCTGTTTTTAGAATATATCAAATCCGTTCTCTTTAAATGAGAACAATTCTGCTCTATAATTGCAAATATTTACTTAATTTTAATTTAATTTAACTTTTATTTTTTGGAAGAAGGTGTGGGGAATGGTGTTTGTTTGATCTAAAAAATATGTGTGAGAAATCAGAGAGAGAGAGAGAGAGAGCTAAATGTTTACCTTATCTGCACTGTCCTGGTTTCTCCTCTGTCTGCTGATGCGTCTTGGTACCGTCACCTCATATGAAGAGAGCTGAGACGTCTGCTGAGTTACTGAGCCTACAAACAGAGACACTTCTATTACAATATGGTCTACCTGTCACAACCAACATGATGAACTACACAAGCCAAGCAAGAAAACCTGCACTGAATATACAAGCAATTATCATCTATTTCTCCATCTTTTGCTCCTCTCACTTCAACATGCTTATCTGTAAATAACTACTACTACTGTAATCATGGGTAATTAGAGTGAGTGCAATTTACTGGTTCAAGTGCCAAGTGCTCCAGTAATAAAATACTGCTGCTTTGGCATGGATATCATGGAGTGAGAAAGACCTCAGGAAGCAGAAGTTTTCCACCCGCTCCTGACTCATCACTTAGAAAGCTGGATGAGACTTCCTGTGCTGGTTTCCCAAAAAGGATAAAGAGGACATAAGAGAAAGAACATTTCATAATCAGGGTATCCTGCCCTTCCCCTGACTTTTACTAACTAAAAAGCTGATTTTCCATGACCTATAAAGAGCATACAAAAAGGAAAAAATATCTTTAAATGTTTCAGATATGGTGCTAAAGCCTGAAATAAAGCTGAACTGGAAGTAGGGATGCACCGATCCCGATACTTGGATTGGATATCGGTTTGATATCGCATATTTTTGCTGGATCGTTTATCAACCAGTTGGTACAGATCCAAATCCGATCTTGTGCGTGCGCTATATTTTGTGTAATTTATAAGCCAACAAAAGCCACAAATGTAGCCTATTATAAGGCAATAGAAAGTTGTTATGTATGCTTACTACATCTAGGCATGGGACGATTTTCGTATACGTTTTCAAGGTATACCGCGGTTTGGAAAAGTCAAGGTTTTAAAACAGCCAAAATTTTCTGTACTACCGTTCCTAAGATATGTGTAAGATTTTTTATTTATGTTTTTTTGTTTGTTTTAAGGACAACAGTATCTCCAGCAGAAAAATATCCAAAGATGCAGTTTTAAATTGTAAAGAAATCAGTGTTTTTGAAACTAATGACAGCAGAATGGTCATTTGAATTATTTAGCCTGACATGTTTACTATTCCAAAATATTATAAATGTTTCTCAAAATAAAATATTTTGTGTTATAGGAGAAAAAGTTTTTGTTTTTTACCGACATTTAAAAAGAACACATTTTAGAGCAGTAATCACAATACCATGATACCGTGATATTTTTATCCAAGGTTTTCATACCGTCAGAATCTTGTACCGGCCCATGCCTAACTACATCCCAAATGTTCTGAAGCCATTCTATAGTTTAATGTGAAGCACAGATGAACATTCACATGCTTAATTTCATGTTCAGTTCAGCGCTTCCCTCTGCCGCGCCTGTCAATCATTCTTCATTCATCCACAATTCAAGCTGCGTGTTGCGTTCATGATAACTCAAAAAACTTTTTCCAAGAGTAATTGTTCCTGTTAATATAAGTAATCAGTGGAGAAATGCATTTAGTTCTGCATTAAATGGCTTCAGATTGACCTGCAACATGGAGTTCATTGCTGTTTCTAAATCATGTTGCGCTGTGTCTGTTAGATCAGGAGATCGCATTCACAACACTGAAGTAGAGAGGGTTATTACCTTCACACACAAAGTAGGCCTACCTGAAAATTTAAATTAGAAAAGGCTCAATATTACATTGGACAGATCCTCAATGCACTCATTTCTTCCCTTTGAGCTGCTGTTTTGGATGTGTCCGCAGAGGGCTGCGCGCTGTGTCTCACTGATGCATCAATCGCTTTATTCATGCAAACGGCTGCGCAGATGCGACGTGTGCCCCTCCATAAAATTATTCTCACAATGAGTTTCTGTTCTCTTATTCTTCCGACGGAGTTTATTCTTCCGTGGGGAATACTTTAAGTGCTGCGAAAAGTTTGTAAAGCCTAGCTCTTTGTGTTCAAAGTAGTTGATTAAATTAATCAAAGTGAAACTGACGGGCGCATATGGATTGTCATTAACAGAAAATTATTTAGCCTAATATAGGCTACTCTTAAACAGTGAATAGTTCACTGTAACTTTAATTACATTAATATTTTATTTAACAGAGCTGTTTGTCAGATTGTGCGCTGAAGCATATAAGTGGACCTTGTTTTGAACTTTACCTCAAATATTCTTGTTTATTTTGTAGATAACTGACCAACAAAAATAAATTAAAATAACCAACAAATTTGGAACTATTGCACGACTCTCAAGGAACACAGGAATTGGTTTCTAAACTATATACATACTTTTTAGAAAAAATGTACCTCCCTCTGTCATTAGACTCTTCTTGGAGAGCAGATATTTCAGAACTTTCTCCCAGCTTCGATTGGGATGAAGTCTGGGCAATGGTAATGCTTGCATCATGGAATCCGGATCATCAACAGATTCATTTAAACTTCATCCATAGAACTTATATTACTCCACGCAAACTTTATAACATGAAGCTTAAACCTGATCCTAAATGCACTTTCTGTCATACAGGCGAAACTGGTACGTTCTTTCACATGATTTGGGACTGTCCTGGGCTTGGTTATTTTTGGAATATGGTTAAACAAAATTTGTCTTCAATACTAAACGTTTCAGTCCCTCTCACCCCCTCTATTTTCATTTTAAATGATTTTTCTGATCTCCAACTTAATAAAATTCAAAAGCGAGTGTTTTTAGCTGGCTTGACAGCAGCCAAGAAATTAGTTGCAACAAGATGGAAGCCTCCACATTCTCTTAATCATCATCATTGGATTCTTACTTTTATTGATATTGTGTATCTGGAAATGTCCACTGCTCGCATCCATGGTGCAAGAGAGAACACCATCAGACTATGGGCACAAACCTTGGATAAACTTAAAGGCTTACTAATTTGAATCAAGGAGACATCAAAAGGCAGAAACGTCTGGTTCCAGGCCCCATAATTTTTTATTTAATTCAATTTATTTTATTATATATTTATATATATATATATTTTTTTTAATTAACTAATTTATTTTTCCCTCTTTATTTTTTGTCTTCTTTTAGTAATTTAAGGTTCCCTGTTTGGGCTTCTAATAACTATCTTCATTGTCGTAGACCTCTTTCAGCACGGTTTTGAATACCTATCTCTATGTGTCTATCACCATTCTTTTATTTATTTATCTTTTACTGGCTTAATTTTTCCCTTAATCTTAAATACATATTTAGTTTATGTCTGTGTATGTATGTGTGTATGTATATATGTATATATTTTAATTTATTTATTTTATTATTTTAATTTGTCTTTGTCATTTTCACTTCGGTTTTTCCTTTTTAGTGTCACTATTGTTGCTATTGTTGTCACTATAATTAATACAATTTTTTAACAACCTGTATATTGGTTATTATATGTATATCTATGCACTTTGCTATATGCTGATTGTCTACAGCTTGTTTTTCTGTGTTCAAAAAATACAAAATAAAAGAAAAAAAAAAATTTGATGGAAAAAATAACCAACAAATTATACCAAACGAAATTCGTTTTAAAAAGATAATTTTTGAGACAAAAATAATTTTTCAGACATGCTTTTAGTTTCTCCGTCTCACTCGCGGTGAGTTTAGGCGACGGAACAATTATTAAGTGAAACTGGCCTCAGACGGTTTAGTTTAGTCTGCTTCAAACCTGCAGGAAAACATCAGGCTTTGCTAAAAGGCTGGTTATTTTACCAACGATTAGGGTCAATAGTGGTAGCCTATTACAGATTTCAAAGAAAAATCCTAATATTAAAAAAGGAAACATAAGCTGTACATAACAGATCATATCAATGTCATCAACGAATGCTCAAATAATGTAGCCTAGTTTACAGAAAGCATCATGTTTTTAGTTAGATTGTGCGGTCTGTCATATACAGTACAGTACGTTTTGGTCGCATATGCACCCGAAATTTTATCTATGCGACCTCAAAATATATTTGGGAGCATTTGTGCGAGTGCATAAAATTGTTGTCGTGTGACCAGTTTTCACAGCAAAATGTTCACCACATGCACGGATTTAGGAGGCATTCACGCATTAAGCATCTTTGCACCTAAAAACACCAAACGCAGCACTCAGGAATGGTTGACATGTCAACTTTCTGCAGTAAGCAAAGACCGCAATGCTTGTCCCGCCTTCAAGCTCTTCTTATTGGCCCACTGCACTAGAACAGAACACGAATGGTTTGGTTAATATCAGCTGTCAATCACTCAGTTCCGAGTGGTCTGGATACGAGAGAATGAAAACAACACTGGAAGATTTAGTTTTAGAAACCACCTAAAGTTACAAATAATGGCAAAATCTGATTAGTGATCATGTAATGAATATCAATCCAGCATTTACACTTTTCGAAGAGTGGATAAAAGACTTCCAGTGTGTAAAGTCCTCTATGAAAATGACTAAAGCTATTCACCGTAAAGCCGGTGGGACGGAGTTTTCAGGTAACAGTGTCTGACACTGAATCTACACATTTTAAGCACAAGATGTTCTTACGTTATTTAATCGTCACGATGCTGTCAGTCATGCGACTGACACCACGTTCACCATCGCTAAAGAGCATGCATTCCCTGAGATGAAACTAATATTGCAGCATATGAAAAAAACGTTATTGCTATTAAGATGATGTATGCAAATAATAAGTTATATGTCAATATCATCTGTGCAATATCAGACACCACCCATGAGAACAGCACCGTTATTATCGTTAATTCAGTTAATCTCATCCACCTCATGCAGTGCGTGCAGGGCCGGTGAGCGCATGCAGATTTTTGTTTACATGTTAGTTGTGATTAGAGTGTTAATATATAAAAGAAGCTGTTAGTTTTTGGTGGGTGCGACTAAATTTTGTCTGGTGCGCCTAAATTTTTAAAATTAGGAGCACCGGTGCTACCAAGAAAAAAGTTTTATGCTGTAGTAGGTTTTTTGAAAAAAGTTTTATGCCCTGCAGTAGGCCTATAGGTCTGTTATTTTTACTAAAGAAGACATATTATTTGAGTTTAGCACCAGAACTATAGAAACTGTATTATGTTTAAAAAAAAAAAAAAAACACAATATCGGGATCAAATCTGTATCAGTCAATTCTCAGAATTTTGGTATCGGGATCGGTTCCAAAAAAATGGTATGGGTGCATTCCTAACTGGAAGTTTGATTGAATTGCTTTATTTAATTCACGGGCCTGATCAATCTTTTCAGTTGGCCTATATTAAACTTTTCAACTAACTAACATTTATTCAATCTTTAAATTATAATGAATTTACACAAATCTAAGAGTTTAACTAGGCTTATGGTCAATATAGTAGAGAAGTGTGTGATTTTGGACACAGCCCATGACATGTAAAACTCCCTGACTTTCAATGTCGGGAATAGACCTGTTAAAATTCCATGATATTCCAGAAATCTTTTGACCTGTAGGAACCCTGCTGCTGAGTCATCAATGCTTAGAAAGCTGGATGAGACTTCCTGTGCTGATTTCCCCAAAAGGACAAAGAGGACATAAGAGAGAACATTTTGTGGTGTTTATTTTCTTGATTCCTTTACTGAAAATGTAGCCAAAATTCTCAGAGCCACTTATCTGCATCTCCTTCAAGGATTCCCATCGTTCTCAGCTCAAAATGCTGAATATGTGAGCACTGCGGGCCAGCTGACAGACTGTCACGTCAGGACAGAGCTGCACTGTGATCACAGGCACTGTAGTATTTGTGCTAATGTCTAGATATATCTGCGGCTGGAAGTAAATGAGAATTATTTTTTATAATATTAAAATAACACAATTACTGTACAACAATAATTACTACTTTTACATTACTGTGAGGTTTGGGTATGCGTTAATAAAATATTCAATTTAATGGGTAATTTAATAAATAGTATGAATAATACTCTGTATAGTTATTGTTTTTAAAGTACTGTAAGGTTTGGGGTAAGGGTAGACGTTCATAACATACAATTTAATTGGTCATTTAATAAATAATATGAATAATACTCTGTATAATTACTGTTTTACATTACTGTGAGGGTTGGAGTATAGACGTTAATAACATACAATTTAATGGGTCATTTAATAAATAATATGAATAATACTCTGTATAATTACTGTTTTTACATTACTGTGAGGGTTGGGATAAGGGTAGACGTTAATAAAATACAATTTAATAGGTCATTTAATAAATAATATAAATAATACTCTGTATAATTACTGTTTTTACATTACTGTGAGGGTTGGGATAAGGGTAGACGTTAACAAAATACAATTTAATGGGTAATTTAATAAATAATATGAATAATACTCTGTATAATTACTGTTTTTCATTACTGTGAGGGTTGGAGTAGACGTTAATAAAGTACAATTTAATGGGTCATTTAATAAATAATATAATTAATAATCTGTATAATTACTGTTTTTACATTACTGTGAGGGTTGGGATAAGGGTAGAAGTTAATAAAGTACAATTTAATGGGAAATTTAATAAACAATATGAATAATAATCAGTATAACTACTGTTTTTACATTACTGTGAGGGTTGGGATAAGAGTATACGTTAATAAAATACAATTTAATGGGTCATTTAACAAAAAAATATGAATAATACCTAGTATAATTACCGTTTTTACATTACTGTGAGGGTTGGGGTGGGGGTATACATTAAGCACAATTTAAATGCTACTTTAATAAAAAATATGAATAATACTTGGTATAATTACAGTTTTTTTACATCACTGTAAGGCTTGGGGTATGGGTAGGCGTTAATACAATTTAATGGGTACTTTAATAAACAATATGAATAATAAATCTGTATAATTACGGTTTTTACATTATTGTGAGGGTTGGCTTAGGGTGGGAGTTTAACATTTAATTTAATGGGTAGTTTAATAATTCATATAAATAATACTGTGTACAATTATTGTTTTACATTACTGTGAGGTTTGGAGTAGGAGTCGACGTTAATGAAATACAATTTAATGGGTCATTTAAAAAAAATATATAAATAATACTGTGTATAATTACTGTTTTTACATTACTGTGAGGTTTGGGGTAGGGGTATACGTTAATAAAATACAATTTAATTGGTCATTTCCAAAATATAATGAATAATACTTGGTATAATTACTGTTTTTACATTACTGTGAGGGTTGGGGTAGGGGTAGACGTTAATAAAATTTAATTTAATTGGTAATTTAATAAAAAATATAAATAATACTCTGTAAAATTACTGTTTTTTTTATTACTGTGAGCGTTGGATTTAGACTTGGGGTAGGGTTAAACGTTAATAAAATTCATAAATACTATACAATAATTTTATTAAATACTATAAATAATTCTCTTTAACTTTCAGCCACAGTTGTATCCCTTCTAGCAAAAAACAATTATTGCAAACTGATCATGTATACGTGTTCTTATGTCATGGAAACTTTGAATATTGTCTTGAAATTGTGTGTGCGTATAGGGAAGTTCAGGACTTGCTAAAATAGATAATGCAAATGTAAGCATTCTGGGGTATTTGATAGCACAGTCACATGAATATTGTGTTGAAATTGTGGACGTGTACAGGAAAGTGTACAAAAGAAAAAGAGAGAGAAATAGAGAGAGAAGCTCACTTAACAAAGAAAGTGCCCTAACCCTAATTAAAACTGTGGAAAAGTGAAGAGATCTTAACCTACAGGACTGCATACAATTTGTGCCAAATATACTTATTAATTTTTCATGCTGTTCTTCTTAATGTAAGAGCCCTAAGACTCAAGGGCAAGGAGAAAATTCGGAATTAGCCTAAATACGCTATTATTGAACAGCATAAGCTTCTTAAACCTACACACAGCCAGACCAGGCAGGTATATGCAGACCAAACATAACATTCCTTTCTATCAAAATAAGATATCTTCATGAGAAAGACTAGGGTACATCATCACTGCTAAATCATAACGACTTAAAAATCTATTTCTCAGCAATGGACAATGACTTTTCACTGGACTTTTCAACTGGAACTACAGAAAAAAAAAACACCAAAACTGCAATATTATGCAACACTGATTTCAGATAATGACTTCACTGCAAGTAAAACAATGTAATAAATTAAAAATAAAATGTGACCACCATGATCAAGTGGTCTGTGGCAAGCCTAACTAGCATCTTCTATGCTTCAATGTTACTTTTTTAATACAAAGTAATTCAACAGTGACTAGCTAGTTTATCGGCATTACAAATATACACATTAATTTGATACTAATATTGTCATTTATAATTAACAGTTACTTGTATATGTTAAATTATTAATAAATTAATAAACATGTTCATTACATGATGTATTAATTTGCTAGTATGTAATAAAGCAATCAACTTCTGTTAATCTGGGGTCTTGTAAACAATTGATATTATGGATGCACAATATTGGAAAGATTGGGGATTGTGATATTGTATTTTCCGGCGATATATACAGTTGAAGTCAGAATTATTAGCCCACCTTAATTATTAACCCCTCTGTTTATTTTTTCCCCAGTTTCTGTTTAAAAAAGAGAAGATTTTTTTCAACACATTTCTAAACGTAATAGTTTTGATAACTCATTTCTAATAACTGATTTAGCACATAATATTTTACTAGATATTTTTCAAGAAACTTCTATACAGCTTAAAGTGACATTTAGAGGCTTCATTAGGTTAACTAGGCAAGTTATGGTAAGTAGGCAAGTTATTGTATAACGGTGGTTTGTTCTGTAGACAGTCGAAAAAAATTTAGCTTGAAGGGGCTAATAATTTTTACATTAAAATGGTTTTTAAAAAAAATGTAAAACTGCTTTTATTCTAGCTGAAATAAATCAAATAAGACTTTCTCCAGAAGAAAAAATATTATCAGACATACTGTGAAAATTTCCTTGCTCTGTTAAACATCATTTGGGAAATATTTGAAAAAGAATAAGAAATTCAAAGGGGGGCTAATAATTCTGGCTTCAACTGTATATCGCAATATACTGTATCTATACAATTTCAGCAAATGATTGGCAAGAATTTAGTCACGCTTTATTTTAAGGTTCAATTCTCGCTATTAGCAAACCATTAAATATGTCTTTTGCTTCAATAAACTCCTAATTTGCTGCATATTAATAGATATTAAGGAAGTTTAGGTATTGGGTTAGAGATGTAGAATAAGATCATGCAGAATATGTAGATTATAAATACTAATAAGCAGTCAATATCTCAATAACATGCATGCCAATAAGCAACTAGTTAATAGTGAGAATTGATCCCTAAAGTGTTATCAAATGTATTCATTTTAATGCATAAAATTTAATAAACAAAAAATACAATCATAGATTAACAAAATAAAGCAGAGATAAAAGTGAAAAAAAAAAACAGTGCTTTATGGTTTTGTATATATTTAAATGTAATGAAAAATACTGCAAAGTCAACTCAACAATTTTGCATATCTTGCGATGTGACTATTGCAGATGCACACATTGCGATATTGATGCTGAAACGATATACTGTGCAGCCCTAATTGATATACTGCTACCAACTACTGCCAGCTATAGAGTGGAGGAACTATGACGTCAATTTGTATGCTACAACTCAAAAGCGAATTAGCATTTTAGCAGTTTCGGTTCGCTCGTCCCAAAGTCAATAGGTTTTTTGAATGGGATTTCGGTTAAATCAATTAAATAAGGTTCGTGGCTACAACAAACTCAAGATACTTTCATGTTTTATTCTACGACATAAAACACATCCGTTATAGACCACTTTTGATTTTTTTTTTAATCGGTTACGCTTCTTTAAAAAGACGGTACATTGCTACATTGGACTACAGGCGATATCAGAGACATCACATGTCATCGAGCTGCACTGTCTGGAACGCAGCCCGCTTTAAATTTAGAGCTTGTGTTGGGCCTTTGGATTTGTCTGTTATCTGGTTAAGTATTTTCATTAATATTATTTTATAGTTTGTAGTATTTTTCTAATTGGGGATTCATATTGTGTGTAGTCTTCACTTAAACTTGAATTGAACTCATAGAGACCGTCGTGACAGATTCATTTGTTGATAATTTATTTTAATAAAGCTATTTTATGAAAATACTGCTTACCATAGTGCAGCCCGTCTCTTTCCAGCTTTCAGTAATGCAAATGTGTGAATAAATTTGTAAAAATATATAAATATTTACTGAGATTTTACTGTGATCGTTTTATATTAACATACATCTAATGATTTTTCGGCGTTTTTTTCATCTGAACACATTTAACGGTATGTCATAACTACAATATTTACGCTCACCTTAAAAAATAAATAGCATATGTGAATGTATGGGCTGCTTTTCACTGTACATAGTGACAAAAAAAGATATTGAATGCTGTTCTCTATCCATGATAGGACTTGCAGGCGTTTCACTTATGTAAGCGGGCTGTATGCGCGTGATAAACTGATTTAAATACGTCTTATGATAATAATTCATTCAATAATTTTTTTTTCGGCTTAGTCCCTTTATTAATCTGGGGTCACCACAGCGGAATGAACTGCCAACTTATCCAGCATATGTTTTACGGAGGAGATGCCCTTCCAGCTGCAACCCATCAATAGGAAACATTCATACACACTCATTCACACACATACACTACGGACAATTTAGCTTACCCAATTCGCCTATACCACATGTCTTTGGACTTGTGGGGGAAAGCAGAGCACCCGGAGGAAATCCACGAGATCACGGGGAGAACATGCAAACTCCACACAGAAATGCCAACTGACCCAGCCGAGGCTCGAACCAGCGACCTTCTTGCTGTGAGGCGATCATGCTACTTACTGCGCCACCGTGATGCCTATGATAATAATAATAGGCACATTTCTAAAACATACAGTATGTGTTTTAAAACTTTTATAACAACTGTAAAGTGAAACAAATGTATTTCCCATGGGAAAACTATCCAAAAGGCACATAGGTCATTATATATAAATGTGTTTTTTACGTATTTGTTTATAACATAGAGCGTGGATTATAATAAAATAAATTGATTGAGTAAATCTTTGTCATGAACCATATTTCTAAAACATAAGCTTAAGACGTTGTCGTTAGCAGGGTGGTGCTGACGTAACAAGTGAGCGCCATGAAGTAAGTGTAGTATGCTTATAGCCTAATGTTAGCTTTTCAGTTCTTGTGTTTGAATTTAGGACCCATACGTGGAAAAAAAGTTATATTTTCGTGTGAGGATTATCCGATTGGACAAAACGTGTAAGTGTAATGAACTATGTTTGAACACAGAGCTTATTATTTGCAAACTTTGAAAAGCCTATGGGAAAATCCTATGGGGATTTTATCGAGGGAACCAGTTTTATGGAGGCAGCCGATTGGCCTACAAGGTGACGTCATAGTTCCTCCACTCTATACCAATAACTATTCATTAATACACGCGTGCTGATTTGCTAATAACCAAACCAATGGTTACTGGCATGTATTCCAGTTAATTCCATTTGTAATACGCACATATTGAGATAACTGATTACAAGTTTCTAGTAGTTTTTCTTATTTCACAAGCTTCCATTCCTTCTCCAATAAGTAAATGAGTTGTATATGTGACTAAATTGTGAAGCAGTTGACAAAATAATGCTCATCATTATGCACCAACTAGTAAACTGTAATATTTCAGTGAATATTTTTGTCAACAGCAATGATTTGGAATCATTATTTATTAGTATTATTACATGTTCAAAGACAATGGAGCCTGTAAAACTAGAAAAGTCAGGACTTGTTCAGTATTAATGCTTAAGTTAGAATTTTTACAATTCACATTATTGGTTTAGTTAAACTTTCAAAAGACATTACATATAATTATGCATTTTTAAATATAAAGACATAAAAAAAAACATGCAAACATACATAAAAAACTATCTTTTTGGCTTCATAGAGGGTTGTCAAATAAAAACATTTACTGGCCAAAATTGGAATGCACTACACTGTAAAAAATGCTGGGTTCCGAACAATTCCTTCATGTTGTCCCAACACAAATTGGTTAAGTTAACTTTGTCGATTTTACAAATTTAAGTGGATTGAACATAAAACAATTAAGCTGTCCAAAAAACGTAAGAATTGTGTTCCTAACACATTTTAAATAAGTACTTTGAACAAAAGTCATTTTTTTGAGTGTACACTGTAAAATAGGGCTGCACAATATATTGTTTCAGCATCGATATCGCAATGTGTGAATCTACAATAGTCACATCACAGGGATCTGAAAAGTAGTCAGGATTATATTTGACCAGACATTTCTGTTAACACCATAGTGGAGTAATTTCACATTTTAACCTTTGATTGAAAGTTTATTATTTGCATGTGTTTTTAAGGCCTGACTGCAAAACATAAACATTTGGGCACAAAACGGTATAGTGTTATTATTATTAATATTATACAGTAATTACGTTTATTTTGTGTATATATTATGTTTATTTGCATCTTTTGTCAGTTGTATTTAATTATGCTTGTCATTTTAAAATGACATTTTATGCAGATACGCTCCCCTACACAATCATCTCAATCTTTACAAGCTATTCATCTGGTGAAAATGCATTATATTGCAATATATATCGCAGTGAATGAAAATATTGCAATGTCAGTTTTTTCCAAAAACGTGCAGCCCTACTGTAAATAACAAAAAATGCTGGGTTACACACAATCCCTTCATGTCGTCTCAACAAATCGATTATGTTATTTTGTCCCAACACAAATCGATTAAGTTTGTCGTTTTACAAATTGAAGTGGATTGAACATAAAACAATCCCCCCCCCCCCCCCCCCAAAAAACATTAGAAATGGTGTTATTTCAACTTATTTTAAATGAGTAGTTTGAACAAGCAGCAGTCATTGTTTTGAGTGAACACTGTAAAATAGGGCTGCACAATAAATTGTTTCAGCATCGATATCGCAATGTGTCAGTATGAAATAGTTACATCGCAGAGATCTGAACAAGCAGCAAAAATATTTTTGAGTGTAGCAACCAAGAAAATTAGAGTAGAAGGAACCAAACAGATGACCATGCACAGATTCAAAAATAATTCACCAGCCAAAATTTTTTGTTTGTACCAGATCAAGTGTAATATGTAGGGCCAGACGGAATCTGCGGACGTTTTTTGCTATTTCTGCTGAGAATTTTGGTAAAAATCTGCGGATTTCTGCGTAATTATTTTGGGAGTCTCATAACTAAAACCTTAATATGTTAAATAAAAACTAATATCTTTTTTAACTTGTATTTAATGTTTAAAATGCAAATCCAATTAGATTAACTGTAAATAGTTAACTTTAAGTAAATAAACAGAATTAATGATGGGCTACAAATCTGCGGAATTCTGCGCGCGCAGATTCCGTGTGGGCCTAGTAATATGTAACGAATACATATTACACAAAAGTAAATTACTACATTAAAATATATACTAGTAAGTGGAAGTTCTAGTATCCATAACTTACTGTTGAGGTAAAGTTGGTTTTATATTTACACATTTAAAATTTCTCCTTAACCCTTTGATTGTCGCTCAACCAAACTGTTGGCCATGTTTTTACTGTTTTAAATGATGACTGTTAAAGTAATTTAAAGAATGACTGTTTTAAATAATGGTTTACACACACAGCATTGTTGGTTTTAGGCATGGGAAGGTATAAGATTCTGACGGTATGATAACCTTGAATAAAAATAAAAAAAAATCACGGTTTCAAGGTATTACAGTATTGTGATACCTGCTCTAAAATATATTCTTTTTAAATGTCTGGGTAAAAAAAACAATAACTTTTTGTCCCCTTTTAAAACCTTGACTTTTCTAAACCGCGGTATACCTTGAAAAGCCTAGTTGAACATAATCCTGTTGCACTACTACACTTGATTTTGGTTTTATTGTATTGTATTACTATTATTGAATATTTTAAAAATAAATTGGTCTTACACTTCCTATTTTCAGATTTTTCATAGTACATGTATTAATTTCGGTACTTTTACCATAAACCGACATATCAACCATTTGGTAGAGGTTGATATTTTAGAAATTATGGGATGTGTTAGCGAGTTAAGAAATGCATTCCAAATTTTTTCTTTCTTGTTGGGGTAGTTAAAGGGTTAATGATACCATTTCAGAAAAGTATTTTTTGCAAATTCCAAATAGTGAAATCATATTAGCAGGCAATGACTATCAAAGTACACTATTGCTCACAGTCAAATAAATAGTGCTATTGTTTTTAAGTCATACTTACATGCGATTTCAGACTGAATATTCAAAGTACCATGGTAAACAATATGTCACATGTCACAAGTTGTCACTAATCGAATGTGCGAATGTAAAACCAACTTTACCTCAATTAAGTTTCTGGTGGACTAGTAAAAAACAGTAGTCAGTAATCAGTATAGGATTACTTTAAATCACTTTCAAAGTATACTACTAACATTAACCTATTAACTATTTAGTTATAAAAAAAAATACATGTTAAAACTGCCTGCCATCGTGTGGCTTTTATGCCAGTACATTTCAAGTGAAGAATAACGGCTTAAAATCGAACAGTAATCACTCATATGTGTGTTGTGTACATTAGAGGACTGGCAATGGTGTCGGTCTGGAGCTGTTCTCTCACCTCCACAGCAGTCGACGAGTGTGTGAAGCATCAGCCACATGAAGGCGTTTTTAACGAGACGAGAACAAACTGCATGAGCCATGTTTGTGAAAGTATCCGTGCCGATTTGCCTCTCAGAATAACGTCAAACGTTGTCCTCTCTTCCAGGCGTTGTCCTCCAAGTATTAGCAACGAGCAATCTCCACATAACCTTCCCGTGGAAACAAATACACACCGCACAGCTTCATAAGTATCATTTTTGATACACCTTATCCTTAAGTTCCTCAAATATTAGTCTCGCAAATGCTGGTGTCTGTGTGTGTGTGGGTGTTTCAGAGGAAATGTCTAGTTATCAGTTCTCTGTTCGAAATCTTTAGATTAACGTTAGGTGATTCGCTCCCGTCTGTAGAGGGCGAAACCGAGCATGCGTCACCAAACATTTAACGTTAGGCTTTTAAAAACATTTACTTTAGCGTAAATTGGTGAAAGAAGTTATTATATATGCGCATGTCGCCAGGCTGCAGAATAGCTAATTAATTATCAAAATAAAAAGGTGACTTTAAATTAGTCTTGTATATTAGGCTTGTTCTAATATCCACACTTGGCCACTTGGAAGTGCGCGCGATAGACAGGAAGTACGCAAGACCCATTCCCTCTTTCAAAAAAGCTCAGCCTCCCGTGGTAAGGATGATGAAACTTTAATACATTTATTTTGTATGTGAATTTGTTCTGAAATTTTGTTTCGACTTGTATAATTATTTAAACACCCCACATACCTTTGCACAATCTTAAAGAAATTATTTGTTATTACTCAGAATCTGCACATAAATCTAAAGAATTTATCTTCAACTTTTAACCCTTTGACTGCCCCTCTACCAAACGGTTGACCATGTTTTACTGTTCTAAATAATGGTTTACACACACAGCATTGTTGGTTACAAAAAAAACAAAAACATAAAACATAATCCTGTTACACTTGATTTAGGTTTAAAAAAAAAAAAAACAAGAAAGCATGGCATACTTCAAAAAATTAAGATGGTTTAGTATTCAAAAATGTTTTAGTTTGAATACTTAAAAAAAAAATAGGTCTTACACTTCATATTTCATATTTTTCATAGTATATGTATTAATTCCGATACTGGGTCAGTTGGCGTTTCTGTGTGGAGTTTGCATGCTCTCCCTGCGTTCGTGTGGGTTTCCTCCGGATGCTCCGGTTTCCCCCACAGTCCAAAGACATGCGGTAAAGGTGAATTGGGTGGACTAAATTGTCCGTAGTGTATGAGTGTGAAATGAGTGTGTGTGGATGTTTCCCAGAGATGGGTTGCGGCTGGAAGGGCATCCACTGCGTAAAATTGTGCTGGATAAGTTGGCGGTTCATTCCGCTGTGGCGACCCCGGATGAATAAAGGGACTAAGCCGAAAAGAAAATGAATGAATGAATAATTCCGATACTTTTACCATAAACCGACAAGCAACCATTTGGTAGAGGCTGATATTTTAGAAATTATGGGATGTGTTAAAAAAAAATCCATTGCGTGTGTTAACTACTGACATTAGGAGTTAAGAAATGGAATCCAACATTTTTTTTCTTGGTTTGGAAAAATGTTATACCTACATAAAAATGCATGACTTCAACCCCTACTTTTCGCCATTTTCTGATTTGTGGTACTATATGAAGAACTGTTGTTTATTGACTCTGATTTGATTTAGATAGCTTTCCTGTAATGCTTTTAATTGATTTATTTTCATACACTTTTATACAATTGTAATTTACTCACCCCTTTCTTTGTTTTGTTAGTCATTTTTCTTTCTGCAGTTAATGTAACTTGTATTTTCCCTCTCTTGTATCTCTCTAATATTGATCTCCTGATTGTAAATTTTTAATTTATTCATTCATTTATTCATTTTCTTTTCGGCTTAACCCTTTTTAATCTCACAGCAAGAAGGTCGCTGGTTCGAGCCTCGGGTGGGTCAGTTGGCATTTCTGAGTGGAGTTTGCATGTTCTCCTCGTGTTTGCGTGGGTTTCCTCTGCATGCTCCGGTTTCCCCCACAGTCCAAAGACATGCGCTATAGGTGAATTGGGTAAGCTAAAATTGTCTGTAGTGTATGTGTGTGAATGGTTTCCCAGGGATGGGTTGCAGCTGGAAAGGCATCCGCTGCGTAAAACATATGCTGGATAAATTGGCGGTTCATTCCGCTGTGGCGACCCCAGATTAATAAAGGGACTAAGCCGAAAAGAAAATGAATGAATAAATGAATGAATTATTAAGTATTTAGTCTTTCAAATACATTTTTTGTAATGTTTTGAGAAAAAGAAAAAAAAACTTAACCTTTCGTAAAACTCAAAAATAGAAAAGTAGTTTATTTTAAAGCATAAATGAGCTAAATGTGTTAATAAAGCTCTGTTAAAACTAACTTAAATCCCAAATGTGACCGTGTTGCAAGTATAATTTTGGCAATAGCCAAAAATACGTGTGGGTCAAAATAATTGAATTTTCTTTTATTTTCTTTTAAATAATTATATTGAGTAAAGACCATAAAGATATTTTGTAAATATTCCACTGTAAATAAAATTAGCATCGCTAAAACCCTTTAGACAACTTTAAAGACAAATTTCTCAATATTTTTAATTTTATTTAATGTATTCAGATTTAATACATTCATTCATTTTTTTTCTTTCGGCTCAGTCCTTTTATTCATCAGGGGTCACCACAGCAAAATGAATCGTCAACTTATCCAGCATACGTTTTACGCAGCGGATGCCCTTCCAGCCACAACCCAGTACTGGGAAACACACATACACTCTTTCACACACACTTATACACTACGGCCTAATTAGTTTATCCATTTCACTTATACCGCATGTCTTTGGACTGTGGGGGAAACCGGAGCACCAGGAGGAAACCCACACAAACTCAGGGAGAACCTGCAAACTCCACACAGAAATGCCAACTGACCCAGCCGGGATGTCCTTAATGTGATGTATAAATCTTAATTACCAAAACTTGACACTTATGATTTTTGTGGTCCATGGCAACTTATATGATATAATATAATATAACATTTAAACCTGTTGGCATAAACAATAAATTAAGAGGGATGGAGAAAACAAGCATTAAAAAATGAAATTGGGAAATGGTGCTTCAAAACACTCAAGGTGGTTCCTGGTCATTCTTAATAATAGGGTTCCTCCAGCAAGCCCAGAGCCAGTCTGGTGAAAGGGGCTGTTCTTTTTTCTCAAAAAGTGGACCTTTTTGCAGTTATACGCCCAATTTTCTATTTAATTATGAGATTTAAATACTGCATTTTAGTGACATTTTAAGCACTATTTTAGCTGAATTAGCTTCTGTGTGGAGTTTGCATGTTCTACCCGTGTTCGCGTGGGTTTCCTCCAGGTGCTCCGGTTTCCCCCACAGTCCATAGACATGCGATTCAGGTGAATTGGGTAAGCTAAAATTGGCCGTAGTGTATGTGTGTGAATGAGAGTGTGTGTTTCCCAGTGATGGGTTGCAGCTGGAAGGGCATCCGCTGCATAAAACACTGGATAAGTTGGTGGTTCATTTCGCTGTGGCGACCCAAGATTAAGGGACTAAGCCGAAAAGAAAATGAATTAATAATAATAATAATAAATTTTAATAGTATTACATTTAATAGTACATTTGAAAATACATGGATAACAACAATATTCAAATCAATTTCAATATGGGCCGTTTTTGGTACTCCACACATTTTTATTGGGTCATTTTTTGTTTAAAGAATTAAAATAAAAGTTACCTGTAAAATGTTTTCTCTGTTTAAAAACAATACAGTAGCGAAAGATGAGTTCTCTTACGTCAAATTGTAAAATGAAAATATTTGTTAGCATTGGCCAAAACTGATTAGCTGTCAGTCAGCGAAGTAACACTGAAGCGACAGCCAATTCTGCTTGGTCTCAAAGCCTTGTTCGATTATTGTTTGGTTATGATGGCCTAGCAGTCAAAATAGGCCAGATGAGCTCATGTTTGGGGCATATTCTGGACCTTTTACCCACCCGCGCCCACACGACGTTTGTCATGAAAGTGTAGTCAAGTGCAAAGATCGCTAGTGGTGTGTATTGGGACATGTCCATTGTAGCTCGTGAGTTAGGGATTATCTAAAAATACAGCTACAATTATCTCTTCCTCAAACGAAGTTAAACTACAACTTGTTCTATTTGAAAAAGCTATTGTTTCATTATAGTTAAGTAACGTTAATCTATTATTTGTCATCAAGAAAGCAAATCCATTTAAAAAGTTTAAATAATAAAGCGAGACTGCAAAAAAAAAAAAAAAAAAGTAATTTGACACGGCCCCTATATGTGTTCTCGCGAAAGAGGTGTTATCGCGAGAGAACGAGATGTTTTGAGTCTACATGCGTCTGTTTTATGACAACCTGGGTTAGTAAACATAGATGTTTTAATTTAATGTTGGTATATTAAGTAGTCATTCGTGATAATGCTTTGTCATCTCAGGCTATGTAATTTATGTAACGTCATATTTATTTTGCTTTAGTCCATTTTGCTGACAAACACCATGTTACACAATGTTAACACAATGTCTTTGTATGTAACTATGAAATGTAGGGGGAAAAACATTATGCTATAGACTTATAAATAGATTAAATAATTAGATACGTCTTCTGTTGAACATTGTCATGACATTGATTGCCATGGTTTAATTGTAGTAATTATAATTTCAATTATTTCTTGTAGCATTAGTTACTATTTTTATATTTAACTACCAAAGTTTTACCACAAATATTGGGGTTAATCTATAGCATTGCATTGATTTGTGTTTACAATGATTTAACTACAGACACACACTTGCCGGCCACTTTATTAGGTACACCTTACTAGTAGGCTACCGGGTTGGACCCCTTTTGCCTTCACAACTGCCTTAATCCTTCACGGCGTAGATTCAACAAGTTACTGGAAATATTCCTCAGCGATTTTAGTCCATATTGACATGATAGCATCACGCAGTTGCTGCAGATTAGTCGGCTGCACATTCATGATGCGAATCTCCCGTTCCACCACATGTCAAAGGTGCTCTATTGGATTGAGTTATGGTGACTGTGGAGGCCATTTGAGTACAGTGAACTCATTGTCATGTTCAAGAAACCAGTCTGAGATGATTCGCGCTTTACGACATGGCACGTTATCCTGCTGGAAGTGGCCATCAGAAGATGGGTACACTGTGGTCTTAAAGAGATGGACATGGTCAGCAGCAATACTTAGGAAGGCTGTGGCATTGACACAATGCTCAGTTGGTTCTAATGGGCTCAAAGTGTGCCAGGAAAATATCCCCCATACCATTACAACACCACCACCAGCCTGAACTCCATGCTTTTATGTTGTTGATGCCAAATTCTGACCCGACCATCTGAATGTTGCAGCAGAAATCAAGACTCATCAGACCAGGGAACGTTTTTCCAATCTTCTGTTGTCCAATTTTGGTGAGCCTGTGCGAATTGTAGTCTCAGTTTCCTGTTCTTAGCTGACTGGAGTGGCATTTGGTGTGGTCTTCTGCTGCTGTAGCCCATTCGCCTCAAGGTTGGACTTGTTGTGCATTCAGAGATGCTCTTCTGCATACCTCGGTTGTAACAAGTGGTTATTTGAGTTACTGATACCATTCTCCTCTGACCTCTGGCATCAACAAGGCATTTGCGCCCACAGAACTGCCGCTCACTGGATATTTTCTCTTTTTCTGTCCATTCTCTGTAAACCCTAGAGATGGTTGTGCGTGAAAATCCCAGTAGATCAGCAGTTTCTGAAATACTCATGCCACGTACAAAGTCACTTAAATCACCTTTCTTCCCCATTCTGATGCTCGGTTTGAACTGCAGCAGATCGTCTTGACCATGTCTACATGCCTAAATGCATTGAGTCGCTGCCATGTGATTGGCTGATTAGAAATTTGCGTTAACGAGCAGTTGAACAGGTGTACCTAATAAAGTGGCCGGTTAATGTATTTTTACTATAATAAAACTATGGTTAATATTTATTAGGGCACACGGACTCTTCTAGGCAGCCTCTTTATTTGACGATGATATTAATTTTGTTCGGTTGTGTAATTAAAGCAGCTCCGCCATGGACTCGCAGTCATCGACACTGGAGGAGAACTTGGAGAAGATTTTGAGGGGTGAGGGACTCGAGTTTGATTCAGTCGCTGAACAAGTGGATCCTGTCACACTGAGGAAGAACGTGTGTTATATTGTCGCGGCAGTCATTTTCAATTCAAAGGTAAAGATGGTGTTGTCGTTTCTGCATGTCAGTGTTGTCTATTTACTGGAACAAGTTTGTTTGGTAGCAAGGAATGAAACTGAAGGCAGCATAGTCAATGTGACTTCACATACGCCAGTGTTCAAAAATTACTCTCAGTAAATGTTATTTACATGCTGGTCATGTGGTCATGATCCAGATATTGAAAGATTTTAAAGTTAGTTAGGTTTGAAAATAGGATATTTTAAAAAATGAAATAAACAAAAGACTAATGCACTTTTCTGAAATCATTTTAGGATGCACATGCAGTATTTGTGTTTTGTTCATATAGAATCCACAAGAAAACCTGATATTCTTAATATTTCAATGAGTTTTAAGGACTTTTGTTTAAAAGAATTCAGGATATATGTAGTCTTTGTGGTAATGAACTGCAGACGAGGCAGCAAAAAAAAGCAATTTATTGGAGAGTGACAGAATGTTTATTTCCTCCCCCGATCTGAAACCTATACTTATTTTGTACATATGTGAAAAATGGCAAGTGGAATTCTGAGAACGTAGTCCCGTGGACGTTTCTGGAGACTGCGTCCCGGGAGGTACGTATTTTTGCAGTTTTTGTTTTCGCGAATCCGTGAGAGGCCGCTGTGTGCGCTTTTTCGTATCTCAAATGTCTCTCGCGAGTGCCGTTCGCGCCCGCGCTGTTCTCGCGTAAACCCACCAGAGGGGCGCTGTCGACCTACCGTCTGGCTGAATGATTGACTGGGCAACCGGCCAATCGACTGACCCACCCTACTCCTTCCCTAAACCCAACCAATTTTACTGATTGACCCGCCCACCCACATACTTCCCTAAACCCAACCAACTGTTTACAAAAGCCATCCAGAAAAAGAAAAGCCCTCGCCTGATTTTTACCACGTTTTCGGATTTTACCACGTTCTCAGCCTGTTGTTCACTCGTTCATTTATTTATTTATTTTGATTCTGTTTTTGTCTTACCTGATTTCTGGAACTGCTCTTCCCCGGACTCGAACCCGGTCGTCGTGGTCAACTCCTCTACGAGCTAGCGGGACAAACTGGTTGTGACGGGAAAGGCCTCCACACGGAGGTAAGCGGTCAGCCGGTAATACGTACCTCCTGCTACATAATTCGCGGTCTCCAGAAACGTCCATGGGACTACGTTTTCAGAATGAGCCTGGGTTGCGAATAGGACAACTGTACAAATCATCAACTTCAAGATATCAGTCCAAGCTAAAATTAAATGCACGTTTTAAATTTTAGTGTTGAGACCAGGCATGACCAAACTGTGTGTATGTGTGTGTGTGTGTGTATATATATATATATATATATATATATATATATATATATATATATATATATATATATATATATATATATACTAGATGTCGAATTGTTAGAATGTGAAGTTTTAAAGAGTGATAGACAGGATTTTTATACTGAGGACCATTTTGATGGATGATTTAAAAAATGTCTCTCAGGGAAGCATATTAAGTAATCAGATATCGAACTGAAAATTTGCCATGTTTTTTAATGTAGAATTTCATGTTTTGGTTGTATCATCTCCTATTGAATTATGAAGTTGTTATTATTAAGTACAACCCCAAATCAGAAAAGGCTGGGACAGTATGGAAAATGCAAATTAAAAAAAGAAAGTAGTGATTTCTAAATTTACTTTGACTTGTTTTTCATTGCAGACAATACTACAAACATTATCTAATGCGTTAATGCGATAGTTATTGTTTTTTTTCTTTCTTTTTTTATTTAAATGAACATGTATTCCAATTTTGGTTCTTGCAACACAAAAAAAAAAATTGAAACGATAAAGCATTTACCACTTTGTAATGTTGCCATTTCTTTTCACAACACTAAAAAGATGTTAAGGGACTGAAGACACCAAGTGATGAAGTGTTTCAGGTGTAATTGTGTCCCTTTCTTCCTGCAAATGTTAAGGTGGGCAACAGTATGGGGTCTTTGTTGTTACATTTTGCGCTTCAAAATGCACCACACATTCTCCATTGGAGACAGATCAGGACTGCAGGTAGGCCAGTAAAGTACTTGTATCCTCTTTCTCTGCAGCCAGGACATGTGCAGAATTTGTTTTTTTTGCATTCTCTTGTTGAAAATAGGTGTCCCTGCAAAAGATGAAGGCAGCATATTGTGCTCCAAAATCTTTATGTACTTTTCAGCATTAATGGTGCCATCATAGAACTGTAAGTTACCATTTCCAAGGGCACTGACACAACCCCATACCATGACAGACCCTGGCTTTTGGACTTGTTGCTGGTATGATCCTGTTCTTTTTTGATCGGGAGCACATGGCGTCCATTTCTCCCCAAAAATACCTGAAATACTGATTCATCTGACCACAGTACACGTTTCCATTGTGTGATGGTCCATCCCAGACAGTGGTGTAGTCCTTGCTATACGCACGTATACTCAGTATACGTATATTCAGCCCCCTTGAAGGTTTTGCGATTAGCTCATGAACTGTACACTAATAAATGATCGCCTCCGTCCCCTTTAATGTTGATTTGAAAACGGTGGCAGACTTCCGCCGCTCCGTTTTCAGCTCGTTTTTCATTTAATCAGCAAACCACATCAGGGCGAGAGAGAAATCCTAAAATCGCCCCTGTGAAACAGTATTTCACATGTCTTAATCGTGCCTACCGCTACAGGGAACGACACTATATATAAAACACTAAAAGCGATGAGGCAAAGACTACTCTTAAATCGCGTAACAATATGCAATTTAAAAGGGTAACTACTAGTATATAATAGCAGCAACAGAAGACAGACTCCTAATAGTTTGGTTTAAAACAAGCATGCACGAATGTGACAATCAAAAATAATGGCTGATTGATGTTTAAAGAAACCTATTAAATGTGAAGTGATAAGCCAGTAAAGAAAGTAAGTTAAGCTGTCTTTCCATATCAACTAAATTGTTGTAACTATCTTGATTGACTTTTTTTTTTTTTTTTTAAATATTAAAATGATTAAATAAGCTGCATACTGTATAAATACAGTCAATCTCCGAGTCTGCTGGGGAAGGACTATTAGCTAAACATAAATCAATAAATAGGATTAGACTATTAGCATCTCTCTTTAAAACGAACAAATTTGTTTGAATTTTTTTCTTTTTAAATGGATGGGTTACGCAAAAAATTAAAATTGTCATCATTTACTCAACCTTTATACTTGTTCCAAACCGATTTGTCTTTTTTTTCCTTCTGTTGAACACAAAAGAAGATATTTTGAAGAAAGTTGGAAACCTGTAACCACTGACTTACAATGACATAGTATTTGTTTTTCCCCTTTGTGGAAGTTAATGGTTACAGGTAACTGATGTAAAAAAAAAAAAATTATATATATATATATATATATATATATATATATATATATATAATATATATATATATATATATATATATATATATATATATATATATATATAGCTAATGAATCAAAGAAACATTGGCTTTCGTTGTTTCTTTGCCTACTTTCATTTTAAAATTCATTTTTTTTTAGGACTACACCACTGATCCCAGATGCCTCAGAGCACAGAGAACTCAACGGTGCTTCTGGACACTGTTAACATAGGGCTTCTTTTGGCACAGTAAAGTTTTCACTGGCATTTGTGGCTGTAACTACGTATTGTGGTTTGTGGTTGTTGACAAAGGTTGGCCAAAGTAGTTGTAAACTCATGTGGTGATTTCGCTTAATGGTGAATGAGGATTCTTGATGCAGTGCCGCCTGAGCGATCGGAGATCACGGTTGTTCAGCTTAGGCTTGCGCCCATCGTCTTTTAGATTAGATTAGATTCAACTTTATTGTCATTACACATGTACAAGTACATGTAAACGAAATGCAGTTTAGGTCTAACCAAGAGTGCAGTAGCAGCAAGTGCAGGATACAGGTATAAGTTATAAAGTGCAGTTATAGAAAAACTATGGTGATATTTACAAATGGATGTACTATGAACATTTTATACAGGATGTATTAGCTATGAACAAAGATTTACAATAAATGGAAATTGTTCAGGTTGCTATTATTAATCAGAAGTGTGCAGATAGATAAACAATTACAAATGTATATGTACAGTGGGTGTGTACATAATTACAAATGTACAGTGGGTAAGTACAGATTAAATAAATGAATCAGTGCAATGTAGTGCAATGAATATGTGCAATTTTTAAATAGTGCAATGATTATGAGGAGTATAAGTTATGAGGGGAGTGGGGGGTGTATTAGGGGGCAAAGAGTCAGTGGGGGGCAGAGTTCAAAAGGGAGACAGCTCTGGGGAAGAAGCTGTTCCTTAGTCTACTGTTTTTTGTCCGGGGGAGCCTGAAGCGCCTGCCAGAAGGCAGGAGAGAAAACAGTCTGTGAGCAGGGTGAGAGGAATCTTTAAGAATACTGCGTGCTCGGCGCAGACAGTGTTTCCTCTGGATTTCCTCTATGGCTGGCAGTGTGGTCCCTGTGATGCGTTGGGCAGTTTTTACCACCCGCTGCAGTGCCTTACGCTCCGCAACAGAGCAGCTTCCATACCAGACTGTGACACAGTTCGTCAGGATGCTTCCTATTGTACAGAAGTTCACCAAGACAGCTGATGACAGCTGGTTCTTTTTAAGTTGCCTTAAGAAAAATAGGCGCTGGTGAGCCTTCTTGACCAGGCTGGCTGTGTTGGTGGTCCAGGAAAGGTCCTTTGAGATGTGGGTCCCCAGGAACTTGAAGGATGAGACAAGCTCGACGGTCATCCCATTGATGTGGATGGGATCATGTGAGCCTGTTCGTCCCTTCCTGAAGTCCACAATGAGCTCCTTGGTCTTGTCGGTGTTAAGGAGCAGATTATTGTCGGTGCACCAAGTGGCCAGATATCTCCTCCCTGTAGGGAGTCTCATCATTGTTGCTGATTAGACCAATCACTGTGGTGTCATCTGCAAATTTGATGATGGTGTTGGATCTGTTCACAGGCCTACAGTCGATAGTAAAAAGGGAGTAGAGGAAGGGGCTCAGCACACAGCCCTGTGGTACACCAGTGTTGAGTGTGACGGTGGAGGAGCAGATGTGGTCTGATCTAACATTCTGAGGTCTGTTAGTCAGAAAGTCCATAACCCAGTTGCAGACAGACGTGTCGATATCCAGGTCTCTAAGTTTGATCATTAACTTTGAGGGTATGACAGTGTTGAATGCTGAGCTGAAGTCAACAAACAGCATTCGTGCATAAGTGTTTTTATTGTCCAGGTGTGTGAGTACAGAGTGCAGTGCTATGGAGACTGCATCTTCTGTGCTCCTGTTGCCACGGTAAGCAAACTGATGTGGGTCCAGTGTGGATGGCAGAGAGTCTTTCAGATGTGCCAGGACCAACCGCTCGAAGCACTTCATGATGATGGGTGTGAGTGCTACAGGGCGGTAGTCATTCAGGCATGTTGGGCTGGAGTGTTTCGGCACTGGCACAATAGAGGTGGTTTAAAGCATGTTGGCACAGGGACAGGTTGAAAATGTCTTAATACCCCAGCGAGCTGTTCTGCACATGCTTTGAGGACGCGCCCAGGAATACCATCTGGTCCAGCAGCCTCACGCACATTGATCCGACTCAGTGCGGTGTGGACTGCTGAGGAGGTGAGTGTGATAGGTGAGGGGTCGGTTGAGGAAGTGATCCTGATGTAGGGTTCTTTATTGTTTCTTTCAAAGCTGGCATAAAAGTCATTAAGCTCGTTCAGGAAGGAGACGTTTGTGGCTGTGGGTGTGGACTGGCTGGGTTTGTAGTTGCTGATGGCCTGTATGCCCTGCCACATGCGCCGAGGATCAGAGTTGGAAAAATGCTCCTCTAGCTTTAGCTTGTAACAGTGCTTGGCCTTTTTGATGCCACTCTTTAAATTAGCCCTGGAAGTGCTGTAGACCTGTGCATCCCCTGATCTGAAGGCAGTGTTGCGTGCCTTCAGCAGGAGGCGCACCTCCTTGTTCATCCATGGCTTTTGATTTGGGTATGTGGTGATCTGTTTCTGGGTTGTAACACTGTCTATGGTGGTGCTGATGAATTCCAGAACAGAGGCCGGGCAGAGCGCTCAGCCTCGGGTGTTTTGGCGATCTCTGGAATGAGTCGAAGATAGCTGATAAAACTGTCCGGAATGCACAAACCAATATCCAAGATCTCCTGTCGGGTGTACGATGTAAAGGCACCACTGTTCTGCACGAACAGACCCGAAATGAGCAGGAAAAACACTGCAAAACTGCAGAAACTGGAGAGACGCCGAGCCTCGCAATGTGTACGCGCTGCCATCTTGTCATAGAAGACTTTACGCACTGAAATTCCTCCAGATTCCTTAAGTATTTTAATTATGTTATTAGGGGTGTCAAAATTAATTGTTTATTCGGTGCACTGCGATGCAGACGGGGACAATTGGATATCGGTTCAGTAATAATCATAACCGGTTATTACGTACTGACGTCATTTATCTCCTTTTGCACGATGTCGCAATAGAATACTACGGCGAAGGAGGCGAGGGCAAGTAAATAAAATGCTCCTACTACTTAAAAGGTAGATAATTATGCACAGTTCAACTGCTTGTGACTTTGCTGGAAAGTCTTTCATTGACACTGAAGATGGCACAGCACACGAGCCGCTATTTCACTGCTAGGGAGAAATGCTGTACAAATCCATCTCTGCCTCTCTCTCTCTCTCTCTCTCTCTCTCTCTCTCTCTCTCTCTCTCTCTCTCTCTCTCTCTCTCTCTCTCTCTCTCTCACTTTGGACATTTGACCCGCTGGCGTGTTTGAGGGGTAACTTTTCCTTTCCTTTTGGCTGTTAAAGCGATACTTGTGGATCCAGACATGAGCGTGCCTTAGGTGCAAGTTTTGCTTCACTGTGTCTATTACGGATTACCTGTGATAACCGCGTATTATGCGCATATAGACTGTAACTGCGGCTGTTCTTCCCATGTCACTCATTGATGAACAGCGATTTAATTTCTAAAGCCAATCGCAGCCCTTTCTGTTAAGCGGGTGAAGACAACGACCAGTCATAGTCATTAGGTGTAAGACCTCGTTTGACAGCGCTCAAAAAGCAAGCGGTATAGTATTTACATTAGTTTATTTGCTATAAATGCTCATGTTGTTCTGTGCATGTATTGGAGTTTTGTTTGATACATTCAAAAAAAGTGTTTTCTTTGAGCAGGTCAAATTAAAGGTACAGTTCAAATATCTTACTGCTTGTATTAAAGGACAAAATTGTATTACAAATAATATATAAGTATTAATATATTTATAGATTTTAATCAAAAAAAATTCTTGTGTTGTGAAGAAAAATCTAATTATGTATGGAAAGCAGGCGACGCAGTGGCGCAGTAGGTAGTGCTGTCGCCTCACAGCAAGAACGTCGCTGGGTCAGGTTCGATCCTTGGCTGGGTCAGTTAGCGTTTCTGTGTGGAGTTTGCATGTTCTTCCTGCGTTCGCGTGGGTTTCCTCCGGGTGCTCCAGTTTCCCCCACAGTCCAAAGACATGCGGTACAGGTGAATTGGGTAGGCTAAATTGTCCGTAGTGTATGAGTGTGAATGAGTGTGTGGATGTTTCCCAGAGATGGGTTGCGGCTGGAAGGGCATCTGCTGCGTAAAAATGTGCTGGTTAAGTTGGCGATTCATTCCGCTGTGGCGACCCCAGATTAATAAAGGGACTAAGCATTTTTTAAGAGAAATGGACGCTGTGTGCTCCGGACCAAAGAAGAAAAGTATCAACCAGATTGTTACCAGCAACAAGTCTAAAAGCCAGGGTCTGTCACAGTGGCGGCTGGTCAATAGAGGGCGCTGGGGCGCCGCCCCCTTCAAGTTAGACCCCTTTAATATGTTAATGTTTATTATCACAAATATTAACAAAATAAATTGATTTAATTATAACATTCTAACATTTATTGTAATCATACTAACATTTATTGAAAAAAAAAATGTATGAACAATATTTTTTCATATGTGTGCGGGGCGCCGGACTAATGGGTGTCTATGTAGGTACTTTTGCAATGCACGTGATATGACGATAAGCTCTAATTGGCCAGTTTTAAATTCTCCTTGGGGCGCAGAGCTCTGTGTCCCGAACCCTCCCATTTTTGTTGTTAGAACGAATCATATTTGTTTTTATATGATTGGCCTTATGTGATTGGACCATTCTCACCAAAGAGCTTAGAATGCAATTTCTCGAGATGAAGGAAAATTCTGTTGTATCTTTGCAAAGATATCCATTCACAAGGCGTTTGGATGAAGAAAAAAAAATAAAGGAGCTTGGACCAGATCGACCTTCCTTGCAAATTCACCAGTAGTCAAGTGATGGCGAGCGCGCGTATATTCGGGGCTTTTCCAGCACTTGTCATGACAAACGGAGTTGGCTGGCAGGTTGGGATGTAAGTCATGCCTTTTACTATTTCCGTGTTTGCTGTTTCAAACAGCATGACGCAAGAGAGGCTGAATGCATTGGCCATGCTGTCAATAGAGAAGAGACTGGTGACTGAGATGACTGACTTTAACCAAAAGGTTACTGAGAAATTTTCAAGCCAGAAAAAAAGGAGAGCAAAATTTAGTTTCAAGTAGTGCTACTGGCCAGTGATTAGGCAACATTTGTGTGTGTGTGTGCGTGTTTACTGATTATCTTGATTACTTCATTACTGATAATAAACTCAAATTGAACTAAAATGAACTTTTTAACACCAGCCGCCACTGGTCTGTCATGGTATGGGGTTGTGTCAGTGGTAATTTGCACATCTGTGATGGCACCATTAATGCTGAAAAGTATATAGATTTTGGGGCACAATATGCTGCCTTTAAGAAGACATCTTTTGCAGGGACACCTATTTTAACAAGATAATGCAAAACCACATTCTGCACATGTCCTGGCTGCAGAGAAAGAGGAGACAGGTACTTGACTGGCCTGTCTGCAGTCCCGACCTGTCTCCAATAGAGAATGTGTGGCGCATATTTTTAAATTGTGACAATGAAGACCCCGTACTGTTGCCCACCTTAAGACTTGTTTGCAGGTATAATAGGACGCAATTACACCTGAAACACTTCCTCACTTGGTGTCTTCAGTCACTAAACGTCATTTAAGTGTTGTGAAAAGGAATGGCAACATTACAAAGTGGAAAATGCTCACTGTTCCAACTTTTTTTGAAATGTTTTGCAAAATTGGAATACGTGTTTATTAAAAAACAAACAATACATATCATGAGAAACACATTAAATACTGTTTGTTGCATTCTCTGCAATGAAATATAAGTCAAAATAAATTTAGAATCATTTCCTCTTTTTGCGTTTTCCATACTGTCCTATCTGAAGTTTTCTTTGGGGTTGGATTATATTTAATTAATAATTACTGTAATAAATCATTATCTTTGACCTAACAACATATATGCTTTATATACTGGTAATACACCATGAATGACACAGTTATGAGTTAATCGAACTTAAATAACGTTAGGGGTGTCAAAATTAATTGTTTCTTCGGTGCACCGCGATGCAGACGCGGACAATTCGGTATCGGTTCAGTAATAATCATAACCGGTTATTATGTACTGACGTCATTTATCTCACATGCGCTATGTCGCCGTAGCTTACTATGGTGAGGGAGGCGAGCCGCGAGCGCGATTATTTACAACGCTCTAACTACGAAAAACACACAATGTGCACAGTTTTACTGCGTGTGTGTTTGCTGAACACTGTTTCACTAAAACTTACAGCAAAAGCCCCTATTTCACGGCGATTAAGAGAATGAAAGTAATCTCCATTTCTCTCTCTCTCTCTCTCACTGTGGCCTATGAGTGCATCTGTGTAGAGCGCCAGCGTGTAACAGCCAATCGCAACCCTTTCTGTTGACCGCGTGACCAATCAAAGGGGTGTAAGAAAGAACTTGGTAGACAAGGCAGAATGCGAGCGGGATATTTATATTTGTTTATTTGCTATAGACCATTTCAATGTGGTCATGTCATTGGCCCATGAACATTTTCTGCTTGACTTTTCTGCTTACTTAACTGTAACAAGAGGCAATTCAATCATAACTTGACTTTAAATCAGTCGTCATAACACTATTTATTAATATGTGGACCTTTTTGGATTCTCAGAAGCAATGGAAATTAAAAATGTAAAACAGGATACGTTAGGGCCATTGTTTTTTGTTTACATCCCTCGAAATGGTCTATACATGCTTGTGTTGTTTAAAGGTACAGTTTATATATCTGACTGTTTGTATTAAAGGACAAAATTGTTTTACAAATAGTATATAAATATATTTATACATTTAATACAAGAATTGTTGTGCTGTGAAGAAAATAAAAAACTGTGTATGGAAAGAATCGTCAATGCACCGTAATGCACAGAGATATCGAATTGAACCGAATCGATGGCATGATAATCGTAACCGAACCGAACCGTGAGACCAGTGTAGGTTCACACCTCTAAATAACGTTGATATTTCCTTGTAAAAAAGCCTCAGACATAAGTTGTTCAATACTTCTACTCTCTGCTGAAAAAAACAGCATGTGGTCCTGGTCAAAACCTACCTTACCAGCATGTTTTATTTTTCAGGGCTGTCCATCTCTCAATCACGAATTCATGATGCAATTTTTAATGACACACATTCCCCACTTTTCCCTAATTCTCTGTTAATTACCTATATAAATAAAAATGCTGGCCTCATCAGCACATTTGTGTATATATTTCTTCTGCGTTCTTCGTTTTACTAACGTTGATACGCATCAGCCTCTCTAGACATCGTCTGTGTTTGCTTGTGTTGTACAGGAGGAAGTGTTGATGGTACAGGAGGCAAAGAGGGAGTGTTACGGCAGATGGTACCTCCCTGCGGGTCGCATGGAAGAGTGTGAAAGCATTCTAGAGGCACTGCAGAGGGAGGTCAGAGAGGAGGCGGGAATCGAGTGTCAGCCAATCACACTGCTGCTGGTGCAAGAGCAAGGGCCCAGATGGGTTCGCTTCATCTTCCTTGCTGAGGAAACAGGTTAGATTGAATGCGTCCCAATTCGCATACTTAAACTACACCCTAAAAGTATGTACTTTTTTGTTAAGGAAAAATATACACTTTTGAGTGTGTAACAAGAGTATGCAAGCTTTGGGATGTACTACTTCCTTGTTAACAGATTGTTGTATTGTTTATTGTTTACAGTATTAGTTAGTTATGAGCCCTGTCAATCATCCACATTTCTTTCATATATAATTACCTACCTTATTGGAGATGCAGCAGCAGGTTAATCTCCCAATCACGATTCCTTCATGCAGAGAAATCTCCTCATGTCTTTGGGTAATTATGCATTCAGACAATAATGTCCAAACACGTCTTTATATAAGTTCAGTATTGTTGTTGCAGATGAAATATTATATTATTATATTATATTAGTCATACAAACATCTTTACCGAAGCCTCTCTACTTGACGGTTGGTCTCACGCGTCCATCATGTTTGTAGTTTATTTACACTTTTCACCCGCGTTTGTAGTTCTAAACGATGTCCAACGCGCAGAGATGTATAAAGTACTAGAGACCCAGACTTAAGTAAAAGTACAAGTGCTCTATCAAAAAAGTGACTTGAGTAGAAGTTGAAGTGCTCTTTAAGCATCATACTTAAGTGGAATTACTAAAGTATTCAACATGTTTTGTACTTAAGTATTGCAAGTAGTTTATTTAAAATTTTACTACTCAAGTACTGAAAGTAAAAGTACAAGTATTGTGTCATGTAGTTATTAAAGAAAGCAGTCAAAAGACATTGTTTTGTTTATTTTAAATTTCTTTTTGGGGGCATGTGATTAAGCAGAACGAAAAGAACCATGGTTTACGACTATATAATATATATAACAGGGTCGCTGCTGGCCAAAATGGTGCCCTATGCGAAATTGTACTGTGGTGCCCCCACAGAGGAACAAAAACACACAAACATATGTGTTTAAACATGTATTTATTTATTTATTTATATACATAAATATGCATTTAAACACTCAAAATTATACTTAAACATTCAAATATTTACATTACAAATTAATAGTTTACATCAAAATAAACACTGACATGTGACTGCAGAAGCATTCCCAATTTAAAACATTTACAAAAGGTAAGGAATAAAACCCTCTCTGTACCTGTAGAGATGGACGGTCCTCAGTGCTGCATCCTGTGTCTACCTGAGCAGCTGCTGGTGCCTCTGGAGCAGTGCTGGTCATTCCACCTCATCTTCTTTTGTGACAAATTTCAGCATTGAACCTCCATGTACAATACAGAAGAAATTAGTCATTTAAAGAAAAAAACACGACATATCATTAAAACAATGAGCTAGTCAAGAACTCTTCATAATGTGTCTAAACTACAGCCAAAATGTGGATTTAACTTGCACTATAATCTATGGTGACAAACAGTGACCCTCGCTGTCAGTATAAATCAAAGACTTTTGTGGTTTATAGGAATTAAAAAGTGAATTAAATTGAGTGTATTTTTAAACAAGAACTGTAACATTTAGAAAAAAAATCATCATTAATGAATTCATGCAATAAAAATGGTTTATGGCTTGTGGCTTACAGTAATTTGACTCATTTTATATTATTGATCTTTCAGGAATCACAGAATGAGTCAGTTTTGTTATTTCATATTGTAATGTACAAAAATGAAAAACCGACATATTAAAAACACACAAATCCACTGATATAAAGACTAAAGAGACTTTATTGTCATTGCAGTGATACAAGCAATAACAACAGCAGCAATCAAAAATGTGTAGAAATAGACAAAACAATAAACAATGATAACTGCAAAGAATTATATAATATATAAGTATATAATATAATAACTATATAATAATAAGTATTACATACAGTGAAATCATTGTGCAATGCATGTGTACTGTATGTAGCTGTTGTGCAAACTGAATTGTAAACTATTGCACAAGTTTATAAAAATAAATGAGTTTGTGTAATTAGCAGCAACATGGGGAGGAGGGGTAAACGCGAAAAGTCATAGAACATGTCCTGTCAAAGTTTAAGCACAATGCTTAACCGCAAAGCAAGAAACTGAACGTAAACAACAACAAATAAGGCAGATTTGGTGCAGTTGTGAAGAAGTTTAAACGTTAGCCTCACTAATTTACTTGAACAACCAAAATATGTTTTATGGATATAAGTTACCTGAAGGTGATGCACGCGATTCATCTTGTACTGTTTTCCTCTTCTCAGCTCCAGACTGCTGTTGTCTTTTCCCGGGCATAGAGCTGCAACTTGCATCAATTATAATTACATGCTGCTAGCAGCCGCTACAATAAGTGGACCGGACCGGACCATGCGCACGCGTCTATACGGGTACACAGAAAAAAATTACGTCACATGTTTGTTTTTGCGTTCGTCATAAAATGAATTTTTTAAATGTATTTAACAACATATTATCAATATATCGTTTATTTACACTCAGTTAAAGTTAATATTATTAAATTAATGCTAATAATTTTTTTTTGAGCAACCGAGATGGTGCCTCCCTCCGGAGTTGAGGCCCTACGCAGCATGCGTACTCTGCGTATAGGGAGCAGCGGTACTGCCTGTGACGGAGCCATCTGCTGCTCTGGCAGTAATAATGTGGGTTTGGAATGATTCAAAACATTTTTATAATTGTAACGAGTAACGCTGCAGCACATAAAAAAATTATCGGAGTAAAAGTATTAAACTCATCGAAAATATGTACTGAAGTAGAAGTAGGAGAAAAAAACAATACTCCAGTAGAGTACAGATACAGCCTTTTAGTACCTAAGTACAGTAGTGAAGTAGTTCTACTTCGTTACTATACATCTCTGCCAATGCGCAATGTACAATGTACTCTTTTCCACATCCTACGATTTGGGATAAACTAATACTATTTTTAAATACTATTTAGGACGGATAGTATGCGAATTGGGACTCAGCAATTATATCTAAATTAAAGTTGATATCGCAAAATGGCTTAAATATACATAATATAGAATTTTTTCCCCCAGTGTTGTGCAGCCCTAATTTGTTTACAATGTGTTTTATTGTTGTTTACAATTAATCTTGTTTACAATGTGTTGTTTAAAGGCACAGTATGTAATTTCGTCACTAGAGGGCGTGTATTCACAACAAACAAAATCGTAGATTTGATGATGCCGTGTAGCGGCGCCACATGTAGTTAGGACATGGTGTAAAACTGCAGTCCCGCTGCATTTTTAGCCAGAAGACCTGAAATGCAAGCTCTTGCCACTAGCTTTGCATGTCGATGCATTCTAAAGTTAAAGCTTGGTGAACTTTGACCTGCGAAATCACATCATGTCATTGCATGAGATCAACAGAAGACCAAAATGTGACCTCTGTACAGAAATGTAAAATATGGAACAATCACTCGCTTTATTATTGTTAACATTAATGTTAACACAAGCTAAAATTTAAAAATTCTTCAAAACATTTGGTGTAATTTAAGTACATAAGTCAGTTGTTTGTTTGTATTTAAAGCCATGCAAGATTTGACCAACATTTTCATGTCGAGGAAATGTATACTGCATTTATACAAGCCCAAATCAGGAAAAGCTGAGACAGTAACAAAAAAAGAAAGTAGTGATTTCGAAATTTACTTAGACTTGTATTTCACTGCAGACAATACAACAAACATTATTTAATGTGTTCCTCATTTTCCTCATTCAATTTTTTTTTCTTTCAAAATAAACACGTATTCCAATTTTGGTTCTTGCAACACATTTAAAAAAAAAGTTAAAACAGTAAAGCATTTACCACTTTATAATGTTGCCATTCCTTTTCACAACACTAAAAAGACTTTTTATACAGACTACTGTATTATGCATTTTAGTGAATGACCAAATATTAACTCAAATAAGTCTTACAGACTTATAATAAAATAATTATCATCATTGATCCTGACACCCTTATAAAGATTTCTTAACAAATTAAGTAAAAAATATTTTATTAAATATAAAAATATATGATTATAAAATATCTTATTTCCTGTTAAGCCATTTATGCAGAAATGTTAAAAATGACATTGATGTACCTGCTCTTTCTGGGTATTTTCTATTTAGTGTAGCTCATTTATTGTGGTCTTTTTGTTCAATCTCTATGGATTAAAGTGCTTTTTAAAAAATGTTTTTATTATCCAAAATAATCATTGTTTAAGATTTAATCAAAACACCTTGTTTTGGGTGTCACGCTAATATATATTGGAAAGTTTTATATCTATAAATGTAAATAAATGTAAACCCTTTTAGCATATTCAAACAAGCTCTGGAACAGTATTGACATACCATTCAACATCTAGTAGCCCAAAGACTGATGCTTAAACTCCAAGAATTTGTGCTTATTGTTTTGTTTAATAGGCCTATTTGTGGATATTTATTTCCTTTTTATGTGCTCTCTCGTTTTCCCCTTATTTCTCATGCGTTTGTTAATATAGGCTACTTAAATTTAATTCATAATTCCCTTGTTTAAAAATGAACTACAGTTTGTAGAGACTGTGTTCTGTTTTATGTGTACTGTAAATCTTTTGTTGTTATTGCATTAAATAAACAAATAAATAAATGATCACGCCATGTGATCGGTCATCATGACAGCAGCAGCTTTGAGCCCCGATGAGTCCGGATTGACGGCTCCGTTTTCAACTCCGCCCCCGCCTGCGCACGGCTAATCTTGTTGATCACCGGCTGCAGCTGTGCTTCATGTCGAATGCACCTAATGTGTGTCTCCATAGAGTTTTCTAACTGATAAATGGCATGATACGGCAGGGGAGGGATGTAAATTTTCCAAGCTATTATGCTAATGAAGCATTGAAAGCAGATCACCTACTGCACCTTTAAGACACACCTGTATACTTTGGCGTTCACTTCGAGTTGAGTTTTTCAATACGATACAGTGTTTATTAATTAAATGACAGATTTAATTCATTTTAAATTTAATTACTATGAGCACTTTGGTCATTGATAGTTGTTTTTAAATGTGCCATATAAATACCACTGTTCGAATGTTTTTTTGGATATTTTAATGAAAGAAATCTTGCATAGTTTGCCTTTAAGATTTGTAACATACCTTAAAAGTTTTGCCTTTCCATGTTTTTTTCCCTCCAAAATTAATTAAAATGCTTCATAATTCTCCAAATAACTTATTCTGCAATTATTTACTTTCAAATTTGCCATTGTGCCACCAGGGGGCTCTCTGAAGACAACTGCAGAAGCGGACGATGAATCTCTGCAAGCTCATTGGTGGGATCGCAAGTCTCCACTTCCTCTTCGTGGACATGACATACTGTCCCTCATCGACGCTGGATTCAAATATCGCAGAAATCCCTGGTTCCCTGTCACACAACCTGTTGACTTCCCTTGCCATGTTGTCTGCCAAAGACTTTTCCTCACATTCATTTCCAGCAGAGCTGACGCTGACGACCGCCTGTGGCTGCTTATGAGCAATAATAACACCAGCCCTCATCCTTGTCTTCCTATTGTTGTATCTTTCAGAACATACATCTCGAAGGCTGTAAGCAAACTGATTGAGGAGTGCATGCCTTCATCACTTATAAGCGTTCATATACGTGGCATTCTGGGAGTGCAGCACAATGGGAGAATTCCAGGCAAAACTGATGGGATCTGCTTCAACACGCTTGTGTTATTGGAAAACACGGATGAAGGCACTGAAATTGGCAGCCCACCTTCATTAGAAAGTGACAGTTACAGATGGCAAGAAGTGACCAATCAGAGTGTAAAAGGAAAGATAATAGAGAGGGTTAAAGATGGGTCTGTTCTGCCTTTTCAAAGTCTATAGTTTCACACTCTAATAGACGATTTGGGCTAAATGGAACCTGGATCTTCTACATGAGCACTGCTGCTTTGACTCCATCTGGATTGTAAAATGCATTATATAATTAAAAAAGGTGACTTGATTAAATGTCAGAGAGATCCCGCCAAATGCATTGCAGTCGCGGATTGAACAATATTAAGCATAAATCAAAACCATACCTGCCAACACTCCCGTTTTTCCCGGGAGTCTCCCGTATTTCAGACCCGTCTCCCGTATTGGTCTGTCTCCCGGTAAACTCCCGGAATTCCCCCGCCCCCCGCTCCTCAGCATTTTGGTACAGTCCGGGCTGAAACTTGGCGCTTGTGCTCTTCCGGTGACGGTCGCGCGCTACAGTTCGCGCGCCCCCATCTCCCTAAACCTCTCACTCCTTCTGCTCCCCGCTCTTCAGTTTGCGCTAGTGTTGCCAACTTAGCGACAAACTTTCAAAAAAGCGACTAGCGACAAATCTAGCGACTTTTTGTGTGTTACTGGCGATTTTTATAGACTGTCGTTTGTCCATTACTGTACCGTCCCTACTCTTCTCAACGAGCCTCCCCTGCAGCCTGAGAGCAGAGCATCTCTCAGCGTACCGACGGCAAATGATTTAGAACAGGTGGCAGTGTGAAGGTATCTCCCTTGTACAGTCAACCCGATCTGCTTCTCCTTTATTTTAACAATTTAATTTGACCGTTTATTCTTGTTCACAATCAGAGATGTTTTAAGGGAGAGTTTCAGAACTTGTCTGAGTATATTACGTCTAAGCGATTACTGCAAATTCCCTACTCATCTATAATGATATACTGTATTCAAACAGCAATACATTTAGTTAAATTGACAAGCTTACATAAAGCGTAGTGCGAATATAAAATACCCCATTTATTTACCATAGGCTGTTAAACAAACAGAAATGGTAGAACGCGATGACGTCAGTAATATGCAAATTAGCGTATGACGTAACCCCCCACCCCCCCACCCCCACCGGGTGGTCTTCCGGAATTTACGAACCAAATGTTGGCAGGTATGATCAAAACATCGACATTGCGTGTAAAATTATAATGCGCAAAAGCGAAAACTAAACACAGATAATGCCTCATTCACACTAGGGTTGGGCGATGTTGACAAATTTGGCACCGTACGATGTCTAATTTGAACATAGGCGATGGACGATGGTATCGTCGTCGTAGGCAGCCAAGGCGGGGTGGGGGTCTTTGTTGTTAAATATCAATTAATTCATAACGAATTTAATAATTGTAGCCTATCGTTTTCACTACCTGACCCACATGGTCTTTGCTTTACCTATGACCAAACCATAAATAAATAAAGTTATACACAAATTACCACCTGTCAATCACTTTTTTTCCGCGGGACTCTGGCATGATCAGCCGGAGTGATCTGTGTCCTTATAATGGCTTTTCCCCACAGCTGGTGGAGGAGACGAGACGAGAGTTCGTTTGGAGTTCACTGTAATTTGTATTGTGATTAATGATAACTTCCTTATTTTATTATTATTATGAGGACATAATAACAAGTAAAGATGCTAGAGCTCGACCGTTTTGGTCACACTTGCGCCTGATATTTTATGCGACCTAAAATATGTATTTGAAAGCATTTGTGCTAGTGCATACATTTTTACCGTGCGACCTGTTTTCACTGCAAAATCCTCACCGCGTGCGCGGATTTAGGAGACATTTATGCAGAATGCATCTTTGCACCTAAAAACGCCAAACGCAGCGCTCAGGAACAGATTAAAACAGTTGTCATGTGAACTTGCTGAAGTACAAAAGCCCGCAAAGCTTGCCCCGCCTTTGTGCTCTTCCTATTGGCCCACTGCGCTAGAACTGAACGCGAATGGATTGGTTAATATCAGCTGTCAATCACTCAGTTAACGCCTTCTGCCTTCACATGACAAGAGCAACAGCCGCGGAAATGTGACGCGCTGAAGATGGGAGAATGAAAATAACACTGACAGATTTAGTTTTAGAAAGCACCTAAAGTTAAGTTATTAGTGATCATGTGCTGAATGTTAATCCACCATTTACACTTTTCCAAGAGTGGATAAAAGACTTCCAGTGGCTTCAAGTCCGCTATGAAAATAACTAAAGCCATTCACTGTAAAGTCTGTGGGACGGGGTTTACAGGTAACAGCGTTTGCCACTGAATCTACACATTTTAGCGCGAGAGGTATGTATAATCCTCACGATGTATTTAATCCTCACGATGCTGTCAGCCGTGCAAACAGCAGCTATAAGTATAATATAACACAGCTCATGAAAAGACCATTATTGCTATTAAGATGACATGCAAATAATAAGTTATATATCAATATACATGTGGGGCGGGGCGATGGATCACGATGCCGGCTCAGCATCGTGAAGTTTATCAGCCATCGGCGATGGACGATGACATCGTCTATCGGCCCAACCCTAATTCACACTAGCAGCAACTTTGTAGCTGTCTGTAGCTCTGGGTGGTGACCTGCTGCAAACACTGGTCACCCATCTAAATGTCTGTCACTGTATTCTGTATCTTCATGTTTGATTGGATTAATAATTTTTGAAATCTTTATAAACTTGTTATTCAATCATTAACTGAAAATGAGATTGAAAAATATCAACCTAAAGTATGGAAATATCTAAAAAGTAAATACCATCTGAACTCTTCTGAAGACAATATTTCCTAAAAAGATTATCCCCAAGTTTCATAATGAGCACTGCCAATGTGGGTAATCAGCATAGAAGTAAAATTCAACAAATCAAACAAGTGCTGTACAGGACATATCAAATGGGTTGAGAAATTCATTTTTACAAGAATGTTAGTCATTATTTTAGAAGATTAATCATTATTATTTGACAGTTTGTCAAGATTAAATCCTCAGAAACCAGCTCAGAAACTTTCTTATGATGACTTGCAAATTATAAATATTTTTTTATTTAATGGCGTGATCTTTTAACCTGCGTCCAATCCCGGTCAACTTCCGTAAAGGGAGGGTAACCAATAGTCTTAAGCCTCATTCACACTACAAGCGACTCACAGTGGCAAAGTGACAAGCGACCGTTCATTTCAACGGAGAGTGAGCAACTTCCGGCGACCTCCATCTACGCGAGCGGCAGCGACCGTTGGTGACCAGGTGGGCGTGTCGAGCAACGCGACAAAGTTGAGAATCCTTCAACTTTATGCAAATGAAGAGTGACTTTCTTGAGCGACAGCCAACAGGAGCAACAGTAGAGCTCACGTGATCCACTCTCAGCTTGCTCAGCGGGCGGTTGTATTCGAGCTGTATATACCTACACACCCCTGCGTTTAACGCAGGTGGCCACCCACAGCGACAGGCAGCTACAAAGTTGCTGCTAGTCTGAATGAGGCACTAACAAGTAAACCAAGTCCTGCCCCAAGACTGACAAAAATCCTAAAAGTTTCGTGCGAGCGGAGAGAACTGAACGAGAAATGACCTTGCTCGCAAAGCGTACATCGTGCGCATAGATGATGATGATAATGTGCGCACACAAGAATTTACAACGAGCTCACGAGTGGCCATTTCCTCGCGGTGGATCAGTTCAATGCGCGTGTGAACAATTCCTGTGCGCACGCGAGCAGTAGTTTCCCCGCATGTAGCCCTGTAATCGGCTCACTTATCCTCGCGCGTAAACATCACCGATGCACTCGATTATTTTTGGCATTGATTTGCCATCATAGATTCTTAACTTTGTCGCATCGCTTGACACACCTAAATGGTCACCAACAGTCATTGTCGCTCACGTAGACGTAGGTCGCCGGAAGTCGCTCAAGTCGCCTTTCCACTGATACGACAAACGACAAGCGACAGACTGGAAGTCATTCATTTATAATGGAGAGTAGTCCGGGAGCTGCGTGGAGTTCCGATTATCTTCGCATGCAGAAAATTCAGATCCGATTTGAGCTGCGGATACGTTCAATTATATTGGAACTCCTGACTAGACCGTATGCCATCGCTCGACTGGATGTGATGTATTCCAGTATTGTCCAAGCAGGTCTGTGTGCGCGAGATGAGAAATGGGAGTTTTTCGTTATTTTTTGAATCAGAAAATAAGTTTATATTAAAAAAACATTTCTATTCATAAATGAGTAATACAAAAATATATTATTTTTTTTACGTTGTCTTCACATTCCCTCCAAAATTTTTAGCGGTCTATGAGTTTCTAGTATTCATTCATTCAACCATGGTGAACGCATGGAGAATAAAGGCTTTTTTTGCACTTTATTTCGGACACCACGAGAATCAGCTTCTCTCCCATGGTGAACGACAACACTGAAAATTCTGTGCGACTGCTACAAGGGGATGCAGTGGAAGGGGGCTTCACTCTCTGTTGAAATGAACGGTTGCTTGTCGCTTTGCCACTGTGAGTCGCTCATAGTCGATTGAGGCTTAGGGTGCTTTCACACTAGCACTTTTGGTCCGCACCCGGGTTCGTTTGACGTCATAGTATGGTACGTTTAGCTAGTGTGAACGTGTCTTCTGAACTCGGGTGCGCACCCGTGAACCGTACCCGAGTCCGCCTGAAAGAGGTGGTCTGGGGTACGGTTCATGCGAACTCTGGTACGGTTCACTTCTGGTATGAATGCAATCGTACCAAATAGCGGAAGTGAACCGGCAACTGTACAACAAACTATCGTTTTCATAACGTTCATTCGTGTGTGTGTGTGTGTGTGTGTGTATGTGCGCCACGTATTGTACCTTTAGCAGGACTGAGCCAAGCACAGTGATACACAGTGATGTCTGCTTGTCTCCTCCAGAAACAGCTTCTGCAGACACTGTGTGATGTTCTGAATGTTTATAATATTTTTGCGGCAGATAGACGCGAGTCGCTTTCTGTATGTCCAAAACTTATGATTCACTAAAAGCAAATCGACCGCGATGTGCGGAAGTCTCCATTTTGACGCTTTGCTTTCGTGACCGTCACCTACCAACAGCCGTAAACAAAACAGCAGCTCTATGACGCAAGCGTACCGGGGTTCAGAAGGAAAAAAGACAGTGTGAACACAAACCAACCGAGAAGGTGGCAAGGGGGGACAATCGAACTTGGGTACGGTCCAGGCAATTGAACCAAGTGTGAAAGCACCCTTAAACCGCCTTTCCACTGCACATGACATTTGGACACGACTGTCGAAATACGCCCCCTTGTGGCAGTTGAACAGAATTTTCAGTGTTGTCGTGCACCATGGGAGAGAAGCTGATTCTCACGGTGTCCGAAATAAAGTGCAAAAAAAGCCTTTATTCTCCGTGCGTTCACCATGGTTGAATGAATGAATACTAGAAACTCATAGACCTCTAAAAATTTTGGAGATAATATTTTTATTACTCACTTATGGATAGAAATGTTTTTTTAATATAGACTTTTTTTCTGATTCAAAAAATAACAAAAAAATGTATTTCTCATCTCACGCGCAAAGACCTGCTTGGACAACACTGGAATACATCACATCCAGTTGACCGGTCGCATACGGTCTAGTCACAGCATAGATTTATACACTAGATATCACATAGGGACCCTGAGAATGCGTCAATAGCGCCGCCACATTTGTACAGTGCTCCTAGGACAAATGTCATTCAACCGCACTAGTCAAGACAGTGTGCCAATGTGAAGATGCTGGACTTTAGCGCTGTGTACGGGTTTAGTAACGAGCAAACAAAGAAAAGAAAGCACAAAGGCAGAACATTTCATAGGTAAGATTTCGTTTTTATGTTTTTGTATGTTATGAACTTTTGTGCTTAACAAGTAAAGTTATTGATGATAATACAGTCACTCACTGCATTCACCATAAGGCAAAGTAGCACCAACTCGCACTAAATTCTAGACTTATGCTAGTTTTGTTGAATAAAATAAGCAAACTATGTTATGAAATATGACAAGACGCTGCGCTGCCAGAAACTTGTATTATTGTCAGCTAAGTGAACAAGTCGTTCATAACGGAGATTCATTCACAAACCAATCGCTCCCTCCGTCAGAATGAGAAGTGAAAGCAGGAGAGGGGGTGTGTTTCAGGACATGGATTAGATCAAATTAAACAGGGAAGGAGGGTAATGCATTTCCATGCACACAAACACATGCTCTTTGTCGGCAATGCCCGTGCGGTCACATCCATCAATGTAGAAAAGTGATGTAAAATTATAATATTTCGTAATTTGAAAAAATATTTGCATACGGACCACCGGGAAAATTCCTGATCATAGATATATGTGTATATATCTGGCTCTGGATGGTCACAGTCCTCCACTGCACCTTGGTCCCGCATTCATTTCATTAGTACAGAGGGCTACCCTGTACTAAAATGGCTGCTCTATTGACGCATTCGTTCTAATAGGCAACAGCAGGGTAGGCGACATCTAATGTATATATCTATGTAGTCACAGGAGTTCAATTATTTTGAACAGCTCAAATCTCTGAATTTTCTGCATATGGAGATGATCGGAACTCCATGCAGCTCCCGGACTACTCATCATTGGAAATGAATGACTTCCGGTCTGTCGTTTGTCATATGCAGTGGAAAGGCAGTTTAAAGAAACACTGAGGTCACGTGCTGAAATATAATGAGCGTGAATCAAAACTGAAAACGTTTTTAAAATGACATTGCACCAAACTGAAACCTAAATTGAAACCGTCTTGATTGCTTACCGTCTTTTCCTTTCGCTCTTGTTTCCACATTCTGCACTTGCGTTTCCAAAAGATGCAATTCGAGTTTCATTTAAATCCCAAGCAGGCTTTAGCGTCCTCATGGGTCCACTAGTTGAGACTGACAGTTGCTTCTCTAGCCAATCAGATGAATGGGGAGTTGACATCACTCCAATGCAACTTGTGGTTGCTCAGTGTGGCAGGTCGGGATGCATTTGTTTCCTGGAGTTTCAGAAAATACAGACACCTGTCCGTGATCGCAGGGGAATTGTTTTGATTTATGCTTATTATTTTGATCCCATACATGTGTGCAAACCAGTGTTGAGGGTAACGCATTATAAGTAATGCGAGTTACGTGATCATGTAACTTTTCTAAGTAAGAAGTAATGAATTACTTAAAAAAAAAATGAAGCAATAATAAAGATTTCTGTCTCTCATTTCGTGTCTGTTGATTTTTGTGTCTCATATTGATGATCTTAATGACAAGGGCTGCGTCCGAAACCGCATACTTCCATATTATATAGTATGCTAAAATCAGTATGCGAGCAGAGAAGTATGTCTGAATTCAAAAATCAGAATGCGAGAAGTACCCGGATGACCTACTACTTCCGGCAAGATTCTGAAGTGCGCATCCCATGTACGCTGCACTATCCCATGATGCCCCGTGAGAGAATTCATGAATGGAAGTGAATCGATGCAACTGACGCAGGTAGGTCACGTGACCATGAAAAAATGGCGAATGTAGTACATCCGAATTCCTTCCAAACTTCTCACATTAGGCTCGTTTGAGGTGCGTCTCGCCTTGACTGCATTGTAGACGAGAGCAGGCAGCTGCAGTAAGAGGAGGGCTCAAAAAATACATCAGAAGTCGGACACCTCCCGAATCTCGCTGTTTTGCCACCTGGAAACGTCACCTGTGGTGGAGATCGCGTTCGCGTTTTCTATCGCGGACGAATGACCTCATGAAAAAATACTATGGTGATTTATAGTAAATATTATAGTGTTTTTGAACATGTTTTTTCAGTATTGGGTTATGTTTAGTTGTTGTGATACCAGAGCAACTATAGAATTTAAATAGGCTATTTTTATAATATGGTTCAAAAACACTATAGTATTCCTATAAATTACTATAGTATTTTTTAATGTGGGAGTGGATGCAATTGAAATATCACTGTTTTTACAAAAAGAGGGTCACAATCACAGAAGATGAACAGCTCATTACTTAAAAAGGTTTATTTAAAATATAAATCTGTATATTCAACAGTGGTAAATGTTAAAAGAATGTCAAAATAAACAGCTTATACAGCAAGAAAGCTTTCAAGAAATCTCATTTGGCTACATTATAAATTAAGTAGCTATAGCAAGATGCTTTTGAGTGACAGGTCATGACAAATGTTTGTTTGTTTGTTTTGCTAGGAATGTCCCTAGAATTTGGCATTTTATTGAACAAGTGATCCATTTCTATAGTCATTTCAGACTTTCTATAGAGGGCATTAGAAGGTATAAAGGGAAATACAACTAAAGACAAAATTATAAGCCCTCTTGTGAAGTTTAAAGAAATGTTATTGCATCAAATATGTAAAATGCTGTTTAACAGATTTTGTATCTTGCAAAAAAAATATATACTATAAACTAATTTCTACTAACTCTTTGTTTCTAGTGTTGATACTTGATAGCAAGCATCTTTTTAAAGAAGCGAAACCGATTTAAAAAATCAAGAGTGGGATGTAACTGATGTGTTTTATGTCGTAGAATAAAACGTGAAAGTATCTTGAGTTTGTGTTAGCCACGGACCTTATTTAAGTGCTTTAACTGAAATCCCATTGAAAAAACCCATTGACTTTGGGACAAGGGAAAATGCTAAAATGCTAACTCGCTTCCGGGTTTTTGCATACAATTGACGTCATACACTGTAAATGCAGGGTTCCACACAATTCATTCATGTTGTCCCAACACAAATCAATTAAGTTAATAAATTAAGTTACGCGAGAGATGAAAAACTGATAATAAAAAGCGCAAAAGTGGCGCTGAAAAGGCCAGAGTTAAAAAAGCAGAGTAAATTTTGTCGTTCAAACCAGCGGCAGCAAGAGTAAACACATGTAAGCTAGTTAGGAACAGTACAAAACAAGGATGTCTGCAAACCACCGTTCATGTACCGAACGTTTTCTTGTACTGTAGCTCTTCAGCAGCAGGAGTCTCTTGTTCAGTTTGCTGCTAACAGTGAAGAGCCAGGCTCCGTAACGTTACCAAGCACCAGTCATGAGCCCAATCCACTAGAATGGGCAGGTAGGATTGTCATTGAGTGTATATAAGAATTCAAATGATTAATATTAATGAATGAGAGCAGGAAATTGCCCTGAGACAATTAATGAAATTAGATGATTCACTAAATCTTAACTTGCCTTAAGACTTGATCAGAAAGCCTAGGGGGGGGGGGGGGGTCATGAAGCTGTCATTAGAAAGTAATACTGTGGTTAAAAATGTCTGGCAGATAACTGTGCAATACTTGTCTTATTCTTTATTTGTGTTTAAAGACTGGATATCTGTTGTAAGAAATCAATCTACGTTATAAGATCGATTAGGAATTATTAGCTCATATCAATGACTCGGATCTTGAAGATTCGAATCATTGATTCGACTCAATTGCGTCGGATTGAATCAGATCAAAGATTAGAACTTTATCTGAGATTTGTCCCGCAAATGGAGACATCACATTTTACTAATCTTGTCTATATTATTTCCGTGGCCAACGATAATAACATAACACAGAATAGGGTTAACTTTTAGCAAGGTAACACGATCTATAGCTTGAGGCAATGACTTAGAAGCACATAAACAAGAACACAGTTCTTACAAAGGAGAACAAAGATTTATTGAGCTACACGATACATGAGGCTAATCTACGTAATAAACAAACAACAAACCAACAAACGCACACACACGTTCACACACACACACACACATACACACACACACACACACACACACACACACACACACACACACACAGGCAGTTCAGAGGATGCAAAATGAGTTGACAAACAGTCCCAGACCATCTAGTATTTCGTACTAGATCTTAGAATCACCTGAGAAACCACAAAAGCAGAGATTTGACTCATCTTTAACTGCTTAACATCATACGCACCAGACCAGAAAGAGACAACAGTTGTTGTGTTACTTGCGCGAGTTGTTGAAGTCTTTGACTGGAGTTTCGCCTCACCGGGCTGGCTTGAGGAAACACGTGGCGCTCAAGGGTGGCTTCTCTGTGACGTTGCTGGGATTACTGCTCGTGAGCGAGGCTCGTTGTCCTGGGTTACCGGGGTGGCCAACTCTGCTGAGAGTCAGTTTAGCTGAAGTTTCAGAGGTCCGAAACTTCAGAGGTTTGCATAAAGAGTTTGTGATGACCCAATCGCGTGGTGGCGACTGGGGGCAGAACGCAACAGCGGGTGCATGCCGGCTTGATGCAATAAGGCGCTGATTTTAGGGCTGCCGGGGTTTTTAAGTGACCTGATCTGGTCCATCCTTCATGACGCTGTCACCCAATGAGCAGTTGCCATGAAGGGCGGGGCAACGCCCCGTACCAGTGTAATCAGGTTTAATCATTAACTGACTGCAAGAGACTTCACGTGGTAAAATCTCTGGTAAGATTGTAACTATCTGACATAAAAGGTTACAAGACGAATACTGTTCGTATTACTAAATTCTCATTTTCACCAATGTATTGCAAATAAAGAGGGGTTCGGTTTGATACCAAGAATAAAACATTTCAGACACATACAGATCATTTTAACCTATTATAAGTGTAATACAACACATTATGAACCTGGTTGGTTGGAATAAACACAGCACATCACAGCACATTGAATGTCATTCAAAATATCAAATTTTGCCTTGGCTATAACATTTAAGAGAATTGTATTTCTTAAGTCTCATTCATTTCTTTGTCTCTGAATTCTGTCCATCTGGCTGAAATTAGAATGTCTCGAGGGCGAACACATGGCCACAAGATCACATGATTGATCATTCAAAAGTCTCAGGATTGAGAGGTCCTGAAAGCTCCCTTGTCTAGATGGTTAACGATTTACGAAATTACTAAAAGCATTTCTGTCCATCCGTAACCAGAGTATTGGGGGAGACCGTGAATAACAGTTGTTCACTGTTATATGATAACATAAGCCCTGGAGCTGAGTTAAATGAATTAGGCCATGTGGCTACCCCAAGATTCCAAGCCTGATTCGACCTGGTTCTGGATCAGTGAGTCCCTTCACTGTGAACAACTTTGCACAGAATATACATTCAGATATTGCAGAAAAGGACATAGTGATGTTTTAAAGAATAGTGTTGGAGATTTAGCTACCCTCCAATGTTCTTATATTTATGAAAAAATATTTAAAGTTTTAAAGCAGCTGTTTCCTTAAAAAAAGACGTGATAGTGTCATTAGAAAATTCAATACATTTAATTGTAATCTTTATTTTATACATTAATTAATTATCTTTTTGCCACATCGGAATGAACTGCCAACTTATCCAGCACATGTTTTACGCAGCGGATGCCCTTCCAGCTGCAACCCATCACTGGGAAACACCCATACACTTCCATTCGCACATACATTACGGCCAATTTAGCCTACCCATTTCACCTATACCACATGTCTTTGGACTGTGGGGGAAACCTGGAGCACCCGGAGGAAACCCACGCGAACACGGGGAGTAGGGATGGGCGATATGGCCTAAAATCCATATTGCGATATACAATGCAGCCTCTTGCGATAACGATATATATTGCGATATATAAATTATAAAAGAACCATTTCAGAACAGGTTACATAGACCCTTAGGAAAGCCAAACTGCTATTTTTTTTTTGTTAAAGAAATAAAGAAACGTTGCATGTCATTTTGAGAACATTTATTGTGCAAAAGCAAAACTGTAATTAAACAACACAATGTTGCAGATAAATAAACTAAATGTAGTGCCTTTTAGAAAGAAAGACTTTTCTTTTAAGTCCTTGGTTCCTAAATGTCAAGTTGCAGAGAACAAAAAAACTGGTGTCTTTTTAGTTAAGGAACTTACACTGTACTGAAATTACTTCCAGTATTAAATTAGTCAAATAAAATTGTGTATTGCAGATACTTTAAATAAAAACATATTTCTAACCTGCAGCCTAAGGTAACGCATTTGATTTTAAACATTTTGTTCTCCTAATGAAATTAAAACTGGTGTCTTGATCTGCTCTTTCTCTCTCTCCCTCTCTCTCTCTCTGTCTGCGTGCTGCTGAGAGATTGAGACGCACCAGACAATGTTTGCGTATAAAGTAATGCAAAAATGAATACAATTAATATCGAAAGCGAAAGCAGATTCTCGGACATGTCCGGGGAAAAGAGAATGTATTGTCACCCCAAATAATAAGCTGGATCAGTCTATTTAGTCTTCGCGCTCTTCTTAAAGCTGCTCCCAAATCAGGACAACAGATCTGTATCCAGCGAGATCCAGCGCGTCTCTGTGGGTCTGCATGCAGAGCATGTGAGTCTGTGGCAGAGTGTTCTCAGTTTCTCGCAAACACAGAACCGGGCCGCCCCAATAATATATCGGCCGCCCAGGTACAATCTGTGTGGGAGGCACTGATGTTCACTAGACAAGCCACAATATGCCATGCATGAGGCTCGCAAGCTGTGCGACACGCCGCCATTCGGTGCCATGCGTTGCTTAGTGCTGTTGTTGCTGTTGCTCTTAATTTCGCAGGTAGATTGCGTCATCAAACATGTATTATCGCGATAGTGCAATAGAATTAGAATCTCTATCGTAGGCCAATTTTGTATCGTTTATATCGCATATCGTTTATATCGCCCATTACTAACGGGGAGAACATGCAAACTCCACACAGAAACGCCAACTGACCCAGTCGAGGCTTGAACCAGCGACCTTCTTGCTGTGAGGCGAGAGCGCTGCTTTTAACTTTTAATGATCTGCATACATTATATGGCATGTCAGGAAGTTTTCAGAAGATAACTTTATCCTAAATTGTTTTGTTTTTTTCTTTTGATGTGTCTTTTTACGGTAAAGGAAGGTGTAGGTTATACAGTGTGTTATTAATTGCAGAACTCCCCTATTAAAAACAAAACACAAGGAAAAAAACCTGCAAGTATTGAAAGAGATCCAGCCTCTGCCAGGTAAGAAAAAGTAGCTCAAAATTAACATAACACATTACTTTCCATGTGGAGTACACAAGTGGAGTATTTGATTATGCTTTATTGAAGTACACTTAATTTAATGTGTTGATCATGTGTTAAATATCATTCTCGAAATAAAATTCCAAATCTAACGCAAATATAATTTGTCAGTATCACACACTGCTAAAATCAAGTAGCGTTATGTTAGTGAGGAATTACATTGTAACTGTTTAATTACAATGTAAGTGCATCGTAAAAAAAGACAGTGGTGGAAAGAGTACTAAAAAAAATCATACTTAAGTAAAAGTACCATTATTTACCTAAAAATGTAGTGCAAGTAGAGTGAAAGTATCTGTTGTAAATATTACTCAAAGTATAAGTAAAAAGGGACTCGAGTGTAGTGAGTATTACGCTGGGAAGGGCTGCGGCGTGTGTGTAAATGTAACATTCTGTAGTGCATTTATACAGTAAACATCCGTCATCTTCTCAGCAGTGACATTCAGTCTAAACAGTCTCTGGGTCAATGCCTGTAAAGATTTTAGACATCTTCATGGACACTTTTAATGCTACCTGCATGTCTTAAGGTAGTTCATTATGTGGTGATTTACCTTCTATGTGCGATTTGATTGGACAGGAATCACAGGACTGATTTTTCTAGTCCCCATAGACAAGAAAAAATAAAGGAGTGACTGCAGGCTGAAGGAAAGTAGTGGAGTAAAAGTACCGATACAACACTAAAAATGTACTCGAGGGAAAATAAAAGTACACATCTCTAAAACTACTTGGTAAAGTGCAATTTCTGAGAAAAACTACTCCAACTTTACACCACTGAAAACATGTATATGTGTAAAATATGTCAAATACATGTTTTTCTCAAATTTAAGGTATGAAAAATTATGTTACTGTAGCACGCCCGGCGTTGAGCTGGCGGTGCCGCAGTTTACATTTCTAAAAGATAGAAATATGAGAGAGTCAAAGTTTCGTTGCTGTTCACAGTCCAGTCGCTCTCGTAATGTTTATTACAAACATTTGATCACAATGTACTATAATTTCATAAATATTTCTATGCAGTAATACTTAAAATAGTCTATACAACATCATTAAACAGTGTATTATGCCCAACAAACCCTTGTCTTGTCTCATTAAATACACATTTATATATATATATATATATATATATATATATATATATATATATATATATATATATATATATATATATATATATATATATATATATACACACACACACACAAATAATTAATTCATAAACATATTATTCACATACAAGTTATTACTTAGTCCCCATAAACTATACTTACTATATCACATTGTTATGGTAGGCTTCATAAGGATTAAACATTTTGTAAAGTGTCTCTTTAAGTATTAAACATCTCTAGCACAGTATCATACATCTGCTCTGCATATATGGGCTAGCTCGGAGCAATACAAATGTAAACAAATCCATTACAGTTGTTGAGTGTAACTCTCAACTTTGATTAAAAGTACATTTACACAGATAAAATTGCTATTAATACTCTTTTTAACAACTTTAATACAAAAATATTAACTTTACATTGAAGTTTAAGCGAGGGGGAGCTCTTTTTATAACTTTGCAGTTACCTAACACACCCGGCTGCTGGCGGCTGTTTTGATACATTGTCAGAAAACAGATACAATCTTCGCTACAAAGTAACTATTTCACTGCACATTACCCTCAATAAACTTAAGACACTTAAAGAACATGTTATCTTCACATTTCAATGACATTGTGACAGAATTTACCCACCTGAAAGATAGAAATATGAGAGTCAAAGTTTCGTTGCTGTTCACAGTCGAGTCGCTCTCGTAATGACAGTCCAGCAGCTCATCGTTAACCTAGCAACCTCAGACAACAAACTATCCCACTCATTTTCTCCACTCAAGGTAATTAAAATAAATACAACATTAGATGTAACAACAGGATTCCTTATATACAATTATTATTATATATAATTATAAGGAAAAAAATATACATATGCAAATATATACATGTGACTAATCATGCAGAGTGTCACATTACTGTACGTGTTATTTTCTTCAGATTTACTGTGTTTTTTGTACATAATTACAAAACATTGACTGTCAAAAGTGAAGCATAAAACAGAAAGTCTGATATGGCTTTTACACAGATTTAGCAGTTCATTTAGAAATGCATGTTTCTGTTTTTATTGTAAACAATCACTTTTTTTTCAGACTTTCTTTCCCAACCAACTTCACCTATCCCTTGTTTTTCCACACCTCTTAATTACGCAAGTTCCCCAATTCAGCATTCAAAGACATTTTACGTTTAAACTTTTCTTAAAGTTTAAAACTTTGGGTGACACGGTGGCTCAGTGGTTCGCACTGTCACCTCACAGCAAGAAGGTCGCTGGTTGGAGTCCTGGCTGGGTCAGTTGGCATTTCTTTTGTGGAGTATGCATGTTCTCCCCATGTTTGTGTGGGTTTCCTCCGGGTGCTCCGGTTTCCCCCGCAGTTCAAAGACATGCGCTATAGGTGAATTGAATAAACTGAATTGGCCATAGTGTATGAGTGTGTGTGAATGAGTGTGTATGGGTGTTTCCCAAAGATGGGTTGCAGCTGGAAGGGCATCCGCTGTGTAAAACATGTGCTGGATAAGTTGGCGGTTCATTCCGCTGTGGCAACCCCTGATGAACAAAGAGACAAAGCTGAAGGAATATGAATGAATTTACTTTCAAGAGTCATTTACTTACAAATGTGGCACGGTGGCTCAGCGGTTAGCACCGTTGCCTCACAGCAAGAAGGTCTCTGGTTCAAGTCCTGGCTGGGTCAGTTGGCACTTATGTGTGGAGTTTGCATGTTCTCCCTGTTTTCGTGTAGGTTTCCTCTGGGTGCTCCACACAGTCCAAAGACAGGATAGGTGGATTGGGTAAACTAAATTGGCCGTATAGTGTATGGGTGTTTCCCAGTACTGGGTTGCAGCTTGAAGGGCATGCGCTGTGTAAAACATATGCCGGAATAGTTGGCGGTTCATTCCGCTGTGGCAACCCCTGATAAATAAGGGACTAAGCTGAAGGAAAATGAATGAATGAACTTACAAAATGAACTTTCTGAAAGTCAACTATGGAAGCAAGATATTTACAATAATCAAATGTAGACTGTTTCTTTTATGCCTGATTTATGATAACTGATGCTACTGTTTTTTTTGTTAGTCTTTAGTTTATTTACTCATCACACAAACTTCATAATTACAGTGTTTCACAAATAACCTTATACACATTATATAGACAAAAGGACCTGTTCAATAGGGACACTGGACTGAACTGACACAGTTTCAATTTACTAGAACGTCTATATTAAGCTGCTTTGACACAATCTACATTGTAAAAGCGCTATAGAAATAAAGATGAATTGAATTGAATGGGCAGTGGTTTGCTTCTCTTGATTTTAATGTAGGTCGTTTTTCATTGAACACAGTGAACACTTTAATATATTCAGAAACAGTGCTTACTAATACAATAATAATAATACTTGATAAATAAGAACGTTTGGAGTGGAGATTGTGATATATAACTTTGCAGATATTTTTTAAAGAGATAGTTCACCTGAAAATGAAATCATATACTCACCGTTCGCTTGTCACAAACATGTTTGAGTTTTGTTTTTCTGTAGATTGGGATTAAATAGTGAACTACAGTGAGGGAAATAAGTATTTAATCACACTGTGATTTTTCAAAATCTCCTACTTACAAATCATGGAGCGGTCTGGAATTTTCAGCATAATTGCAATTCAACTGTGAGAGACAGAATCTAAAAATGAAAAAAATCAGGAAATTACATTATAGAATTTTTTAACACTTTATTTGTAAATTACTGTATCAAATAAGCATTTGATCACTTGAGTCAAGCATTTAAAATATTTAGTACAGAAGCCTTTGTTAACAATTACAGAGGTCAAAGAGTTCCTGTAGTTCTTCACCAGGTTTGCACACACTGAAGGAGGGATTTTGCCCACTGAACTTCTCTATATCTGTCAGGTTTCAGGGCTGTCGCTGAGCAACATGGAGTTTTAGCTCCCTCCAAAGACTTTCTATTGGATTTAGATCTGGAGACTGGCTAGACCACTCCAATACCTTGTTATGCTTCTTACGAAGCCACTCCTTGGTTTTCTGGCTGTGTGCTTTGGGTCATTGTCATGTTGGAAGACCCAGCTTTAATGCTCTGACTGAGGGAAGGAGGTTTTTGCCCAATATCTCACAATACATGGCCACGTTCATCCTCTCCTTAATACAGCGCAGTCATTCTGTCCCCTGTGCAGAAAAACACCCCAGAGCATGATGCCTCCAGTCCCATGCTTCACCGTAGGTATGGTATTATTGGGATGATACACATCATTCTTCTTCCAAATTTGGTGAATATAAAATTTGGAGTTAAGACCAAAAAGTTTTACTTTGGTCTCATTTGACCACAGGACTTTCTCCCATAAATACTCTGGACCATCCAGATGGTCCCTGGCAAACTTCAGATGGGTCTTGACATGGGCTAACTTAAGCAGGGGAACCTTCCGTGCGATGCATGATTTTAAAACATGACATCTTACTGTATTACTGATAGTACCCTTGAAAACGGTGGTCCTAGCTCTCTTCACGGCATTGATCAGCTCCTTCCTCATTATTCTGGACTGATTCTAGACCATTCTTGGCATCATTAATACCCCACGAGGAGAGATCTTCCGTGGGGCCCCAGTCTGAAGGACATTGACAGTCATCATTAGCCTCTTCCATTTTCTGACAATTGCTCCAACAGTTGCTCTTTCTTGGCAATTGCCCCGTAGCAGTTTCAGCTTTATGAAAGTCTACAATTTCATCTCTTGTGTCTTTTGACAGCTCTTTTGCTTTGGCCATGTTGCTACTTAGACTTTTGACTGATTGTGGGGTGCACAGGTGTCTTTATGACAGCTAGTGACCTCAAACAAGTGCTACTAAATTAGAATCATGAGCAGAGTGTAGCTGGACTATTTTAAAGCAAATTAACAGGTCTTTGAGGGTCAGAAATTTGGCTGAAAAGCAAGTGATCAAATACTTATTTGACACAGTAATTTACAAATAAATTGTTAAAGTCATACAATGTGATTTCTGTACATTTATTTTTAGATTCTGTCTCTTACAGTGGAATTGCACCTATACTGAAAATTCTAAACCCCTCCATGATTTCTAAGTTGGAGATCTTGAAAAATCACAGTGTGATTAAATACTTATTTCCCTCACTGTATCTATTTAATGTTCATGTTACACACACACATAAGGACATTGAAATTGTGAAAAGGATAATAGGACACAGTTTGATGCAATGATATGTGCATGAATATTTTAGGACTTTATTTCTGTGACAAAAGTCAACACAGAAGACTGCTATAGAAAATAATCATCTAAGAGTAAAAGCCACTGGCCAATCACAACCCCCACCCACACACATACACACACGTACCTTTGGTATATTAAAGATAAATAAATTGACTTTCCATGCCATTATGATTGATTCACTTAAATCCAGTTAACAAAAAATGTTGGGATGTGCCGTGGCTTAAAGTCTATAGTGCAAGAATTTTGATCTCAGGTTTTGTTTATCATATGTGAAGAAAAAAATTACCCTAAATCAGATTTCTTCACCACTATTAAACAAAAGAAATATTCACACAAAAAAAACACAAAAAGTTAGAGGAGTTGATGACTGAGGAGTTGATCTGGGCCTAAAACTATAAAACACGGTACACAGTTTAAAAATATATATCTGTATGTATATATAAATGTGCAATTATTGCGGAAAAGATAACATTATAATAGTTGTTGCTGTTTTTCTATTGCTGTACTTTGTTTAAGATATGTATATAGGCAGGGAAATCCTTTCTGGATGTTTTTAAGAATAATAATATTGGGCATACATTAAACTGCCTTCAGACATCAGGTTGAGTCCTCCCTGAAAATGTTCTTTAAAAGTGACTTAAGCAAACATCGCCACTTAACTCTGTGCAAGTGTTCTGCATGAAAACGTATGGGAAAGTCCGCATTTCTCCCATCAGTTCTTGGGATGTTTTTTATTGTCTTTGTTACCGTGGCTTCATTGCTCTTCTGTTGGTAGTTTGACAAAAGCTACAGCGGCAAGTTCCTTGCAGAATTCCTCCAGAACTATCACACCCTTCAGTAGGGTCATGTGATCCACCCTATCAGAGAGAACAAACACTCAACTAAAACTCAACTAAAACAAGCATTTCCAGCCTTAAGGATGTGACATTTGCAGTCAAATCTCAAAACAAATTCACATTAAAAAAATTATTTTTATATATATATATATAGAAATGAAAACAATGGTGCTTGAGGCTCACCGTATGGCCATTTCCATTTACTGAACTCCTATTATTCAGAGTTATTCAGTATATTCAGATTATAACTATTATATGGCACCTTTAAGTTTGAACAGTCCCATTAAGAAATGAAGTGATGTTCTTACATGCTCTCCTCGTCCAGTCCCATCAGTTGCCTCCTGATCACCACCAGTCTTTCTGTTAAATTGTTGATATTTTGAATCCGTTGCATTAAATCTCCTATTACCTACAAAAAGTGATCACATTTTCCAAATGAATTAGATCATGCAACACGCCTTCACTTACAGTAGCCTATGTTGTACTGTATTTTTTCTTTCGAAATGGTTCTCACCCTGACTAGAGTGGAGAAGAGGGATCGTGCTCCAGGGCTCAGGCTGATATAAGGGTCTAGCAGGTACTCATGCAGGTGGGGGTGAGGAAACACAGCTAACCTGGACAGAACTGACGTCACCTGCAGATTCAGCTCATACGGCTGGCAAGGAGAAACAGGAAACAAATTGGGAATGCAGAAACAGTGACATACATTACATGTTTGAATACTCAATTATGATTGACAGTACTGTACGGTACAGTTCGGTGCACTTTTATTTCCGTTTCCACTGTCAAAAGTTCCCGTACTTTTTAAGTACCCTTTCCAAAGGGTCTTCTTATGAAAAACAGCCACATGCCAAAAAGAACAGAGTCGGCCGTGTCCTGTTTACGAGGTCATCTAAAAGCTTGTGGAAAGCGCTTTTTCTCTCTACTGTTTATTTGTGTGTGCTCGCCGTGCATCTATATTTGAAATAACGAACTTGAGCTCTTGATAGTAACTTGCGCGTGATTATTGTGAAAAGTGCAGCTTCTTACATTCTTTCAGAAACAGAAACACGAGATTAAAGCACCAAAAAAGAAATGTGCAAATGATTCTTTCAGAAACCTAAAACACGAATAAACTGCCATGGTTAACTATTATCATCACCTTTTGGACTATATTACGTTGAAATGACGGAATTACTTTCTAACAGAGGTTGCATGTGCTAGTGAAAAATAATGATACAGACTGCAGGCTATATGTTTGGTAATGTTTTTGAAGCCAAAACAGGCCTAAATGTACGTTGTGCAACATTTCAGAGACTGTAAGTGTCTTTATTTGTTTATTTATGTTGATAATATGATTTCGGATGAGACGTTAAACCGAGGTCCTGACTCTCTGTGGTCATTAAAAATCCCACGGCACTTCTCGTAAAAGAGTAGGGGTGTAACCCCAGTGTCCTGGCCAAAGTCCCTCAATCGGCCCTTACGATCATGGCCTCCTAATCATCCCCATCCACTGAATTGGCTCTATCACTGTCTCTTCACTCCACCAACAGCTGGTGTGTGGTGAGCGCACTGGCGCCGTTGTCCTGTAGCTGCCGTCGCATCATCCAAGTGGATGCTGCACACTGGTGGTGGTGTGAAGAGACCCCCCTCGTGATTGTGAAGCGCTTTGGGTGTATGGCCATACACAATAAATCCGCTATATAAATACACATTACATTACATTACATTACATTATTTATTTATTATAATTGCAGATGTAACGTGAGCAGCTATAATCAAATCTGTTCATAGAAATGTTAGTAATGAACATTTATACACAAGTATTTATGTGTATAAAGCATCTGTTTTGTGAGAAGTGCTTCTCTTATGATATGTGAACGACTCGTGCAGCTTTACTTTGACAATTCTGCAAGTAAGAATGATGTCGACTGCAACTTTCTGTCTAACACTACGCCTACCAAAAGAGTACCACTCCAAGTATATCTTTCTGCGGACTGCAAGATGGGACCGTAACATGAAGGGGCGTAACTTGTAAGTTAGAGAGGTGACCATGCGAGGTGTCACAACGTGATGATGTGAGCAAGATGGCAGAAATACTTAACAGAGAACATGTTTTGATGAGTTTTCTCCAAATTTATCCACAACCAATTCGTTTGATATATTATTATATTCAATAATTTAGCAACTCCACCATGCAACTTGCTGACTTCATCATCCATATTGTCGTGACAGTTAGCCTACTTGGCATCGCCCCGTGTGGTTGCTAATAACAGTACAATAACTGTGATGGTTGGGTTTAGGGTTGTGGTAAGTGTAGACATTAATAACTATGATGGTTGAATTTGGGGTTGTGGTAGGTGTAGACGTTCATAACTGTGATGGTTGGGTTAAGGTTTGGGGAAGGTGTAGACGTTAATAACTATGATGGTTGCCGTTTAGGTTTGGGGAAGCTGTAGACGTTAATAACTGTGCTGGTTGGGTTTAGGGTTGGGGAAGGTGTAGACGTTCATAACTGTGATGGTTGGGTTTAGGGTTGGGGAAGGTGTAGACGTTCATAACTGTGATGGTTGGGTTTAGGGTTGGGCAAGGTGTAGATGTTAATAACTATGATGGTTGGGTTTAGGTTTGGGGAAGCTGTAGACGTTAAACAATGATGGTTGAATTTGGGGTTGTGGTAGGTGTAGACGTTAATAACTGTGATGGTTGGGTTTAGGGTTGGGCAAGGTGTAGACGTTAATAACTATGATGGTTGGGTTTAGGTTTGGGGAAGCTGTAGACGTTAATAACTATGATGGTTGAGTAAGGTGTAGACATTAATAACTATGATGGTTGGGTTTAGGTTTGGGGAAGGTGTAGATGTTAAACAATGATGGTTGGGTTTAAGGTTATGGTAGATATAGACGTCAATAACTGTTATGGTTGGGTTTAGGGTTGGAGTAGGTGTAGACGTTAATAACTGATGTATAGCGCCATCTTGCCGACAACACAGTTTTTACATGTGGGTCTCCATAACTTTAAGTTATGCCTTTAACATACTACAAGTCATACCTCTTTATGTTATGCCCCTGTCTTACAGTCCGCAGACAGACCCTACTCTACCATTTGGCGGTGGAGACACAAGTCTGATAAAGGTGACCCGTACTTTACCATCTCTAGTCATCATAGACACAGCACATCGTCCGCTGTCCAACTTATGACTTACATATCACTACAGACCTGAATAATGCAGACAGACTGGAATTAACGTGATAAATGGAAACTGATTACAACACAATTGTATGTCACCAGTGGCTAATGTTCTGTAAATGGGGCTGTGAATGAAAGTGAAGGTGTTGCAAATGAATGAAACATTGTGTACTACTGTTATAAAACTAGTTCTCTGTGGCTTTGAACTAAAAGAAATTGCAAGAAAATTTCCAAATATACTTTTTATATGAACATTTTTGGTTTGAAAACATTTCTTTGTTACAAACTGTCATCAACAAAAATACATATAATGCTCTCTTTTTGGAATAAGAACTGTTTGTTTCTTAATTCTAAGCTTGAATACAGCTTTGTTAATGTATGAATCATTTTTAAGATGGGACATAAAATAATCAAATATATCATAAGCAAAAAATTGGGTCAGCATTATTTTTCTAATAATTCCATGACCGGTTCATCAATTATTCCTTCCATTCATTCATTTGCACACACACTCAGTATGAGACAATACTGTAACATCCTGATAATACTACTCTACCTGTTCTAGTATGCGTGCCATCCTGTCAAACAGGATTTGTAGAAAGTGACCTTCATAAAAGTCAGTAGAAGGGTTGTTTACAGTGGCTTTAGCAGAATCTGGCCACTTCCAGTCCCGTACGAGAGCAGTACATTCCGTAAACTATAAGAGAGGAAGAAATAACAGGGAGATTCAGTGTTAGAATGTAACAGACACATCAGCTTAAGTATAAAACTGAAACAAATTGTATGTATAACATAAAAATTCAGTGTATAAACTCACCACTTTGTGTGCATCATGAACGTATGTGTCATATCCTGCTCCCTGCACAAGATGGGATGTTTTTGCCTCTTGGGGCACTAAACATAAGAAGCTAATGAAATTAAAAATAAATTAGAAATATTCAAACACATCAATCACATGTACACATGTAAATATAGTTGCAAGCAGGAATTATCGGGGCCAAGCAGCCCAGCGGCCACATCATAATCAAGCACGGCAACAAGCTACAGAGCAACAGGAAAATTCTATAACTTTTTGGCAGCATGATCTGAGCCAAATGTGGTGGAAATTGGGCTAACGACCCATGGAGAGTTCAAAACAACAATTTTCAAACTAATTCAACATGGTGGAAAGGAAGTTGGGTCAATTAGGAAATAAAATATATCAATGTTCAATGTTCTCTGTATGATACAATGAATCTAACAAGACCAGTGACATGACAATGGACAAAACTATTCAAAAGTCATTTGATAAATATTGTGCAATAAACAAAAACCGTTACACCTATTGACACAAATTCAATAACTTTGTCAGCATGGTCTAAAGCTGATCTGACTCAAATTTGGTGCTAATCAGCCAAACGATGTAGGAGGAGTTTGAAAAAGTAGGTTTTTGACCTAAGGCTAGATAGCGAACAGAAAGCTCAGTTAATTAAGGCATAATTGATATATTCTCAGGACAACCCAACGAATGTATCAAGACAAGTTTCATAACAATATGCAAAATTAGTCAAAAGTTATTAGCATTTTTAGAAATATTGTTATAACTTTTGACCAAAAGGTGGCGCTGCGACAAAACTTTTTGAGCACCTTCAGGGTACAGTCCTGAAGATACACATCAACTTTCATAATTCGCCAATGCAAAAAATGCCATTAAATATAAAAATTTTGACATATTTCAAAATGTCTGACAGCCAAAATGGCTGACCTAAGAAAATCAGACATCATTCGACTGTAAAGAGAGCAATTTTATGAATTTTGGACCAAGGGTTGAGAAGTTACAAGCAAAAAAAAAAGCCATTTTTTTTGTATCTCCAGACCACTAGGAGGCAGTGTGCCAAAACGCTGCAGCTAACTTCAGACCATGGTTGTCATAACATACACCAAGTTTGGTGTGAATACTTCAATGCGTTACAGAGATAACACCTTAAGTAAATTTTCACAAGCTCTCCATTAAATTTGTTTGCAAGTTAATCGATAACAGTTCATCTAATCAACTTGAATTCCATAACTTTTGGTCAGCATGGTCTGTAAATCTTGTGATTCAATTTTAGTGAAAATCAGACAAATGGCCTAGGACAAGTTCGTTTTTACAATTGTTTTTAAATTGTAGCCCATTCGGTTCAAAAGTTATAAAGATAAACCTAAGTGAAACTTTGGATAAGTGGTGGCGCTAAAGAGTCCAAATTTGTTGTGATTGAAGATCAGACTGTCCTCTACCAGTGTGCCAAAGTGTGCTCAAATGCCGCAAACGGTTCATAGGGCTGCCATAATACTCCCAGAGCAGAAGAAGAAGAGGAAGAAGAAGCCGGAAAAATAAGAAGAAGAACCGGAACGGATACAATAGGTGATTACGCACCTACACATTAAAAATATAATAAATAAGTGTCTTTATAATGTGTGTCTTATAATGAATAAGTGTCTTTAATTAAATTGAAAAGCAAGTTTTTACTGAAAATATTTTTAAATATTTAAATTATAAATCTCAACATTTTTTAAGCATTCATTTAATATTTAAAAGCAATAATAAGTTGAATGATTCAGTTGTAATTAAAGACTTTAAATGCTATTCTATTTCTAGTGTAAATTGTGGCAGATATTTAGGGTTTAAGCTACAGTACAGTACAGGTGTCACAATCACCAGTGATCCAGGCTAGCAGATCGCTGGTAAACATACACTATCACCCAGACTACAATTCTGTCTTCATGTGAACTACAAATCCTGTCATGCACCTCTCACACACCTGTTCCGGTTCACCAATTGTTCACCTGTAGCATTACGAAGCTTTTTCCTTGTTTTGTCTTGTTTATGCTGTTAGCCGCCTGAACTGATCTCTTCGCCTGTGACCCGACTACTCTTTTGGATAACTCTTTATGTTACCGTTTGCTCCTGCTTGTGACCATTGCCTGTCTGACTACTCTTTTTAATAAAGACGCTGCATTTGGATCCTCAACTCTGTTGCCAATATTTTATGTTACAACAGGTTACATTACAAAACGTATGTATTAATATGTAATAATTCCATATTGAATAAAATGAGAATATTTATGAAAATTTATGGTGCCTTACTGGAACACTAAAGTCCACCATACACCTTAAACTTTTTCCTGCTCGATAAATATTAGGAAATGTACATACATTTTTTTTTTTTAAATCACTCATTTTTATATCAAACAAATGCATTTGCAATCTGCTATATAAAGAAAAGAAGGGAAAAAACATAAAGAATATATTTGGCAGTACATGAATTGGAATATGAGTCCATTGCATCAATTTATTTACTTACAATCCTTAATATATTTTACTCCCTATGCCACTGCTGCTGTTGTCAATGACTCTTTATTTAAATACATGAGACATAAAGTATTGTGTTTTCACAGTGTTACAAATATGTTATGTTTATGATGATATTACAGTTTTTTCCATCCAAATGTTCTGTATTTATTATATTTAAACTATTTATATGAAATTGTAAGCATCTTTTAATCATACCTGTTGACAGTATCAACAACTTGCGTGTGCAGATTGGGATTAAGTCTTTCTCTGACATTGGGCAGAGACAGAAGAGGCTCATGGTTGCTGTATCCACTGTCATCATACATGTCTGTGAAAAAGGGATCCTCTTCCAGCTCCCTAAGAGGTAAAGACAGTGGGAGATCAATTATAAGCCATTATGAAAAGTAACAACATAAGAAATCATAAAAACAAAAAGGTCTTCAGGGCTAATTAATGTTTTTTATGCAATTTGGATAAGGGATTCTTAAAGGTATACAAAAAGTAACAGGCCTAAGGTACTCAAAGTCTAAGAACTTCGAAAAATAAGCACTCAAAATTAAGTTAAAAAGCCTTTATTGACATGGCTATTCTATTTTTTAAAAGCCCTCGTGTACCTATGTGTTTCAACAAACTTGCTTTCATCAGAGTGACAACATTCATGTTCATTTGAACACTCTGTTCAGTGTTTTTGGCTAGTTTCAATATGGCGCAGGTTTCATTTTGACCTTTTTCATATTGTTTTTATAGCAAATGCATATGCGCCCATTTGTGCGCACATGGGCGTGCTAATTGAAAAAAGAGGTGTGTTATTGTGTGCTATTTTAAGGGCACCTAAAATATGCCTCGTTTCCACTGACTGGTACCGTACGGTACGGTACGCTTTTATGGCTGTTTCCACTGCCATACAAAGGCAACCCAAACCGAACCGTACCACTTTTTTGGTACCCTTTCAAAAGGGTACCAAACACGAGAAAGGGTACCAAAAAGTAGAGCTACACGCGCAGATGAATGCTGATTGGTTACAGAGATACGTCACGATCTCGTGGAGCTGGCCAGAATGAAAACAAAGCAACCGCCATGTTTTGATACACAGCCGAGACTACTATATGTATAAAATAACGAGCCATGGATGACCTGGGCTCAAACAAACCTTGTTGTTGTCTTGATGTACAGCCACAAATCCAAGAAGATCAAAATCTGCCGTGTCCTGTTGTTGCTTTATGAGGCCATCTAAAGCCTGGTTTATACTCGACGCGTCCGCTAGTTCGCTTGAGTGCGCACGACGAATGTGATGTCATCGCGGTGTTAGCGGAAGTTCGCTTTGAGGGCGCGCAACATGATTTCGGCTGGCGGTGCGCACGGCATTTTTTGAGACCCAAGCGAACAGTGCACGCGGCGCTTGATTTGAGTTGAATATGAAACACTTTGAAAAGAATTTGTCTGAAACAGTACGACTATACACATATCTTTATGATCCGTGATCATACAGATAACCTGATGAACAATAATTCTTCGCTAGAAATAGCAACAGCAGTGGGAAAGGAGGAAAGTTTTTGTTAAAAGGTTTGGAAAAACCTGAGGAATTGTTAAAGCCAATCCACCAGTCATAGGTTTTACACTGATGTATATGTTACAATTTTGAATTTTAAACAATTTAATAGTTACAAAACCAAAATGAAATGGAAATGAATATTTGAACCTTTCGGTTTACACTGATGCCCTGTTTTTCTAGGCTTTATTGGTGATAATGATCAGTAATGTTGGACCATTATTACCCTTTTAGCATAAGTAAAGGACAGAAACTAGCCAGACAGTAATGTGTGAATTGTGGAGCGGGTTAAATCTAAAAATCTAAATCTATTTTTTAGTAAGTGTGCTTTTTTTTGCCTTTTATTCTTGCCATAATAAAGAATATATTTGTAGAGAAACCCATGTTCAGTTGTCATTAATATTTTAATAAACATTAATAGGTAAAACTGTCCGAGATATAAACAAAAGCAAGTGATGCATCAAATTTGATTTAAAAAAAATCTTGAATTGTTATAAAGATCCTTATAATCATTAAAATAATTTATAAAAACAATACAAATAATTAGTTAAAAAATCGTGAATGATATTAATGACATGACGTAGTTCCGGAAACTTCCTACTTCTCTGTTTATCTGTCTGACTTTACGGTCAGTTTCTTTTGACCGCCCCCTGTCGTTTTAAAGAGTATCACAACGGCGAACGCAGCAAGTATAAAAGCCTCGTCCGTGTCGCAAGGTGCGCGCGCAGTCAGCAGAGGCGCGCGATGCGGCGCCAGGCGAAAGTATAAATCCAGCTTAAAAGTGCGAGCGGTTTTCGCTTTCTCCGGGGAGCTCGCGATCACGTCTATATTTCATATAACAAACTTCTTGAGCTGATGAAAATAACGTGTGTGTGTGATTATTAAAGTGTCCTCAACATCTGATTCTTTCAGAAAAGAAAAGGACAAACCCGAGAGTGAAGCGCAAAAAAAAGGAGAGGCCCAACAAAACACAGGAGCAAATTGTTTCAGCAACTTAAATCATGAACAGGCCGCTATGTTTATCATCACCTGTTGGACTATTATGAGCTCAGAATGACAAAATTACTTTCTAACAGAGACTACATGTGCTAGTGAAGATTACAGACACAGATGAGAGGTTTGCTCTGACTGTGGGCTATGTTGCGTGTTGTTTCTCAAATAAGGACTAAATGTTTGCTATATGTAGTTTTTCTGTAATTGGTAACATACCTGATAAAGGTGACCCGTACCGACCCGTACCGTACCATACTGTACCAGTCAGTGGAAACAAGCCAATAGACTGCGCCATTGACCAACTAAAAGCTGATCTAAAGTCATTGGCACAGGGTTTTTATTTGTTATTTAAAAAGCATGTTAGTGTTACGTGCCTATACGGGTCCAAACTGCATGTACACAACTTATTACACATGCAGGGATGTGCAACAGTACACAAATATATTTAAAATCGAAAAAAAATTGTCTACATATATGAACTGCATTACCATATGGGGCATAGGAATAGGAAGTGTGTTTGGATATAACTTTTAAGTTAGTTTTTTTGATTACACGTTGTTGTTATTGTTCATTTATTAGTTTGCTGGAAATTAGCAAGATGTCCTCACTGCAGTCTGTAGCACGATGATGTACTGGATCAGGTCCAATACGTAGTAGGCATTGTAACGGCCATGCTACTGTCACGGTTGGGTAGGTGTTGACGTTAATAACTGTGAGGCTTGAGTTCACAGTTGGGGTAGACGTAGATATTAATAACACAATGTAATGTGTAATGTAATAATTCTTGGTCCTCTGTGTGGAGTTTGCATGTTCTCCCTGTGTTTGCGTGGGTTTCCTCTGCGTGCTCCGGTTTCGCCCACAGTCCAAAGACATGCGTTATAGGTGAATTGAATAAACTAAATTGGCCGTAGTGTATGCGTGTGTGTGTGAATGAGTGTGTATGGGTGTTTCCCAGTAGTGAGTTGTGGCTGATAGGGCATCTGCTGCGTAAAACATATGCTGAATAGTTGGTTCATTCTGCTGTAACGACCTCTAAAATAGAGACTAAGCCGAAGGAAAACGAATGAATGAGTGAATTCTCGCATATGCCCATCCACTACATATTAGACCTGATCCAGTACATCATCGTGCTACAGGCTGGAGTGAGGACACACTCAAAATTAGAAATGAATTTAGAAATATATTTGAAACAAATCTTTGCACTTAAAAAACAAAATTACTAAATTAAATATGCAATGGATGTCCTCAGAAGAGTGCGTCCACCACCGTTTCCTGAATCCACAATCAAAAGAAGAAATCAAATGGAAGAGGCTTATTCTGTAGATGGTCTTTAAGCTCACGCAGATGGTGGACAATCTGGTGGTGCAATCTGAGCTGCATCCAATGCTTTTTAATGGGCTCACTTAACTCCACCCCTAACCCTACCCCTCACAGTGATGTCACTCGCTCCATTTGAGTGCATTGTGTCTGAAATTGCATCGTTGAGTGATGCAATCTCAGCTTGCATCATAAAGGCTGCATCCAGATACTATTGGATGGTTCCGCTTACAAAATCCGCCATGTAAACAGAAAATGCGCAATGGCACGATGCAACGTACTCTTCAAGGGAATGGGAGATGAGACTCTGATTGGTTTAATAATGCATGTTATGCCCAAAACAACTCATTAAGAGAATAAGGACAACACTTTTAGACAATGTGCCCGGTGCACAGACCTTTTTTTTCTCTCCTTAAAATAGCAAAAGTGGGTTCGGACATGCCCTTAGTGCTTTTCACCATGCGCTTTAGATAATTAAAAAATAGAGTCCTCAATGTCACATGACACGACTGAATAACTGAACAGTACAGATTATATAACTTATATACAAATTATACTGTATAATTCAAACAATAATGTCAATTCAACAGTTATTCACAATACTACAAAGGAGAAAAAAGTTCAATCATGTTATGTGACATACTGAGTGTTAAAATGAACTCCAGACACACCTGAAGTTTGTCACCCTGATTAGGGCAAAATTGCCAAAATGCATAGGTGCACGAGTGCTGTTTTTTTAATAATAGCCAAAAGCCGCCTTTCCACTGCACACAACATTACAATAATATCCAGCTGCAGGCCCGCAGAACCACACACGTTTCAGGCACACACAATCCAGGACACACGTTCTAGGCAAGCCATATATGGTAACTAACTAACTCCTTAAGAGCATTATCGCCACCTAGTGTATTTCACAAGTACGGCGATCGAGAACCCCCGTGCTACGATTGCCATTCATTAGACTGTCAACAGTTTATGGTTTCCAATTTCAGTCATTATTTCATTATTATATCGTAAAGATCCTTTTAACATCGCTACAGTTTCTGAACTCAAATTATGTAAATAAAAATAATTGGTTAAACACTTAAGACTTTATTCACGTATCCACATACACAAAGAAAACATAACAGACCGTCTAATTGTATTAAGTGTTATAAACTAATTCAGGATCTTAATGTTGTCATACTTGGTTAAAATCGTTTTGTTGTAAAATATATATTAAAAAAAAAAAACAATAATGTGTCACATTATAAATGAATTACTATAGATAATAATTTAAAATTAATATAGTTATAAACTGATTTAAACTACTATCTTTCACTAAACTGTAGTAACTGTTAGTAATATATATATATAATTAATTATTAACAGTTAATTTGTTTGTATTGCTAAATTTGTTGCAACTATAATTACCACAAATTACCAGTACTTTATGGTTTAAAAACAATATATTACTTACTATAAATTACTATAGTATTTAATGTGGGAAATCATTAATAAAAAAGTTATTAGAAAATTAAGCAAATAAATACTATAAAATCGCTTGAGTAAATAGTGTTCACATTTATTAAATGTAAAAAAAATTTTTATTACATATAAAGATGTTATTGCCTATGCATATTAACTTGCTATTATTTCCTTCGTCCATTATATAAATTAAAACTGTCCAATTTAGATAGTTCAGCAAGGCGCCAGCAAACAAGTATCTGACTCTGTCAGATAATAATGACTGATCATCTATGATGACTGATAGAAACTGTTCAGTCTATTATATTGAATGGCGATCGGAAACAATGTTCATCATTTACCCGCCTCGATCGCAATATTTGTGAAACAGTAAACACTATTGTTTATTGTGTACAATATTTATCAACAATATATATAAAAATATATTGGTGACGATGTCCGAGAAGACGTTAATAACATTAACTTCCGTCGTAACCATATATGGTTTGCCTAGAACGTGTGTCCTGGATTGTGTGTGCCTGAAACGTGTGTGGTTCTGCGGGCCTGCAGCTGGATATATCTCCAACATTAGGACACGACTGTCGGAATACGCCCCCCTTGTGGCAGTCGCACAGAATTTTCAGTTTTGTCGTGCACCATGGGGGAGAAGCTGATTCTCACGGTGTTCGAAATAAAGGAGTGCAAAAGCAAGAGCCTTTATTCTCCATGCGTTTATGGTTGAATGAATGAATACTAGAAATTCATCTAAAGATTTTGGAGGGAAGGTGGAGACAACATAAAAAAAATAACACTTTTATTACTCATTTATGAATATAATGTTTTTTAATATAAACTTTTTTTCGGATTCAAAAAATAACAAAAAAAATCTACTATTTCTCATCTCGTGCGCACGGACCTGCTTGGACAACACTGGAATACATCACATCCGGTCGGCCGGTCGCATACGGTCTAGTCACAGGACTTCAAATATTTTAACGGATCCGCAGCTCAAACCGAATCCTAATTTCCCGCATACGGAGATGATCGGAACTCCACGCAGCTCCCTGACTACACTCCATTGGAAATGAATGACTTCCGGTCTGTCGCATGTCGTTTGTTGTGTGCAGTGGAAAGGCGGCTAAAAGCCAAGGCTTTTTATCTTGTGCCTTGAACTAATTATTTGTTGCAGTGTTTCCCAACCCTGTTCCTAAAGGCACACCAACAGTACACAATTTCAAACCCTCCCTAATCAAACACACCTGAATCAACTCATCAGAACATTAGAAGAGACTCCAAAACCTGAAACGAATGGCTCAGATAAGGGAGACATCCAAAATATGTACTTTTGGTGTGCCTCCAGGAACAGGGTTGGGAAACACTGGTTTATTATACAACATAGTTCAGTCCAATGCTCACTCAGACTCATCCAAAAGATCACTCTCGACTCTGTGTCTTTCATCCGTGGCTCCTGTTTCGGGTAGTTTGTAGCTGCGATTCTCAAGATTACGAAGCACCAGATTGCTCAAGATCCTCCTGTTAGGCTTCTGTAGAAGCTCCTCAAAGAGACGCAGTGTTGTGATGCTGATCTAACAGGACAAAAGCCACTCTGTAACACATGCAGTGATGCTTTCAAAAGTAAAAAAAGTGTTAATCTTTTAGCCCACTTACCTCATCTGAAATGTGGTTGCAGTGTTCAATAAGGCGGTAACGTAGAAGGTGTGTGTGCGAGTCCTGGTGTGTTTCGCTATTTGTGTCACTGCCCAACATAAACTGAACCAGTTCCTTCAGGAGTGCAGGAGAGTGTATGTGACGTACAGAACATGACAGCAGAGCAGTGTGTACAAGGATCCCAACCTCTGACCTGGACAACCAAAATGAAAACAAATAAACAATTAAATCTTCCTGTCAGCCTGCAAAATAACGATTTTAATGCTAATGCCTTTTAATGCATACTCTATCTGCAGTGCATTTGCAGTTTATCCATATTTTTCCACGCCAATGTTAACATGTTGCTGTTTTCACACTGCACACACTTCCAGTCAGAAACCACCATTTGTCTCATGTAATTCAACACATCTTCATCTCATAGTTGGAGTCGATCAGGTTGTTGATTGAGGCCTGTGGAATGTTGGACTTCAATGGCTGCTGGATATTGGCAGAAACTGGAACATGCTATTGTTTACACAGTTTCCTTGACTGCCATTGGCAAGTTTTATAATGTTTGTTTTTGATGTGCAGTATTTATTTGTATAAATAAACTGCTGATGGAGTATGTGTAAAACAGGGTGTGTGAGATTTTGCCAAGTAGGATGAAATCCTGGATTGACATCTATGTCGATCCTGGAACATCCTTTTATTTTTAAAATACTGTATAATCCCTAAACCCTATCCCTAAAACTAAACCTAACTGTAAATTATTACAGAATGGATTCATAGTTGGATAACAATATAACATAATTGTATGTTATATTACATTACTGTAAGTGTAAATTTATCCCTTAAATCTGATTGGCTGATTGGAATTTGTTCCAGAATCTAAATAAATGTTCATCCAGGATCATGTCCAACTTGGTGAAATCACACTAACTGTTAAACAAGCATAAGGCAAAACATAAAAGCAGAGACTGTTAAATAAGCTTTATTAACTGTTCATGTAAAGATCCTCATATCATACAATCTTATTGCCTTGTATAATCTTAATCTAAAGGTGGCTTCATGTTTAAAGCAAGTCTTAAAATTAATCCATAAGGATCAACCTAATTCAAAAACAATTCATTAATATTGATTCTTGCCATAATTTATATTTGTCCACAAATCTACAGAAATTGTGATTATAAGCTCCAGCAATTAACAAAAAGAGGCCTTTATGGAACAGATTTATTGGCCCATCTCTTATAGTTTATGCTCAATCAGATAGTTCTGGGGAATTTGGACTCCAGGTAACACCTAGAACTTCTTGCTCTTTTTCTCCTCAAACTATTTCTGAGCATGTTTTGCAGTGTGGCAAGGTGTATTAACCTGCTGACAGAGAGCACTGCCATAGGGGAAGACACTGAAGTAAGCATATCTAGCAAACATCTATACACTGTCTGTTCTGACACCAGAAAGATTAGCTTTTGCTATCCAGCCATCACTTTTTGGCTCTGGTCTTTTAGCTTACACATTTTTCCTGCTTCCAATTATGTTAAATTTAGGAGCTAACCATATAGTATATCTTCCTTTTCTCTGTCATCCATAGTTTTGTGTATGAGAGTTGTTTCTAACCTTGGCACTCATTTAGTTTTTGCAACATGGTTCAGACCTACACCATGTGTATTATTCAAGTCTTGTGAGTGCTTGTAATTGAGCATTCACGTCTACTATAATAGTGCTGTTTTTTGACTGTGTGCTTCTGTGTTATCTTATGTTAAGTGTGCATTGTTTGTGCAGTCCATTGACTGCCTGTCTCGTGACATGTTTTGCTTTTGTGATGACATGTTTTGTTAACACTTGGCTTATGAGTGCTCTTGTTGGCTGACATACGCACACATGCACGTACGCACACAAACGTATACATTGTCTACTGGCACACTATGGAATAAAATCACTGTCATAAATATTTTGTGCATGAATAAAATCCACGCATCTATAATTATAAAACCGTAAAGGAAAACGGAACGTACTCGTAATTTTACGAGGGTACAATTCCAAAATCTGCGATTAGAACAGACACAGATACGACATTTTCTTTGCCTGATTGTATATGACTGATAAATTTACGATGGGTGTACTTTGCAAACACGAAATACAGTTTTACCACGGACACGACAACCTGATTACGAGTACGAATCAAAAAGCGTCACTCCACTGTCAAAATTACGTCACCGCTGTCACAGGCATTAATAAACAAGCGAGAGTCATCGATCACAACGGTGCGCTTGCTGGGCACTCGAGCTCCCACACATCGTCTCAGGTAAGATTTTTGTTATTCCCTCTTTGAGAAATGTCCCTCATAAACTGTAATAAAGGGAGAGACTTAATGAGGTCCATTTTCGCTGTGTTTCTTGGACATTTTACAGAATCAAAATTAAGAACGGGTCGAGGATAGTTAGCCTAATGTAAGTTAACGTTACAAGCAGCGAGAGCAGAATTTCTCTGTGAATCACTTAACAGTGTTTAACTACTGTATAACATGACATCTGTTAAGTAACCTTTTTTAACTGTTTAAGTAACTCACAAACACCCTATAAGATCACCAGAGAACACAAACTAAATTAGACAGATTTATCCAGTATAGGTAGATAAAACAAAGAAATTTTTTACTCTTATTAATTAATTGCAACATTAAATAAATCAGAATAAGCAAAATATAATGTGGTAATTGAGCAATCACCAATATAGAACCAACATATACACACACGGAAAGAGAGAAACACACATAAGGCTAAATGGTAATATGTTTATGGTAATAGTTAATTAATTATAATATAATACAATATAATGTAACTAATAGTTTAATCAAGTAATATAACAAACAAAAATAACAAATAACATAACAAACATTTATATTAATATTTACTAATACCTTACTTTGTACAAATTTTAAGATAATATAAAATATATATCTGAATATATCATCTCCTTTCCATACATCAATGAGGAGCTTAATTTTTCAGCTTTTAGATGACATACAAGTCTGTTTCAAATGACTGCCCCTCATGTCTGGTTTTGTGGTCCGGGGTCACATATTTAATATTTATTTATTTTGATTCATAGTTTCATAAAAATGTTTAACGTTACACACCTCTGGTAAGCACAATCCCTCAAATATTAAACATGACTTTTGCTGAAATCTTCATTACATAATAGATCAATGGTCGATCTGGCTTTAAAAAAGGTTACTTAACAGATGTCATGTTATAGTTAAACACTGTTAAGTGATTCAGAGAAATTCTGAGCTCGCTGCCAGCAACGTTAACTTACATTATGCTCACCATGGGCGTTGCTAGGCCTATTTTAGGGGGGAGTAGAATATTTCTACTCAGCCCCCCTAAAACTTTTGCGATAAGCTCATAAACTGTACACTAAATTAATCGCCTCAGTCCCCTTTAAATTTGATGAGAAAACCGCGGCAGAATACGGCTCCTCCCCGTCTTTTGTTTTTCATTTGATCAGCAAACCACAGCTGTGGACAGTGAGAGAACGAGGTGTGTGTTTATTGATAAGTTGTTTTAATATCTGCTTATTTGCAGTTCTTTGATATAGATAACCTATCACCTGTATCCCAATGTCACGGAAGAGCAGTCTGGTTTTCTTGGCGTTCACCTCATCACCACAGCTGTTTCCTCCAGCGAAAAATTTAACTCTTAACGAACATTTCTCTATTTTTATTTCATAATGAACTACCAATATTAAACACTTTACAGTTCGTGTGGCATTAACTATACCACAGAAAGGATTAAACAGTGACAGAACCACTTAGAGAATGTACTTGTTTTAACTGTCACTGAGTCACTGACAGAGATAGAAATATCAAGTGTTGTCTAGTATTTAAAAAATAAATATATATTATTTATTTTATATATATATAGCCCGTTCTTAATTTTGATTCTGTAAAATATCCAAGAAACACAGCGAAAATGGACCTCATTAAGTCTCAATCTTTATTACAGATCATGACGGACATTTCTCAAAGAGGGAGTAATCTTACCTGAGACGGTGTGTGGGTGCTCGAGTGCCCAGCAAGCACACCATTGTGATCGATGACTCTCGCTTGTTTATTAATGCCTGTGACATCGGTGACGTAATTTTGACAGTGGAGGGATGCTTTTTGATTCGTATTCGTAATCAGGTTGTAGTGTCCGTGTTGAAACTGTATTTCGTGTTTGTAAAGTACACCCAGCATAAATGTATCAGTCATATACAATCCGTCAAAGAAAATGTCGTTTCTGTGTCTGTTCTAATCGCAGATTTTGGAATTGTACCTTCGTAAAATTACGAGTACGTTTCGTTTTCCTTTACGTTTTTATAATTACAGATGCGTGAATTTTAGTTACGCACGAAATATTTAAGACAGTGATTTTATTCCATAGACACTCCATACGCATAATGTATTTTATAACAATTACATGTTTTATCTTTTAATAATTTCATATTTTCTATAATTCTTTATGTATTTAATTTTAATAATACCTGTTTTTGATTAAGTGGTACTTGCTCTAAAAATAGACTGTTGAACTCTGAATTGCCTCTGTACTATGTCTTACAAAAAAGGTCAATAAAACATTTAAAAAGCCCACAATGATACTGATGCCAGAAAAAGTAACATTTAAGAAGGTATATTGCTCTCACATCTGAAGCAGATGAGGCTGGATGACTCCTTTAAGCCACTGAGAGTGAAGTGCTCCGGCCAGTTTAACACCAAGTACCTTGAGGAAACAATCAAACAAATAAATAAATAATTCCATAAATGCATTACTGTGAAATGGTTTAGGTCACAGCAATAGTGTGATGACCATATATATAACACACTGTATATATACGGCGAGGAAAATAAGTATTAAACACATCATGTTTTTTTCCTGGGAATAATATTTCTAAAGGAGCTGTTGACATGGAATTAAATCAGATTTTGGTAAAAACCCAAACAATACAAACATAAAATGTTTTTAAAAATCTGAAAAACGAGTTATGTGTAATAACAATGGAATGACACAAGGAGAAAGTACTGAACTACTGAAATGTATTTAATACTTTATATAAAGGCTTTTTGCACTGTCACATGCACTGCTCAGGTTTGAGTTTTCACACACTTCGAGTGTAAAAGTCTTGATGGTTTTATGGGTCTTGTCTATCAAATCTGAGCTTTATTTTGTATTCTCTATTGGATTCAAGTCAGGTGATTGGCTGGGCCATTCTACAGCTTGATTTTCTTTCTCTGACAGCATTTGAGTTTCCTTGGCTGTGTTTTGGATCATTGTCTTGCTAAAATGTTCACCTGGTTTCATCTTAACCATCCTGATAATGTATGGTATGTATGATAATGTTGGACTGAAGCAGCCAATATTCATTTACACTGAGGAATGGCAGAGGGTTGCTGAAGAACTACTGAGAGATTTCAGCTGCTGTCTGGGCTTTCACTGCCTGTCTACAATTCCCTTTCTTTATGTCTTCAATACTTTTTCTCTGAGTCATTTCAATTTATTTCGCATAACTTTATTTGTAAAATAATTAGATTTGTTTTCTTTGCATGTATGGATTTTTTTGGTTGTTACCAACATCCGGGGAAAACTTCAAGTCAACGACACCTTTAGAAATATGTTTTATGAGAAAAAAGGTGAAGTGTTCAATACTTATTTTACCCACTCTATATATTAGTAAAATCATATTTGAAGAGAAAAACATTTGATAAAACACTGACAGTCATGAAATGGCCTCCACAGAGTCCACACCTGAATAACATATAGGCAATTTGGGCTTACAAGGACAAAAGGGGGAAAAACATTAAAAAGTGCTGGTGTACTCCATAACGGCCTCCCCAACAGAGTTCAAGTGGTTGCTTAATGCCAAAGGAGGTCACACTGAATACTAACTTTTGCCAAAAGAATGCATTTTGTTCTTCTTATGAATTATGTAGTGTATATACTTGTTATTCTTTCTGTTTGTAACTTTATAAAGAGGCTAATCATAAACATAATTAATTAAAAATACCACAAGTCGTATAGATATAGTTACAAGACATAGGCTGCATGTGAAACCTTTAAAATGCTTGGAAATAATGCACACCCGATGCAGCCATGAAAAAAAACCTACAGACTTATCAATTTATGATATGTTTGCAGCGTATTTAGGAACATATCAGTTGAAGTGTTGTTTAACGGACTGGCTTTTAAACATATTTTCAAATACAATAGGTTTAATAACTAATTTAAAACAACTAATTTATTTTGTTTTTGCCATGATGTGCATGCAATTTTTTCTTTGTATTTTTCAAGATACTAATAATCAGCTTAAAGTGCAATTTAAAGTATTAACTAGGCTATTATGTTAACTGGGCAAGTTAGGGTAATTAGGTAAGTTATTGAATAACAGTGTTTTGTTCTGTAGATAATTGAAGAAAAAAATCTTAAGGGGGCTAATAATATTGACCTTGAAATTTTCTTTTTTTAATTTTCAGAAAATTAAATGAGATTTATATAATACAAAAATTATTAAAATATTACAGGAAATACTGTGAAAATTTCCTTGGTTAATTAAACACATAGACTGTAAAAGTTATGGACGTAGTATCCGTGACGTCACCCATAGGTTTCTGAACACTGAAAAGAAGCTACAAGTAGGCGCGGCCAACCGTCGCCATTTTGTCTGCGCGTCATCGCACTAAACGCGGGATACCAAATAAGGGCAAAGAGGCGGAGAGTGAGTGGAGCTACAGACGCATGCTGGATTCTCAGCTTTTTGCTTAGACCTGGCTTAAAACAGACTTATTACTTTGGGAGAACGCTTAATACTTCATTACCTGTGACTCGTTTGTGTTCTGACCACACGTGCTTGGTTGTACACTATATCAATAAAGTGTTTAGACTTTTAAAAACACTGTTGTAAAACATTGAGCCACTAAACATTGTTCTTATGACGTTTTTCGACAGGAGGAAGACGTGAATTACTATCAAACACTTCAGATATAGTCTGTGTTAGTAAATGCAAGGCTGTTTATAATATCCAGCACTAACACTGTATGACAACGCTTCAGATGACTGTTTTATAGCCTACAGCTAATCAATCTGTCAGATTCTGGAGTGCAATACTGGTCTAAAGAACATTTAAATGATAAATGATCTTAAATAAAACAAATACATTTATAGAGATGGTATATAAGCATATAAATTCCCTCACCTGCGAAATGGAGGCAACTTGAACGGTTTGTGAGCACAATTAAGTCCACACAGCATGCTATAGTATTTGATAATTGTAGAAAATGATTCCAAAAGGCAAATGGCTGTGTAAAGAAACATTAAACAAAACAAAAATACGATGAATATGCCGAGCTCAGCGGCTAATTAGCCAGAATCAGCTGAGGTGACGAGACAGCGACCAGCGAGACCTAGCTGTCACTCAAGTGGCCACGCCCTTAATTATGCAAACTTAATATAACCTAATAAAAACGAAACGGATGAGTTATAAAAAAATTCACCCCCCTCAGAGTTGTCATGAAGGGTAATCATAGCTATATGCACCAAAGCCATCGTTTGTACCAGGCTGTAAACATGTTTTTATCAGCTGTAAAAATGGCCAATTTACCAATGCAGAAAGAAAGCACTTGGACTTCCTGGAGCCAGCCCCCCAAGGCGAGTCGATGAATTGCAGTTTTAGTTACTTCCGTATTGGCTTCCCGAGGGAGAGCGGGAGGTTGCCGCTTGGTTAAACATCGCTGATATATTTAAAGGTGCAGTATGTAAGTTTGACACCCAGTGGTTGAACAAGGTATTGCACTCCTGGATCAAAACAAATGCAAACGCCAATTTCCAGTTTGAGTACAGAAGCGAGTGATTTAAACTGTGTTCTAAATAAAAGCAACGACACGAGATAGAGGGAATATTTTCCATATTAAAAGGAGTTTTGGATCTAATCAGCACCTCGAATTGATATATTAGAAACAGCATCTATTTCTCACAGCTGAACAACAGAAACCAATGACAGTGATCACCTCAGGTAAACCTCGTGTGCTTTATTCAGTGCTAAATGCTAACAATGTGAGTTTGAATGCCATTTTACATGACATTTATTGCCATAAACTGAAAGCAGCAGCAGATTCACCTCAGATCTTGAAAATACAATAAACCGTTTGAAATTGACCTTTAGAACTAAACACATATGAGTGATTCAGCATCTACATTTAATGATGTTAAAGAGGGTTAACATGTATTAAATAGATTCTAAACCTTACCATTTCGTGAGTGAGTGCATATTCTGTGCTTCTGAAAGGCTGTATTTAAATTTTTGTCGTGTTTCTTTTGGTGCAAACAGCCTAATTGCTCATCACTGCGTATCTCGTCACAAAGCGTGTTGTTAGGACACGTGGTTACAATGTAATCTGCTCACCTAAGGTTTACGTTCGTAATATTTATATGATTTGCTAATTATTAACTTCATGTGGAACTGAATCTGTCTCATTTCGACGTCTGATACTGTCCATTTCGGTCACGGATGCATGCTTTCAGAGCCTTTGTGAATGAATGAATGAAATACGCTGTTTCCAACAAGGCAACTCGGGGTGCTGAATTATAATTGGCTAAACTGGCATTGTGCAGGTGAAATTTACCTAAACAAAGACACCGTTCCGGCACGGAAAAACCATTTTCAAAGCAGAATATCTGACTTCAGCATTGTTTTTCAGTTAAACAAGTATGTTTACTTGGGATGTTTCTTAAATATCTGCTCACATATTATGGTATTTTTATGCTTTAGAAGAGTCAAAAACTTTCATACAGCACCTTTAAAGAAAAAAAACACACAATAAGGTTAATAAGTTTGACTTCAACTGTACATTAAAGCAGGGGTTCTCAACCTTTTTCACTTCGGGGCCCACTACTTTCTCCAATCAAATTTTAAAGGCCCACCTGATCTGACATTTTCTCTAAAATGTTTGTATGAAATGCTCATTTAAACCTTTATTTATTAACAAATATATATTATACATTTGTTGTGCCTTCTATTATTTATCTATATAACTTTATATATATTTCAAAAAAACATACACAGATTTAAAGAGAACCACAGGCCAACAAGGAGATTGGAAAAGAGCAGCTTCTGCTTTAAACTGGA